>JAJPUD010000913.1:181306-223359 GCA_023553655.1 Myrmecobius fasciatus
GGAAGGAAGGAAGGAAGGAAGGAAGGAAGGAAGGAAGGAAGGAAGGAAGGAAGGAAGGAAGGAAGGAAGGAAGGAGGGAAGGAAGGAAGGAAGGAAGGAGGGAAGGAAGGAAGGGAAGGAAGGAGGGAAGGAAGGAAGGAAATGAGAGAGAGGAGAGAGAAAAGAAAAAAGAGACAGAAGGAGGAGGATTTATATATTATCTTTCTGTTATGAGGTGGGCAGCATTCAGCTTTATCAATCCTCTGGAATCAAGATAGATCATTTCATTGATCAGAGATCTTGAGTTTTTCAAAACTGCTATTTTTACAAAAGTGCTGTTATAGTACATATTGTTATAGTTTTGTTCACTTCATTCCATATGTCTTGCACCTTTTCAAAACATAAGCTCTCAGTGCTATATATGTCCTTGGCTCATTTTGAAATTCCAGTTCCCAGTTGAGAAAGCTTTCAATATCTCACATGCATTTAGACCTTTGAAATTTACAATATACTCTCCTTGCTGCTGCCCCATGAGGCAGGGAGCATAAATATTATTATCTCTGTTTTACAGATGAAGAAACTGAAGCTTACTGAGGTTAATTGACTCTACCTTCACACAGCTAACAAAAGGCAAAGTTGGGCCTTAAATCCAGTTCTGGCTAATATTCAACTAAATAGATTCATCCTATCCTTTTTTGTCCATATATATCCAAAATATATCCATATTTTGTCCCCTTTTACTTCTCCCTCCCTTCACTTAAATTGGACCTTTCCCCTTCTAGATGTTTAGGTAGTCTAACTGTTCTCTCTCTGCAAGTGCCTAAATGATGACACATTTAAGTGGATTTTCCAGCTCATGGAGAAATCCCAACTATTGTTCTTCAATTTGTATAATATCTGATTACAAATTGTATTATTTCACTCTGTTTAAGTGATTTGAAATACTGCCAAAAGTAAAAAAAAAAAGAAAAAAATAGTATACTCACCAAATCTGAATTATAAGGACTAAAAAGAAACTGTGGTACTAAAAAGCTTTTGAATGATGGCTTGTTTATACTCCATCTTCCATGACCATCAAAAATTATATATAATTCATTACAGATATTCTAATGTCCTTTGAAGTTTATGAGAATTTTACAGAGGCTATTATGTCTCTTCTCTTTCTCTTCCTGGAAAATGGCTAGATGCATGCTAGCTGAACATTAGTGAAATATTCTCCAGAGAGAGCCAAAAAGTTATAACCAGAATCTATAGAGTAAAATTGTATACATCTGAGGAAATATAAACAACAAGCCATATGAAAGTATTTTGCCCCAACACTTGTAAGACTTATGAATATATGTAAAAAACCCCAACACATTTTTCTTGTATCTCCTATGAATACCATTTCTTTAATTACAGGGAATGGACCTTGGAATCTTTGATAAGTTACCTTAAGGTAGCACAGTGAGTGGAGTCAGGAAGATGAGTTCAAATCAGACTTCAAACATTTAGCAGCTACAACCCTAGGCAAGTCACTTAACTGATTACCTCAGTTTCCTTATCTGTAAAATGAGTATAATAATAGCACCCTCCTCTCATGGTTTGTTGTGAGAATAAAAGGAGATAACATTTACAAAATGCTTTATAAATCATACTTTACTGCTTACTGTATGCTTACTTGTATGTATGACATGAACAAGTCCCTAAAACTTTCTGAGGCTATTTCCTCATTTGTAAAATGGGAATAATAATATAATAATAGCATCTACCTTACAAAATTGTTGTGAAGATGAAATAATGTGAAGCATTTTCCAAACTTAAATATAAAAGTGTATATATGTTAAAGAAGTATAAATCTAAGTTATTGTTATCACTGTAATTATTTTTAACTCATTCTCATATATTTGTGCAGTTCAAATTAAAACAGTTTAAAGACAAAGTTTATCCTGCTATATTAGATTATTTACTATTTAATAACATTGTCTTCTTCTTTCTCTTTTTTCCTCTTCTAATATATATCTAAGCAAGACACTCAATTTTTGAAGGCCTTATTTTTTTCTTCCATAAAAATTTGGTAATTTTTATAAAATTAAATGACTTTAAAAAGCCATTCTAGCTCTAAAATCAATAAACTTTTATCAATTAACATACAAAATAAACAAATCAGAATGAATCAATTTTTAAAGAATGCTTAAAAGTTCTTTAATTCATTGAATATCCATTTCCCCCCCAAAAAAATTATATTCAGTTTTGCTGGGTAAGTGACTCTTGGTTATAATTCTAGCTCCTTTTCCCTCTTGAATGTCATATTCCAAGCTCTCAGCTCCTTTGATGTAGAAGGTGTTAAGTCTTATGTTACCTTGACTGTGGCTCCATGATACTTGATTTTTTTCTGTCTGGATGCTTGCAATATTTTCTCCTTTAAGTGGCAGCTCTGAAATTTGGCTATAATATTTTTGGAAGTTTTCATTTGAGTATTTCTTTCATAGCTGATTGGTAGATTCTTTCAATTACTCCTTTATCCTCTAGTAATAGAATCTCAGGGTAGCTTTCCTCAATAATTTCTTGAAAGATGGTATCCAGCGTCTTTTTGTTAATCTTGGCTTTTAGGTAGTCTAATAATTTTTAAGTTTTCTCTTCTGGATCTATTTTCCAGGTCAATTGTTTTTTCACTGACATATTTCAGATTGTTTTCTGCTTTTTTCATTCTGTTGCTATTGTTTTATTCTTTTTTTTGTTTGTTTGTTTTAATAAACAAGTATTTATTTATTTATTTTTAATAGCTTTCTAATTTTCCAAATATGCAAAGATAGTTTTCAACATTCACCTTTGCAAAATTTTGTGTTCCAAATTTTTCTCCCTTCCTCTCCCCCCATCTCCCAACCTAATAGAAATTAAACATGTTCAATTCTTAATATATCTCCATTCTCATAATTCTGTATAAGAAAAATCAGATCAAAGGGGGGGAATGAGAAAGAAAAAAAAAACAAGTAAACAAACAACAACCACCAAAAAGGTGAAAATACTATGTCTTGATCCACATTCAGTTTCCATAGTTCTCTTTCTGGATGTGAATAGCACTTTCCATCACAAGTCTATAGGAACTGTTGTTTTCAAGGTTGAAAAGATGCAAGTTCATCACAGTTGATGATCAAATAATCTTGTTAATGCTGTGTACAATGTTTTCTTGATTCTATTCACTTTACTTATTATCAGTTCATTTAAATCTTTCCAGGCCTTTCTGAAATCAGCCTACTGAACTTTCTTATAGAACAATACTATTCTATTACATTTATGTATCATAGCTTATTCATCCATAAATTATCCCCAACTGATAGGTATTTATGCAACTTCCTATTTCTTGCCACCACAAAAAAAGGGTTGCTACAAACATTTTTGCACATGTGGGTCCTTTTCTCTGTGGGAGTACAAACCCAGTAGTGACACTGTGAATCAAAGTATATGCACATTTTGATAGCCCTTTGGGCATAGTTTCAGAATGGTTGGATCCGTTCACAGTTCCACCAACAATGTATCAGTGTTCCAGTTTTCCCACATCCCCTCCAACATTTGTCATTATCTTTTCCTGTCATCTTAGCCAATCTGACAGGTGTGTAGTGGTATCACAGAGTTGTCTTAATTCACATTTCTCTGATCAATAGTGATTTAGAGCACCTTTTCATATGACTATAGATAATTTTAATTTCTTCATCTGAAAACTGTCTGTATCCTTTGACCATTTATTAATTGGGTAAAGGTTTGGATTCTTATAAATTTGAATCAATTCTCTATATATTTTAGAAATGAAGTCTTTATCAGAGCTCTTGGATATAATTTTTCTCCCCAGTTTTCTGCTTCCCTTCTAATCTTGGTTGCATTGCTTTTGTTCATACAAAGTTTTTAAATTTAATACAATCAAAATTATCCAATTTGCATTTCATAGTGTTCTTATGTTCTTCTTTGGACATAAATTCCTTCCTTCACAGATCTGAGATGTAGACTATTCCTTATTCTCCTAATTTGCTTATAGTATCACCCTTTATGTTTAAATCATGAACCCATTTTAACCTTAACTTGGTATACAGTGTTATGTATTAGTCAGTGTCTAGTTTCTCCCAAACTGTTTTCCAGTTTTCCCAGCAATTTTTGTCAAACAGTGAGTTCTCATCCCAGACGCTGAAGTCTTGGGTTTATCAAACACTATATTATTATATTATTGTGTCTTGTGAACTTTACTTCTCCCACTGATCCAGCACTTTATTTTTAGCCAGTACCAAATGGTTTTGATGACCACTATTTTATATTATAGTTTTAGGTCTGGTATAGCTTGACCATCTTCCTATGAATTTTTTTCATTAATTCTCTTTAAATTATTGACCTTTTGTTCTTCCAGATGAATTTTGATATTATTTTTTCTAACTATAATTTCTTGGCAATTTGGTATGGCATTGAATTAATTTAGGCAGAATTGTAATTTTTATTATATTTGATCAGTTTACCAATGAGTATTTGATATTTTTCCAATTGTTGAGATTTAACTTTATTTGTGTGAAAAGTGTTTTGTAATTGTGTTCATAGAGTACTTGGCTTTGTTTTGGCAGGTAGACTACCAAATATTTTATATTACCTACAGTTATTCTAAATGGGATTTCTCTTTCTATCTCTTCCTGTTGGGCTTTGTTGGTATGAATCAATTTTTATCAAACTTAAAGTTCAAAGTGCCACTTCTTCTAAAATAAAAAAATGACATGGTTTCTTCCCTAACACTTCAAGTCTAGACTTCTGTGCTTGAATTTCAAAGCCCTCCACTTGATTTAAGAGGCGGTTAGGTCCAGCACATAAAGTTTGGGGAATGATGAAGTTTAAATCTAGCCTTAGACATTTACTGTGTGACCCTGGGCAAATCATTTAACTGTTTACCTTAATCTACCAGAGGAGAAAATGGCAAAACACTACAGTATCTTTGCCAAGAAATCTCTGTGGGCAGTGTGATGTATGGGGTCACAAAGAATCAGATAGAATTGAACTTAACCGCCACAACCAACACATGATGAGTTAATCTCCTTTACTGTTCTTTTCTCAACTTGTATCTTTTACTATTATAAAATAAGCTCTCACTGCCCCTCTAACATGTTATGCTCATTCCTGCTTCACTCCTTCTCAAAGATATCCTTTCTGCTCTTTCTATCTCCTCCCCATTTTTCAAGATTCAACTCAAGTAAAAACCCATCCAAGTCTAGTCTGGTCCTCATTGATTTCTTCTCCAATTTCCTACATTTCACTCTGCATCTGCTGCTCTCCTCGGACATCCCTCCTCAAATCTCACCACTGGGCTGTTAACTCAAGTCTTGACTGATACCATCTCCCTGAGTCTCTCCTCCCCTCTGATTAGAAGATGGCATACTAAGCTCCTCCCAATACTTTCCTTTATAGAGGGCAGAAACTGGACTTTGCATCTCTGTTCCATCCAGTTTCAACTCCATGGAATAAGATGTCCCCTGATCTCCCCTCCTATCCCCAAATCTCACAACTCTTTTCCTATCTCTTTTTTTTTCTTCCCCCATTAGATTGTGAATACCTTGAGAACAGGAACTGTTTTTTTTTTTTTTCTTAGCATATAGTAGGCGACTAATAAATGTTTATGGGATTGGATCTCCTAAAGAATTTACAACCTGTGCTTCAGAATGGCATATTTAACTACACAATCTTAAATTATTCAATAAGCAGCTAGGTGATACAGGGAGTCATGGAAGATCTGAGTTTAAATGTGACCTTATTCACTGTGTGACCCTGGGCAAGTCACTTAATTCTGCCTCAGTTTACTCATCTGTCAAATGAGCTGGAGAGGGAAATGGCAAACCACTCCAATAGCTTTGCAAAGAAAACTCCAAATGGTATCACAGAGTAGGACATGAATGAAATGATTGAACAACAATTAAATCAATAATATTAGACAATAACAATAGCAATTTTTATTCCTGTCACAACCATGGAAATAGGTGTATATTTACAGTATTTTAACCTGTCATGTATTTCTTCAAATTTTGTCTATAATCCATCATTTTCATAGGACTCTTGTGATTGATTTTATGTGATTTTAAGTTCTTTGGTATTTTTTTTCCTGAAAATTGTGCTCTTTAACTTATCTAAAATGAAGTTACTAGTGATTTATTTTCTTGTTTTTCTTTTGAAAATCCCTTTTTAGCTTTCTAGGAAGAATCAACCAGGATGTTTGACTCCATTTGCTCTAATAATATTTTTTTCATTGTGAAGATTTTTTCAATGGAAATATTCTCCAAAAGCTTTGGGGCATCTGAAATTTTGATATTTTTAGAGAGTATAGTGTCCTTTTAATTACAGTACCATCTTCTTCATATCAATATTCTTCTGTCCCAATAGTAGGTCCTAGTTCAACAAATACTTCATTGATCAAACTGTGTAAGTCCAATAGAATATAAAACAATGTTTTAGATTGTAATATACTTAATAAATGTTAATGTCAAAGAACAAATCAAGGAATGAATGAGCACTAGAATACTTGTAACTGTAAATTTTCCCCAATTTTCCACTGCCACTCTGGCCACGCACAAAAACACTTTCTAAGAGAACAGCCAAAAACATTAAGTCCTGTATTTAACTCAACACCCAGCTACAAAGCATGGAATGAAAACTTTGCCAAGGTCAAAATACATTTGACGAACTCCAAGTATCATAGCTTTCTTGCAATGCATTTTACCCCAAAAGTGACAAGAGAGTTGATATCAATACTGCGGTCAATTTGTTATTTGCATGTTTGTCTTGAAAGCCATATTTACAACAATCACAGTTAATCAAAAACAAGATGAATTGTAGTTACCTGATTTTGCCATAGGTTCTGGATTTGGACTAATATTAAAAAATAAAGTTTTTCATGCTGCAGGTATAAAAGAGGTATTCAGAGAAATTTATGGCTGGATTTTTTTAAAAAATGGAATAGCCAGGTCACATAATGAAAGTGAAGGATGAATAATGGTCCATCTGCTCCACTGGTCTTTGTGAGATGTCAGGAGAATAGATTTGTGGGAAGGCATGGATGATCACTGCACAGGATGGCCTGGGAGAAATGGGTTGCAAAATGAATTGTTGAAATTGCCCACAATGATAAGATCACAGATTCACCATATTAATTGGGGCACTAAAGTAAGTGTAAGCTGTAAGTCTATTTTCCATTCTGCCATGCTTTGAACAAGAACAAAATATACCTTAAGCTAGAAATTGAAGAAACATCATGGGAAACAGGTGATTTGCAAGATTTATTTTATACACTTAACCATACATATATGATCCAGATAAGAGGCAGTTGGTGTGATTTGCCTTCACAAGTCTGAGCCATGGATTTACTGCATCCCTCTTTCTCTCTTTATATAATATTTGAGGCCTATGATCTGAGGAGAGAAATGAAGGAAGGGAACAAGGGCCTTTTCATTTTTCATAACAAAGTTTCCTGTTAGTGAACTTCCACAAGAGTTAAAAAATCTCAGCAGTGACATGGAAAATTTGGAAACTTAGTCAGGAGTTTGGGAAACTTTGGGGAGTTTTTTTTCCCCTGTGGTTCCTAAAGAAACTTCATTTGAGGCTGAAAAATTCCATCTCATAGCAATCCCTAGGGAAGCCTTGAGAGCAACAATTCAAGCATGCTTGGGAAGCTAGCAGTGACACTGAATGTGAGCTGTCACCCTTCCAACAGCTACAATATTTGCCAAGAAAAGAAAATACTAATAGGAAATTCAAAGGCATAAAATCAGACACCTAAATTGTCATGTTATCAACTGATGGATTAGAAACAGAAAGAAACCCTCTGTCATTTTTTAAAGTTCAAGTTCATAGTTTAAAATATTTTATTCTAAGACTGTTTAGGAACAGGATGGATGCATGCAGTAGGATTTAAAGGCTTTTGTATACAAATATAGTACTCAGGCTCACACTTATATGCTCTTTTATAAAAGGTTTTAGGGTTTAATTTATTTTATTTTATTTTTTGGCTTAGTTATTTTCCATACCAGGTTATGTATCGTTCAGGAAATACGGATAAATCAGGAATACTTCTAAAACTGAGTAATAAGAGTTTTGATGGATTTCTAGGTAAGTTTTTAAAGTATAAAATGACAAATATATATATATATAGTAAAGTTTAAAGCCCTGCTTTAGATATGGGAATGCCAGGTTAATTTCCAGGAGAAATCACCAGCATCTACCGGGCTCCCAACAAGTATGACCGCTAAAGAGGGTGTGTCCCTCACCGCAGGAAGCTTTTCATTTCTTTCAGCTGTCACTCAAGTCAAGACAAATGCCTCAGATGAAAGTCAGCAACCTGTGAGAATACCCGGAAGGATAAAGAAGTTATTAACACCTGCAGAGGGGGAAAAAAAAAACAAACAAAACCATATTCATCCACTTGGCCCTTTAGTAAAAACAGGAAATAAGGGGAGGGAATTTCACCAAATCATGGAACTCAGACCTGGGAACAAAAATGGGAGGTCACAGCCCCCACATGTGTCATACTGACCTGGGCAGCCCGGCTTCCAGTCCCATAAGCGGACAATGCATTTATGGTCCATTTTGATCATAGATCTGTGATCTACGGCGCCTTGCTTGTGGTATAGCCCCTCCCCCCCTTTTTAATGCACCTTTTATGAAGATAGATGACTACATCCTCCGCAAGCATTTGTTGAGAGTCAAGTCCCTCAGACTCATCCCCTCCGGCCGTACTACTATTAATAGGAATGATAATAATACCCTACAGAGGGCTTCAGGGCTTCCACGCACATTCTCTCTCTGAAGCCTTGCGACCACGTGGGGAAGCAGGAAGGACAGATGTTACATGGAGCGGTTTGGTTCCCAGAAAACGCTGGCTTTGGATCAGAAGATGAAAGTTTGAAATCCTCTCCCAGCTTGGTGTATCTGAGGCAATTCTCTCCGGGTCTCAACCTCAGTATCCACATTTGTAAGATAGAGACAAAAATATTCAGGCCGCTAGATGGTCCAGTGGAAAGGCCACAGGTGCTCTCAATTTTTTTTTTTTTTGGTCACAGTTTTGTCATCAAAAAAAAAAAAAAAAAAAGGATACTAACAGCATCAATCCCCAAAAGTTGTGCGGATCAACGGAGAGAATATTTGTAAAGTACTTAGCATAGTACCTTGGTACATAGTAAGCATTAGGTTAATGTTAACTAGTCTTATTTTTTAATTCGACTGAGCTTTTTAAAATTTTTAAATACTATTTTTTATTAAAGCTTTTTATTTACAAAACATATGCATAGGTAATTTTTTCAACAATGACCCTTGCAAAGCTTTCTGTTACAAATTTTTCCCTCCTTTCCCCCATCCCCTTCCCTAGATGGCAGGAAGTCTAATACATGTTAATTATGTTAAAATACATGACAACTATTTTATTTTTCTACCGATTACACATCAAGAAAAATTTTAAAATTCATTTTTATAAAATTTTGAGTTTTTGTCTCCCTCCCTCTCTCCTCTCCCTTCTTCCAAAATGGTAGGCAGTTTGATATTGTTTATACATGTGCAATCATGTAAAATATGTTGTAAAAACAGATCTAAAGGAAAAAAAGAACCACAAGAAAGAATAAAGTGAGTGAAAAAAATATGCTTTGATCTGCATTCAGAGTCCATCAGTTCTTTTTTAATCTTGATCACTTTTTAAAAAATTTTTTACTAAAGCTTTTCATTTACAAAACATATGCATGAGAAATTTTTCAACATTGATCCTTGCAAAACCTTCTGTTCCAAAATTTCCCCTCCTTCCCCCACTCTCTCCTCTAGATGGCAGGTAATCCAATACATGTTAAATGTGTTAAAATATATGTTAAATCCAATATATGTATACATATTTATACAATTATCTTGCTGCACAAGAAAAATCGGATCAAGAAGGAAAAAAATGAGAAAGAAACAAAATGCAAGCAAACACCAACAGAAAGAGTGACAATGCTGTGTTGTAGTCCACACTCAGTTTCCACAGTCCTCTCTCTGGGTGTAGATGGCTCTCTTCATCACAAAATTATTGGAACTGATCTGAATCATCTGGAAAGCTGATTGATCAGTTTGATCATGGTATAATCTTCTGTCCATCAATTCTTTATCTGGATGTGGATAGCATTTTCTTTCATGGGTCCTTTGTATGTTTCTTGGATCATTGTTTCTGAGTGAAGCATAGTTGGTCATCAGTGACGTAGCATTATTATCTGTATCACAAGGTTGTTGTGATAAAATTGTTGAAACTCAAAAGTGCTAGATAAATGATAGTTATTATTATTTTATAGTTGAGGCAATTGAGTTACAGAGATCTCAGATTTACCTTATAGATCTGCATCCAGTCTGTTGTCTAACCAAGATTAGAAATGGGCCTCCTGAAACCAAATTATCACTCTTTGCAAATGACATGATGCTATACTTAGAGAATCTTAGAGACTCAACTAAAAAAGTACTAGAAACAATGCACAACTTTAGCAAAGTTGCAGGATAGAAAAGAAATCCACATAAATCAGCAGCATTTTTATATATTACCAACAAAGTTCAGCAGCAAGAGATACAAAAAGAAATTCCATTCAAAATAACTGTCAGTAGTATAAAATATTTGGGAATCTATCTGCCAAGGAACAATCAGGAACTATACAAACTAAACTACAAAACACTCTCCACACAAATAAAGTCAGACCTATTCAGTTGGAAAAACATCAAGTGCTCATGGATAGTCTGAGCAAATAGAATAAAAATGACAATACTACCCAAATTAATTTACTTATTTAGTGCCATACCAATCAAACTCCCAAGAAATTATTTTACAGATCGAAAAAAAAATAATAGCAAAATTCATTTGGAAGAACAAAAGATCAAGAATAGCAAAGGGAATTAATAAAAAAAAAAAGTTGATGAAGATGGCCTAGCTGTGTCAGATCTAAAACTATATTATAAAGCAGCAGTCATCAAAATCATTTGGTACTGGCTGAGAAATAGAGTAGTCGATCAGTGGCATAGGATAGGATCACAGGACAAACTAGGCAATAACTATAGCAATCTAGTGTTTGAAAAACCCAAAGACCCCAGCTTTTGGGATAAGTACTCACCATTTGACAAAAACTGCTGGGAAAATTGGAAATGAGTGTGGAAGAAATTAGGGCTTGACCTACACCTAACACCACATATCAAGATAAGACCTAAATGGGTTCATGATTTAGATATAAAGAGTGATTATTATAAGCAAATTAGAGGAATATAGTATAGTTTACCTCTCAGACCTATGGAGAAGGAAGGAATTTGTGTCCAAAGAAGAACTGGAATTCTTAATTGAACATCAGATAGATAATTTTTATTATATTAAGTTAAAAAGTTTTTGTACAAACAAAACTAATGCAGACAAGATTAGAAGGGAAGCAATAAATTGAGAAATCATTTTTACATTTAAGGGTTCTGATAAAGGCCTCATTTCTAAAATATATAGAGAATTGGCCCATATTTATAAGAATTCAAGAGATTCTCCAACTGATAAATTGAATTGATAAAATGAACAATTTTCAGATGATGAAATTAAAACTATTTTTAGTCAAATGAAAAGGTGCTCCAAATCACTATTGATCAGAGAAATGCAAATTAAGACAACTCTGAGGTACCACTACACACCTGTCAGATTGGCTAAAATGACAGGAAAAGATAACGATGAATGTTGGAAGGGATGTGGGAAAACTGGGACAGTGATACATTGTTGGTGGAAATGTGAACGGATCCAACCATTCTGGAGAGCAATTTGGAGCTATGCTCAAAAAGTTGTCAAACTGTGCATACCCTTTGACCCAGCAGTGTTTCTATTGGGCCTATATCCCAAAGAGATCTTAGAGGAGGGAAAGGGCCCCATATGTGCAAGAATGTTTGTGGCAGCCCTTTTTGTAGTGGCTAGAAACTGGAAACTGAATGGATGCCGATCAATTAGAGAGTGGCTGAATAAATTATGGTATATGAATGTTATGGAATATTATTGCTCTGTGAGAAACTACCAGCAGAACGATTTCAGAGAGGCTTGGAGAGACTTGCATGAACTGATGCTCAGTGAAATGAGCAGAATCAGGAGATCATTATGCACAGCAACAACAGTACTATATGAGGATCAGTTCTAAGGGACATGACTCTCTTCAACAATGAAATGTTTCAAACCAGTTCCAGTTGTTCAGTGATGAAGAGAGCCATATACACCCAGGGAGAGGCCTAAGGGATCTGAGTGTGGACCACAACATAGCATTTTCACACTTTCTATTGATACTTGCTTACATTTTGTTTTCTTTCTTTTTTTTTCTTGTAGATCCAATTTTTCTTTGCAGCAAGGTAATTGTATAAATATGTATACATATATTGGATTTGTCATATATTTTAACATAGTTAACATGTATTGAACTGCCTGCCATCTAGGGGTGGGGGTGGAGGAAAGGAGAGAAAAATTTGGAACAGAAAGCTTTGCGAGGGTCATTGTTGAAAAATTACCCATGCATATGTTTTGCAAATAAAAAGCTTTAATAAAAAAATTTAAATTAAAAAACAAGTAAAGAAAAATTAACAATCTTAAATATAATTTCTTCTTCTAATAATAACATATACATACATACATATGTGTAATATGTATGTATATTATATATGTGTAGGTATATATATGAGTGTGTGTATATATATGTATATATATATACTTTCTTATACTTTCTTCATCTGGTAATTTGTTTATATATTTTGAATGTTCTCTAATATTCTGCTAAGCACATGACAATATTCTCTTTTATTTTGTTTTGTATTACTTTTCTGTTTTTCTTTTTTTTCTCATTCTGTTTTTTAAATAAAATAAAATTTTTAAAAGGAAAAAAAAAGAAATGGGCCTCCTAATACTCAGTCTGGTACTGACCACTTCTATCACCTGCACTTGGTGGTAAATCTTTTGGTTTTTTGTTTTGTTTTTTGATGCAATCAGGATTAAGTGACTAGTCCAGGGTCACAACTAGTAAGTGTCTAAGACCACAGTTGAACTCCAGTTCTCCTGACTCCAGGGCTGGCATTCTATCCATTATACCACTTAGCTATCCAATGACTAAGTCTTCTTATAAACAAATCTGGAGATTACCCAAATATTTTTTTCCTTTAAAAAATTAAAATGGTCTGGAGAGTTAGTCAACAGACATTTACAGAGTGTCTGTTCTATTCAGAGCACTATATTAAACACCTTTAGGAGAAGAACTTTGAGAACAAGGAAATAAATCAGCAAATGCAAATTAATATACTATAATTATTATAATCAAAATACCTGCCTGGTTTAGAAATAGAAATAGATAAGTATGGCTTCTCTAGTAGAACATAATATATTTATGTGGGTTCTCACAACACAGCCTATTTTCTGATGGTCCAACAAGAGTGGAAAAGTGGAATAAACTAACTTACCTTTTGTGTCTTCATTATTTTTCTCTCATTACTTTTCAAAAAAAATTAACAGATAACTAAGGAAAGAGAATGGATTAATATGAACAAATAAATAAAAATATTAAGGGGTCACTAAGTGCCACGTATTAAAGAAAACAAATATAAAAGGCACAGATAGCTCTTACCCTCTACGAGCTTACATTCTAATGCAAAAATGGGACCAAACAAAAGAGAGTACAGCCCACATAAGAATTTTAGTTTAAGAGGAACACTTTGGTTGGTATGTATTATAGGTTCGTACATATGGGCATGCATATATATATATATATATATAGTAGTGAGACTATAGAAAAATTAACACACCCCTTCCAAGAATAACAGAGTTGATCTTTTTAAATTTTAAAAACTTAATAAATGCCTAAAAAGATGAAAATTCCCGCAAAGAAAAACAGAGGATTCAAAGTAAAATGATTATAAATGAAGCTATGAATGTATTTGCTTGTTTGTTTTTTTTTCCAAATCTTTATCCTTCTTTGGTTCATATCCATCTCCCTTCCCTTCTTCCCCTCTGCCATCTCCTCATATCATCCCTCCATGATTACCTTTAATATATTCTTTGTATATCTTAGATTTACCTATTTATTTCCATGTTGTCTCTCCCACTTAGGATGTGAGCTCCTTGAAGGCAGGGACTATTTCACTTTTGTCTTTACAAACATGCTTAGAGCAATGCTTGGCACATTCTAAGTGCTTAATATTGATTAATTTGTTAATTAATTTATATGTTTGTTATTTATATTTATATATAATTTAATTAATTGTTGATTGACCAAATTCATCATATTCTTTTCACATCGGCCTCTTTGTGACAGAGCTGATTTGACCATGGTTTTCTAAGGAAGAGACACATTCAGAGAGCAAGGCTGCTGCCATAGCTTTTAAGAAGATAGCTGGGGATTAGGAAGTGAAGTGAAGCATGTCTGGGATTTTCCTGAAATAGTGGGCCAGGAAGAGCCAGTCAGTCTCAGAACAGAAAATTTTAGGTTTAGTAATTTCCCTAAGGTCCTAAAGAAAGGTAACAGCTGAATATGAATTTCTACCTCCTCAAGCTGTTTTTCCCTCAAATATCCAGGCTGAGAGCAGTGGCTAAGAGCACAAATAAAACGATGGCAGAAAACATAGGAATCCGACCACAGAGGCTGCCCCACACACATGACTCAGGAGATAGAAGGGGCTCCAAGTTAGGCAAAGTAGGTATCCTCAAAAACAAGGTTACAGAAATAATAATTCAAAATTTTTCTCTTTTTAGTAGTTGCTGTCGATTTTTGTATGTCTGTCTATGGTTTATTAGTATTTTGTTTCTGTATTGCTTCTACATATTTGCAATACTTTTTCTTTGACATGAAAGTCCTAGATTTTGATTATCATGTTGCTGGAAGTTTTCATTTTCACAATTATTTCAAGAAAAGGTAGAAACTGGACTTTTGGGCTCCCTCCAATCTGCATCTGTTGCTCTGCATGGTTTCAAGTTCATGGAACAACACGTTCGTTCCTCAGAGAAGAGGATCCTTACCTCTCTGTAATCTCACCATTGTTGGGTCATGTCCAACTCTTCATGGCCCCATTTGGGGTTTTCATGGAAAAGATACTGAAGTGATTTGCCCCTTCCTTTTCCATTTTACAGATGGGGAAACTGAGGCAAACAGGGTTAAGTGACTTGCACAGGGTGATACTGATAGTGTCTGAGCCTGGATTTGAACTCAGGAAGATGAGTTCTAGGTCTAGCATTCTATGTACTATGGCACTAGCTAGCTGTCCCCTAATCATCACTATGCTGCTAATTCAAGCTTTGATTGATCCCATCTCTGTTTCATTCCCCCTATGACTTGAGGCCTGGAGGGCAGCGTATCAAATTCCTTCCAACACCTTCCTTTATAGAGCACAGAAATTGGACTTTTAGGCTGCCCAGCTTGGTTTTAGCTACACAGAATAAAATATGGGTGTTCCTCCTTCCTCTATGATCTTCTTGCTTCCTTTTAGGCATTGTCTCCCTTTAGACTGTAAGCAACTTGAGAGCACGAACTAACTTTCTTTTTACTAATTAAATCCCTAGCACTTAGTGTCTGGCATATAGTAGGCATTCAATAAATATTAATTGGACTGAATTGGATTCCTCTGTCATTACCTCATTCTTTCCTAAATGAATTTCTACAATAACACCCAGTCCCTTCCAATTTTTCCTTTATTTCACTATCTGATAAATTTATTATGTCTACATCTGGTCATATTACTGAATGCTTTTTCAAAAATATTCTCAAATAACCCAGAAATGAATCTCCTTCTAAGAATCTCTCTTCACACCATAACTGTTACACCTGAGGACTATACTCTACCCCAAATGAATGATTAAATAATTTAACAAACAGGTATCATTTTACAAAATTGTCTTATGTCTTCATGATTGCTTTCACTCTGCCTCCTGCCCACAGGCCTCCATCAGGGTTAGTATCCATTCCAAGGTCACAGTCCAATGCCTTCTAATAGCTGGTTTTCAGGTGAACTCTCCCAAGTCCAAACTTCTTCACCAGAAGTTATTAATATACCCTGTCTGGTCACCGTGGTACATCTTTACTAGCTCTTGCATTGCATGATCACTATGGTGTATTAAAGGACTCTGTCAATTTAACTTCATCTCCCCCATAATTCTAGGAAGGGCATTATTCACTGGGCTGTTTCCCAGGTGTTTTTACCACAAAGTGATACCTGTGATTGGTGAGAGGGAAGGGTATATAAAAGATAAGGATGGAATTAGGGGATTTAAAAAGTGGGTGAAAATTAATAGAACTATAGCAGGAATTAGGGGGGAAAAAGAATCAAGAGTGTGATAGGATCTCTCTTCTTCCAAGCCGTGAATCCAGATGATCCCTGTGTCTAGCAGAGATGGATGCTTTCCTCCAAGAGCTTTTCAGTGATCTCCAAACTAACTTCCAAGACAAAGCTTAAGAAAATATGGGATGGTAGGATCTTTCTTCTTCCAATCCTGTCACACCAGACAGATGCTCCCACTGCATCCAGGCTCTCCAGGTGTCCTAATCTAAATCTTGTTATTAGATTCAGATGGCTGTGGAGGGGAAAGTGAGGCAGGTGACCTTGTCCAGAACTTAAATCCAATTTACTTGTATGTCATGGCATCACCTCCCCGATGTCAAGGCAAAGAATAACAACTTTATTAACTAAATGACTAAAACTAAAATAAATTTTCAGTAATATTTCAGCTCAGGGAGAAGTAATCAGTAATGTTAAAAAGCTCTTTTATATGAAAATAACTTGATAAATGGTCAGTCTTGTCTGAATTCCTGATCTAAAGTTACAAGGAACCTTTGTCTGAGATCCCTGTATTCATGAAATGAGATTGTTGAGGTGATGTCTTACAGAGTATAAAATTGCTTCTATACCAGGCTTTTAATGTGAGGTAGTATTTTGACTCCTCATACTAGCTTACTAGCTTAGAGGATTATTATTTTTAAATGGCACTTTAAAAAACCACACCCATGCTCAGTCTCTCTGGATTCTTATTCCTTTTATGTAGTTGTCACTCAAATCACAAGCACAAATCATAAGGAATTTTAATCCCTCAGTTTGGGCAATTCTAAAACCTTGGTGATGATCTCCTACATCTCCTAATTCATAGTACATTTGAATAGCTTCTCTACTTTAGGTATTCCTAACTTTGCTTTTTTTTCCCTAAATGAACTCTAGCTTTTTAAGTCTTAGAACTTGATGACATAGGAATTTTACTTCCCAACTGAAAAGGAGATAATTAACTTTTCCTAGTCATGAAAGAATTCTTACAGATCTAATGTTTCAAGAACTAGAAGAAAGGATGGCCACAAGAGAGAAAGGATAGATTGAATATAAATCTCCATAAACACAAGTGTTAGTAACATGCCTAGAATCTGGTTGTCATTTTATAGTGATATGCTTAAAAGTGCTAAGTAACTGAGCAGGTGGGAACGCTAGAGTGTAGTTGGAGAGGCTTACTAGAATGATCTCAACAACTGGACCTGGGTGGGGCAGTGAAAGGAAAGAATATTCTTAAATTTATTGCAAAAATAAGTTTACTTTTCAGTTTGATCCATAGGCAATATTGTGGAGTATATGGCATTCCCGTCTCCATTTTTTCTTTACTATGCTTTTGATCCTTTTAAGACCTGTCTTCTTCTTTCAGAGAATCAGTGACCTCAGGTGGGGCTAGGAATAGGGGATGCCTGTTCACTAATTCAGTCTCACTTCCTTCCTCCATCAAATTATATCCTTCTGAACTAACTGACAATAGATAGGAATGGGATGGTGAGATAAAATTACTATTGCTCATGTATTAGCTAACTAATATGGTGCCATTCTTGGATAGCAATGCCTTAACACTTAAGAAGTGACAGAAGGTTGGAAATTTCAGACTTAGTGGTTAGTTCAGATGATATTTTGGGTAGGCAGGCTTTTTTGACATCACTCAAATCATACCAGCTGCCTTCTCTAAAAGTAAAGCCATTTCTACCCTAACCCCACCTATCCTGTTACTGAAATGTGAACCACAAAATTGGGCATAGCCATTTTTCCTATTAAAATACCAGTAGGGAGCTTCAGTGCAATGATGACTAAATCATGCCTCTGGCAAGTTAATTTATTGATCTCATTTAATTAGCGGCAATATAATTATTAAATTCCATTCAGCAAAAGCAATTTAGAAAATGACAAAATTCACAAAAATGTTTTCTAAGGAAATTATTGGATTTAAGTTGATTGTTCATTTCTTAGACTTTTCGATTTCATGATTAAGAAAAAATATTTTTAACCCTTTTCCCATCTTTACTAAATGTATACCAGCTGCAAATTATGAAAAACTGTATTTAACTTTGAGATTGATGTCAAAACTGAATTAAGAAAACTCAAGTGTTGAAAGGGACTTTGGGAACTATCTAAGTCAAATCCTTCATTTTGAAACAGACAAGTGAAATGATTGCCCAAATTAATAGAATAATAAATCAGATTCAAATCTAGGTCTTAAGTATGTTTTCTTTTCTTAGTGTATTATATTGCCTCATATTCATAAGGAAAAAATAAGCTAGGAAACATTAACCTTTACCTTAGATTTCCCGCCCAAAAAATAAATAAAATTTGAATGTATATAATAATAAAGTATTTATATTACTTCTACATCACAAATACAGAAAGCAAAGTACCCAATTTTAATCACGGACTCTAAGGAACTTGAGGATTTATGACAGTTAAGATACAAAGTTTAGATAAGATGAGGAGTCTGCCCTCAAATGGAGCTTAATAAGAAACAATTATCAAATGCAATACCACAGAGTAAGTGCATCAAAGAATTATAAAGCAAAAGTGCTTTGTGGGCAAAGAAGGGGAGGTAGAAGATGGAAGATTGATAATGGTGACTGCAAGGCTGAGGAAAGCTTCATGTAAAAACTGACATTTGAGTTGGGCTTTGGGAATTTGGGAGAAAAGCTGAGAAGGGCATTCTAAGAGTTAGAATCACATAAGCAAAGGCATGGAGTCAAGAGTAGTGCTGTTTGGCTGGAACATAAGAGTGCATTGTGGACAGTAATAAATAGTTAGCTGTTTATCTCTTCTTTTGGAAGAAAATATATTCTTGTAGAACCAGGTTAGATCTATGAAGGAATTTTCTGGCAATAAGATTTATGAAAACCTAGAATCATTTCCTGAGGAATCCTAAGAATATGCCCAAGAAGCCTTCTTTATCAACATATTGGTCTAAATGCTAGGGAAGACAATTGGACAATTGAAACGTTGTATGTGATGATAAATAATTAAAAAAAAAACCTCAATAAGTTCAAATTCCATATTTTTAGTTTTCCTTTTAATTTTTCTAAGTATTCCGATTGAGTATACCGCATTTCTTAGTGTCTCAGTAGGACATATCTAAGAGGATAACTTGTTTTCCAATCTTTCCCCAGCTTAACAGATCAGTATTGCTGACATTCAGTTTCACAACTACTAATCATACATTGTACAAGTCTATGTCTCATATTGTAGTGGCTTCTCTGCTTAAGGACAATATTCCATCCTGGAATACTGAAATAATGTATTCACTTTCATTCTATTTTCTTTCAACCTCTTATCTAGTTGAAATTCTTACTCAGTTTTCTAAGGAGCTGATCAAACCCCTCAACACTCCGATTCTACTAGAGATAGAAGCATGTTCTTTTGTCAGAGACCCATTTACAAAAATAACATTGACTTCTCCAGCTACAGCTATCAAAGACTTGTTAACTTCTCTTTAAAATTTGATTCCACTTGTGCACAGAATAGCTGTGTAACTGTCTAAATGTTCTTTTTTGTTTGTTTTTCATTTTTAAATATTCAATAGGTACTTTGGGAAGGAATGAGTCAATTAAAGGCAAAATAGCTATCATTTTCTTTCTGTCTGTCTGGCCAACTACTTCATTATAAAATGATTAGGGGATCAGTTGTGGAAAAGACTTCAAAGATCTGGCTCAACTTTTAACACAAATTCTTACTACATTCTCTTGACAAATATTGATCCAATTTTGACTTGGAGACCTCCTATACTAGGGAATTAATTACCACCTGGGATGGTCTGTTAATTACTGCTTCCTTTGGATTTTCTTCAGACTGTCAGGGTCCTTCCCAAAACTGAACCTAGAATTAAATATATTAAAAGCATTATATCCTTGATACATTTATGTGATATGTCCTTTTCCCCTGCTGTATCACTATGGATACTGGTTACATTCTAATTATTTTTATCTATTTGATTGATTATAAGAATTACTTTTAAGTGATGCTGATGAAACTGTGTAAAATCCAGATGTGATATATATGGTCAAATCTCATGAGTCTATACAAGGCATTTTAAAATTAACTTGGCCCCAAAATATTGTTTGCTTTCTACTTATCCTCTCCTAAGTATTAAATTATGAAGAGGCTAAGAAAAGTAGAATTGAAAACTTTTGCTATCACTAATTTCCCACCAAGATGAAAAAAAAATTAATGAGTGTCAAACTGCATCAAGCAGAATTGTGACTTCTCGCTAACTTTTGAGATTTAACCAAAGCTTATCTTTAATAAAAAAAAAACCAAAGAACAAAAAACTGCTTTTTCTAATAAAATTTTCCCTGTTTTATCTGTAATAAAAATTCTGAAAAATAACCTAGCATTAAATGTAGTTTTTGCTCAAAGACGCAGATGAAAAATGTTCATACAATTAAGATGTGATATATGTTTCAAAGATTAAACTGATATACTTTTTATAATCAGGACACAATTTTCCTCAGGATTGTCCAAGATAAAAAAAAAAAAAAAAGTTAAGAGTTTAATTTCCAGTGTTGCTGGTCAACTTTTCTAGAGAAAATAAATCATATTTAGTCTTAGATATGTAAAGTCATGAAAAGTTCCGGGCTTTAGAAGTTGGTGGCAAAAGGCCTCAGAGCAATTAAAAGATCTGTAAGATAGCACCTGATGTATAAAGCTTACAGACCTCAGCACACCACAAAACAGGTTAGAGCAAACAGAATTATTACATGTTTTGTTAAGCTATTTCAACATCACTTTAGAGTTAATAATTAATTCCTGTGTCATAGTCAGTCTATCAGAAACTAAATTCATCTACTTACCTCTATTAATCCTGCCCTGATCAATTAGGCAACAAACATTTATTAAGTCATGTGTCAAGCATTGTGCTAGGCCCTGAGGACACAGACTGGGAAGCTAGACATAACCAAAATGATCACTGCAATAAGCTGAAATGGGATCAAACTCTAGAAAGAAAGGTATAAGAGCTAAGCAATGCGAAATAACTGAGATAGCCAGTAATGGTATACCCGTTTTATAGATGAGAAGAATAAGGTCCATTAACAGTTAAGTGACTTATTGGCATTCAAAAAACTAATAAGTATTGAAGGTGGGACCCAGGTCTGGCCCCTAGCTCAATACTAGGCCATGATGCCTCTGACCTTCCCAGTGAAAGGACAGTCATTTAAATACCAAAAGTATTTTATAAGGTGACCTTGCCTAGAAGGCAGCCTGGCATCATAAACTCCAAAGACAAAATCATTTTAAGGTGAATGTCATCTTTTAAAATTTAAGTACCCATAAGATTGTAAAGACACTACCATACCCCAAAGCCTGATCCTCTACATAAAGCATGAAACCTTCTAAAACTAAAAAGTGTGATTACTAATTGCCTGAAACAGACTCTCATCAAAGGTTCCCTCTATATGATAAAATTAAACCCCTTTGCTTTGCCAAAGTCCTTGATAATACTACCCTATCTTTCCTTCCCTTAATTCCTAATTTTATAAGAAAGTACACTACTTTCTAACCTCAATATGCATTCCACACTTTAACTTCAATTGTATCACTCCTCAATGTGACTGAAGATTAGAGAGAGGAATTCTTGTCACCCCACCCCCAAATTGAAAGCCTATCTGCTTCAAACATCCATAAATTACTTGCTATTATAGTTATTTGTGTATGCTATATACTCCTGATAGGCTGTAAGCTATTGGAGGGTAGGAACTGTTTCACTTTTTCCTTTATAGTTTTAGCATAAAAAATACCTTTATATTTGATAAATGTTTATTGAATTAAATGGAATTGGCTAAAATAATCTGATTTATATCACTCACTTAAAAGAACCTGTATCCTGTCTGAATTTCAAATTTATATTTGTTATACAGTTGGAGAACAGGTCCAATAGATAAAATTTCCAAGAGATGCAAATTCCTTTCTTAGAGGAAGGAGTTTCATTATCATAAAAGCCTAGTATTATCAAAGAACTCCCTTCTCTTGGTCTGAGAAGCTTGCCTGATACCTATAAGACAAGAGCTGTCTCCTCCCAAGAAAGATAGCCCCTACAATTATTGGTTGAAACTAAAAAGTTCGAGCCTCAGACTTTGAAACATTCAGCACAAGCTACTGGCTAAGTGGGTAACAGCATACCCCTTCAATTAGCTGTCCATGCAGAAACTAACAAAGACCTTGCTGGGGTCCATTCCAGTTCCAAACAGTTTTATTTTTAATTTTCAGTTCCAAATTAACCAAAAATTAAATTACATAAGCCTTGTTCCAGTTAGAATTAAATATGACCTTAAAAGCACTAACCCATTATTATAAACTTTATTGGAAAATAAATTTTACAGTAAGGAGGTATGAAAAGAATGTTTTGATTACTAGACTATTTAAAGAAATTGTCCTGTCTCAGCTATTATGAGAAATCACAATTTATTAGCAATTTCAGTATAAGTAAAGGATAAATACTGATATGTGCTCTACTGAAGCAATTACTTTTTAAGAATACATATTTTCAATAGGAGTAAATAAGAGTCAATGATTTGGACTTTTTTCATTTGGAAAAGAAAAAAAATAAAAACATTACTTAAGGAACTATCTCTTTGAAAGGAGACCAATGACATTTTATAATAAAATTATGAGTATTCCATTCATAACAATTTCTTACAGATGTAAAAGTGGAGGCTTGTTCTTCACAATTAATTTCATCATAAAACATGCTTCTTTATTATGTACATGCTTACATATAAGTTTTTCTTGGCTAAAATACATGCAAATAACAACACTATAAACAGGTTAAATCAAAAAAGTCTATCAACTTTAAGAATGCCCCTTCAAATAAGGCACTCACATTTGGAAATATTTAGAATATAGCAACCTAATTAAATAAAAATTTTAAAAGATGCCTTTTATTAAGCACAAACAGCTTTTAATACATTATCAATACAAATAGGAAAAAAATGTCTTCTTAATGACTGATATATCAAAGATCTTATAGATTGGCTGTATATTGGCACAATAAAAATAATCAATTTTGAAGAATTATAAAGTGAAATTATGAGGATACCACTGTCTACAAATAACAATTTACCTACAATCTAAATTTACTACATCACCTGGGGAAAGAGAGCAACTACTTTTTAGGTGGAACTTTTATTAGCACCATTCAAAGCTTAAATCAGCTGCTCGTTTAGCAACTGAGGGGTCAGATAAAGCTTTGGTACAAGTTTTCAGTGCAATGTTTGTAGTTCCTTCTCATAAAATATTTGGGAGTCTATGGTTTCATAGTATGTTAAATAATTGTGCCTTGGTAAATGTAGTGTTAACAGGTAGAGAACAATGTCTACTAGGAAAAATGAGGCTTATATTGGCTGTGAAATGCATTTAATGAATTATGCCAAATGCTATGCAGACAACATGCTGGGTTACAAAACTGAATCCCTGTTATCAGGTGATATTTATTAGCTTTCTGTAATAGTAGCTTCTGGGTGTCTCAGCTGCTGTCTTTTCAGATTAACAAGTTTCATCCTTTCTCTGATATGTTCTGCTGTAGAAGCCATGTCACTTGGACTTCCAAAATACTGTTCTGTTCTAAAAAACAAAACAATGACATATTTAAACAATTTCACTTGGAATAATATATATTTACATTTTACCATAAAAACATTAATAAATGTGATCATTGAGTAAATGAACAAAATACATTAGAAAACAATGGAGACATTCTAAATTTGAAGCTGAATTTCTATCTAAAAATAGGCTAGTTTTTCCATATAAATCTTAAGGGTACACTCAAATATCAGCATACTGCTTGTTTTCTTTTGTTTTAAATGTAAATGACATACCTACATTTCCTATCAGGTAAAGTTCATCTCTTCCCTAACAGAACGTGAGCAACTTGAGAGTAGGGGTAGTGCTGCTTTTCTATTTGTATCCTCTGCCTTTAGCATAGTATTTTACACATATTAAGTTATAAGTTACACATATAAATTACACATATTAAATTTAACTGTTCATTCAATGTTGGGATTTTGCCTGAAATCCCATGGATAACATGGAAAATAAAATTAAATTTATTTCAATTTTCATTTAATTCAACAAGACAACTATCTTTTTGAGATTCTATTAAAATTCTCCTGCCCAATGAGCTGATCTAATAAAACTAAAAATCTTTTGAATTAGATATGGCAGGAGGGAAGAATATTGCATAAAGAGTTAAGTTTTCTAATTTCAGGTTTGCTTCCATCTTATTGGGTAACTCTGGGCAGGCCACTTTGCTTTAAGACTTCCATCTTCTCACCTTTAAATTGAAGGGATTAGATGATTTTAAAAGTTTCTTTTAGCTCTAATATATTATCATCTTCAACACTATGAACAAACATTCATAGAACATTTCACAAAAGGACAGAATACTAGTAACTATGAAATGCATATATTTCTGTGAATATATATATTTTAGAGGACAAAGATATTCTGAAATTGATAAATAAATGTAGTAACCTACGGTTTTCTTTTCAGGATATCTTTAGGGAATTTATTATCAAGGACAGGAGACAGAAATTCATAATATAAATTAAAAAATAAAATATTGGTTCAAAATATTGGAGAGATGACTAAGATTCTTATCATAGTTATTATTTTGGGAAAAATGTTCTCATTTACCACTTAAATAATGGCAAGTGGTATGACAGATAAAGAGAGAGCCTAAGTTTGTTTTTAAGTTCTTTGTTGTAAGGATTGGCTCTTTAGAATGTGGAGGGATAATTATACAGCAGGATGTTGGAATCCAAGTGTAGTGGCTTTATTGTCCTTGATGGCCAGAAGCTTATTATAATAATCTTTGCAGATATTTTCCAATTTTCCTATGTTTGTTAGTCTTCTTCCATTGTTATCCTTAAATGTCCTCTTTTTGACTTTGCTAAATGAAACTTTTGCCAAGTTTGATTTAAATTAATTTTTATCCTTTGGTGCTTTCCTTGTCATATGAGTTGATACCATAATTGTCCATTAGCTGTCTTTGTAAGGTTTTCCAAACAATTTTTTTTTAAATATTCTAAACAGCTATTGCCTCTGGCCATCATCTCTACTTGGCAATCATTAATAGACTAAGACATTTTTCACATTAGTTTTGACTACTTATGGTAACTGATGGACAATAGTTAAACTTCTATATAATAATATCTACAGCAAACCATTTATTTTGCATTAATTAATTGCTGAACTAATTCAGAATTGAATTATTTGCATCACATGCCTTATCTTCTTATAATTTTTCCCAAATTTGTTCTTTGCTCTTGACAAGTTCATGGTCTGATTGAATACAAACAGTGAATCAAAGAGCTTGCATTCTAGTCTTCCTCCTCTGTTTGGCCCTTAACACTCCTGCTCCTGAGATCCCAAATTGCAATAAATGAACTGTCAACTTTTTTGCATGTACCAGATGACCAGGTCACTTCTCAGCCATCTCCCCATTCGTTATATATAAATATATATGTTATTATATATATATATATATTCTATATAACATATGTTTTTATATCTATGAATATGTTATTTTTCCCTATTCGAAAGCGAAACTCTGAATGGATAGTCTTGCTTGTTTATATTTTATATCCCCAGAGTTCAGCACAGTGCATAGCACTTAGCATTTAATAAATACTGTTTGTTCATTTGTTTGTTTATTCACTCCTGTGTGCAATGTCTACCAATTCTTTAAAAAACAAAACACCAAACTATTCATGTGTTCCTAGTCTTTTTCATTTTTTTTTCCTGATTTATGCTTTTAAATATATCGTTCTCACTATACTCATTTCTGCCTTTGCAATGAAGCCAAGTATGAAAAAATATGTTGACTAAATTTGGAGAGCCTTATAGAGTTCATAAGATCATGCTGGAGAAGTGCAAGAGATCTGAGAAGCCATGTCTAATTTTCATTTTACAGATGAAAAAACTGAGGCCCAGGGACATTAAATGATTTGTCCCAGGTCAGGCCTGCATTTCTATGGCCAAAGAATCTTTCCCTAAAGGGCCAGCCTTGTAGGGATGAGCCTCTGGATATTTAAGAGGAGTTCTTGAAAGCAGACTCAGCCTACTGACACTACTATATTCTTAAGGCTTTTTCTATATGAGAGACCTGGCCAGAACTATTGACTGACTGGCACAGTCTCAGTAAAGCCAAGGTTACCTTCATATCAGGACAAGGCAGCACAGCAGGACTTGGAGGAAGAGCCAATTTCTATAGACAAAAAAAAAAGCTTTTCCTGTTAAGAGTCTCACAGATGTTGTCTCTAAGATAGCTGGGTTTGCTTTGCTATTTTTTCATTGTAACAAGCAAGGTTTCTAGAAGAGATGCTACTGGGAAATGACTGGAGGGTTAAAAAAACATAAAAGGCATTAATAAATGTTGAAGACTGGCTCATCTGTGAGCTTCTGTGTAGTAAGGCATTTAGTCATTTTTTTACACATGTGAAAAGAGATATTTCTAAATAAAACTAAAGACAATGACTTCACAGTATAATATAGGAGAACTCCTGGGAATACTGGGATTTATCAAGATGGCTCTCCTAAACGACTACTAGCTATTCCCTAAACTGAACACTCTAACTTTGGCTTTCCTATTATTTTCAAAGATGTCTTTCCTCGTATTTGGGTTCCATTTCTGACTCCTCTCTGCCTTTGGAGCTAAAGGACAAAGTGGATATAATGCTGGTCCTGGAGTCGGGAAGACCTGTATGACTCTGGGCAAGCCACTTGACTACTCTAAATCTCAGTTTACTCATAAAATTAAAAAAAAAAAATAGCACCTACCTAACAGGATTGTTGTAAGGCTCAAATGAGATAGTATGTGTAAAGCACCATGACAATCATGACGCATTACATTAGAAATCATTTTTAAAATCCCTGACTTTTTTTATGACTATGGTCTACTCTTCCCACAGAAGTTAGTGCTTCTCTGCCCACAAATTACCTAGTGTTAGACTTATTCCTGAACTTAAGGACATACAGGTAGAGCTGAAAAGACCTAACGGTTCATCATCGGTCTCACCCCCTCACTTTAGAGATGAAGAGGCAGCAGTCCACAGGAGAAGGGACTTTAAGGCCAGACATGTTGGTGGTTCTTGTCCTTCATTCTTGAAGAGCAAACTGACATCCCCACATCAGGGTCTGATTGTCGCAGAGCTCAGAGGCTCTACTGCAGATCAGACACAAACAGCCATGAACATTTGGAGTAGAGTTGTCTCTAAATTTGAACATCTCATGTTTCTTTTGAGCTACTGCAATTCTGTTTCTCACATAGAAAACAGTTCTTTCTTTAATGTGGGCACACAATGCTGGGTGGTCCTATGCCAGTGTCTCCCAGGCCTCACAATCAGTTCCAAAGTTCTTCAGAGAGAGCTTCAGAGCATCCTTTTATTGCTTCTTCCTAACTCCAGGTTCTCCATAAAATAATCTTTTAGGCAAATGTACATTTGGCATCCGAACAATGCAGCCAGCCATTGGAGTGGTGCTCTCTGCAGCAAAAGAGCTGCCATTTCAAGGACAGTCATCAGACTGGTCACACACTGGATTTCACCATTATCCACAAATGTCCATCTCCTCAAATTAAAACTTCTCTCTGACCATAACCTATTATTGTTCCATTTCTTCCCAATATCTCTTTTAAACAGTCTTTATCTTCCTCAGCACCTCCAATTCTTCTAATACTCAATATTTTCTCAGGTCATTATACTTGCCACAAACTCAATATTCTCTATCCATTCTTGATGCCAGAGTTAGCCTGTTCCACAATAAACTGCCTCCTACCCTGGAATCCTTTGCTAAATCTCAGATCTGGATTGCTCACACCCATATGCTAGAAAATGGAACCATTAGTCATAAGCCATGCTATCTGGGTTAGCATGTTTCATGTTATCCAACTTCAATTGGGTCCTCAATTTAGCAAGGCAATCCTTTTTAATTGATTTCCTATCTTACTCCCCAAAAGAATTTTTTTAAAAATAAAGCATATTTTCTTAAGCATCTTATCCTGTACCTTATCTTTTACCCTCTTTATTAAGAGTCTCAACTCTTACCTTACTGAGAAGACCAAAGTTAATTGATATGAGCCTTTTCTTTTCCCCTTCCCTTCATCTCAAAAACCCCTTAAGTTGAGCCCACACTCTCATTTTTAGCCCCAGTTGATGACATCATCCCTTTTATTTTCCCTTCTAATTTCTAATCTTCAGTGTATATCCACCTATGAATACCTTCAAATAAGTCCAAGTTTTCCCCATCCTTAAAAAAACTTTCAGTACACCCTATAATTCCTTCCAAGTAATGCCCAACATCTTTCCTTCCTTTTTCATTCAAACTGACTTAAGATCTCTATTTCATCTACTTGCATTCCTCAACTTTTTGCAATCTGGAATGGGAGGAAATTTTCCTCATATCTTATTTTTGGGACCAAATTTCTTCTTTATACTTTTACATTGTTTTGTTTTGTCATGGTGGTTATTTCTATTTACATTCTTTTTTTTTTTGAAAGGCAAGTGAAGTTAAATGACTTGCCCAGGGTCACACAGCTAGGAAGTATTAAATATCTATGGTAGGATTTGAATTTAGGTCCTCTTGACTTCAGGGTCATTGCTCTATCTACTGTGCCATCTTGCTGTTCCTCTATTCACATTCTTATAGTCACTCTGTGTGTGTGTGTGTGTGTGTGTGTGTGTGTGTGTGTGTGTGTGTGTAGGTTCTTAATTTGGGGCCTGGGATCTGTTTTCAGAAAATATTTTCATAATTATATTTCATATAATTGGTCTGCTTTGCAATCCAAGAATTTTGTTCATTTAAAAACAGTATTCCGAGAAAGGTGCTTAAAATTTCAAAAGACTGACAATGGGTCTGTGAAACAAAAGAGTAAGAACCTCCCTGGTGTATTATTTCCTTTATTATTCTTGCTTCATATTACATTAGTTCATCTCAGTCTTTTCAAGCTTGCTCTTTCTTACATTATAGTAGTACTCTGTCACATTCTCAGTGATATTCAATCTGTTGGTCTTTTTCTTTTTAAAATCCTCATCTTTCTTCTGGATTCTCTTCTTTCAGGGCTTTCATGATATTATTTCTTCTTAGTTTTCAGATCAGTCTAATCATTCCTCAAAGTTCCTTTATTTTGTAAACATTTATAACTCCTCCATTAGAATATGAGCTGCTTGAGGGCAGGAAATTATTTCATTTATAGTATTTTCATCTGTAGTACTTAGAAAACTTCTTGGCATATTGTAGGTACTCAGATACTAATTGACTGAAGGTCTGTATTCTCCACAGATAGTCTTAATGATTGTACACAAGTTTAGGTAATAGTCCCTCCATGACACATTTAAATAGAAGCAATTTTCTGGGGGAATGGGCTTAAGTAACAACTCTTTCTTACCTTCGTAATTATGTGGGGATTGCTCTTCTCTAGTGTTTAATTTTGTTTAGGAGTAAGGATCAAAAATTGAACTTAAAATTATTGGTGCTGTGGAAATGTGGTTTTGTATAAAAATAGCATAAAGAAGGAAACATCACCCAACATTTTTGATAATGATTAGCATTTTATTGACTTTTTTGAATCATATCAGTTAAGGATTTCTAGGCCCTTTTATTAAATCCACATTAAAAGTTGGAAAGGCCCTTAAAGGCCAGCTTTACAAATGAGAAAACTGAGGTGAATAGAGCTGATGTGAGCTGTCTCAGGTTACATGATAGGTAAGCAGAAAGTCAGTGTTAAAATTGGGACTCTAACTCCACATCCAGTACTTTTTCTATTGTACTGTGATTCTAGAGTATTGATGGGATAGAGTTAAATATGATTTGAACAATTTTTCTCTATTTGTGTTACTTTAAAAATGCTCACATTGAAGATTATCTGACACTTCTCTCTGACACAGAGCCTTAAAAAGATTTTCCTTTAGTCTAATCCTTTGGACATTTCACTATTGCCTGGAAGAGGTTAGTATCACCTGAAAATTTAGAGATTAAATTCCTTTTAAATTTATATTAAAATAGTATGTTTTTATCACTAATCACAGGGGATTTAGAGAACAGAGTACCTGTGTATCTCTACCATTTCTTTGTGCATGTAAGTATATACATTTTGGCTTATGCATGCAAAAATATTATTTTTATTAGAATAATGATTTTTTTAAAATGTCATTTGCTATAGAATTGCCAGAACCTTTCTGATACTTTAAAGAGGAAATCTCTTTTGTCTGCTTATTAGTTTCTAAAAGTTTCATTATCTTCCTATTATCAGATTATATTTACTGAAGTGTTTGTTGAATATCTTAACTAGTATTACTGATTTCATTTATAAGGTGCTTTAAAGTTTGCAAAAGTAGCTTGTACACATCATCTTATTTGAGGTTCAAAAACTACTCAAAAATGTATAGCCTAATTATAACATAAGTCAAGTGGGATCTAGAATATCTATTATTCAGGCTATGACTGACATGAAGTTGGAAATATAGCACATATAGCAAATCAATTAGTATGTAAAGCTGAAGACAGTGAACTGGACCTGGACCTGGAACTCAAAAGGAAGAAAGCAGAATAGATTGCATTTGGGAAATGTGAAATGCTTTTCATGACTCTAAGGTTCTCCTCAAAACAAATTCATTTTCTTAATCCTATTTTCTCGTCATGCTATGGCTATGTGCCATGAACTATCACAATGTCCAAGAAATTAAAAGGGATGTGCAATAAATGTCCACAGGCAACAGCATCTCACTACCAAATAACTACACACAAAAATGAAGTATAAGAATATGGCACGAAAGATAACGTATGAATGGAATAGGTAACAGATCAGTTACAGTGTAGTAATGGACCAGGAGCTTTGGATCCTAGCTTAGTTCTTATTACAAATATGGTCTCTAACACAACACTTTCCCTCACTGGGTTTCAGTTTCTTCATATGGAAACAAAAACAATTGGACCAGATCACCTTCAACATCTGTCTCTTCTAGCTCTTATCTTTACACTGATTTATTTTCTAATTAGTTTTTGTACCTGCCAATACAGGTCAGAAACATTTACCAAAAGTGGAAAAGTTTTCATGTGTAAATTTAAATAAAGTTAATCTAAACATTTTAAAAGAGAATAAAATTTTTAAAGCAATATAAAGGCAAAGATGCAGTTCATTTTTATTCATGGAGAAGCAAGAAAGGGAAATGTGTCAGTATTCTTTTTGATTTAACTATACTTGAGATTAAATGTAATTTATACTCATAAGGAATGCCTAAATTTTTTCTTTTAAAAACTAAATGGGGCCACCTACTTTTCAATAGTACTAATTTTAATGATCATCAAAAGATGATTCATTTAATGTAAGCATATATTAGTTATTTGAACATGCTGCTATTGCTAATGGTTAGATTTATCCCTTTTTTATTTAATCAGAAAAATTCCTTTAAGTTGTGGAATCCCTTCTTCTAGGAATCAAATCTGTGTCCCAAAGCTAATTTACATGGTTCATTTAAATTATAAGTTTTTCTCCTTTGATAATTAGATGATAAGACTTAACAAAAATAACATAGATTTTTAAGAACTTGCATCATACCCATCAGGATAAACTACAGGCACAGTTAATCTATCCAAAAGTGATTTCCCAACTGCTTCAATTTCATCAAATTGCTCCTCATCATTAATAGCTTCAGGCTCTTCTGGACATTCTTGCAAAATCTGTAATAAACAAAAAGATAAAATGAATAAAAATGAAACCAATCTTATGCAATTCTAGTAGTTTGAATGCCTTTATGCAATTCTAGCAGATTAAATGACTTTTCCTTTTTTGTATATTTTCAAACATGTTTGTACAAGATCAATCTACAATAAGCAATGTTGACTTATGTAATCCAAATAGCAAAGTTAAATGCTTAGCTCTCACTTATGAAATAAAACTGGAAAAGAAGGCTAGTTATTTTTTTCAGGCACACTTAAAACTGGACACTGGACAACTGTGGGAAGAAAGTTCAATTCTGTTTATAGTAAATGTGAGTAAACATGAATTGATGTGAGAGGCACCATGTTTCTCTGGGTTCAGCAGTTAGCCTTGCTATCAAGAAAATTTTAGGTCAACTTCTACTTTGGATACACAATAACTACATGACCATGCATTCATTAGTCACTTAACAGCTCAGAATACCAAGGAACTCTCCGAGATTAAACATTCTACATGAGTTGTAGACCTGAATGGGTGGAGAGTATTTACAGACTGGGAGAGCCTCATTACAGATGAAATTATAGATGAGAGCTACAAAGAGAAAGGGGAAGGGATTATATGCTTGTTATTAAATACCAAAGTATATTACTAACATGAATTAATAACTACTGTAATCAGAAAAGGCAGCTGGTGGCACAGTGTATAGAGTGCCAGGCCTGGATTCAGGAAGGCCCACAGTTCATATTCAGCCTCAGACACTTATTAACTATGTGACCCTAGATAAATCAATTAATCCCATTTGTCTCAGTTTCCTTATCAATAAAATGAGCTGGAGAAGGAAATGGCAAAACACTCCAATATTTTTGCCAAGAAAAAAGGGGTTACATACATGGGCATGACTGGGGAAAAAAGACTAAATAAAAAGTCATAAAAAACCAATGTGAAGAGTGCAGCTTCTTACAGTTAAAACAAACAAAAACTCCAGCTCTGCCTAGAAACAAAGAAATCTTCATTTGCACTTTTGGGTAAGATGTGTTTTTCACTGTGTCCTGTTTAATAATTTTTTGCTATTTATTTTGACATTATTAGAAAAGTCAAATATACAGTTACATTTAAATCAAGGGACTAATATATAATACTTGATGGAAATAACATATTAGCAAAATTTTTAAGCAATAAAGCTTTCATTTAAAGTAATTTTAAAGAAAAAACATTATTAAATTCTAATTAGTTATGACGGATGATGATCTCTATATTAAATAAGTATTTGATTTTTTACATACTATATATGCATAGTACTTTTTACATATTACAGGACACTAAGGGAAAAGTCATACTTTATAGTGCTTACAATCTAAGAAGACAAAAATTTATATAAAATAGAATAATACCATCAACAAATGAGCAAGTTTATGATACTATGATAAGTTTATGATAAACAGACTACTTAATTCTTAAGGAAAATCAAAGGTGAAAAGTCACAGTGAAGTGGATTTAATTAGGAAAAGAGTCAATGAATTTTAAACTAGGTACTGAAGGAATTCTAGTATTTAAATTAATGGGAAAATGGGGAAATTCATATTGGAAGAGGAAATATCATGATTATTTTTTAATCTTTGTATCCACAATGCCCGGCAGTTTTCTTGCATACTGCAGGTTCTTAAGATTAGTGATGATACAAAGGCAAGGATAGATACATGAAGAGTGACCTAGTTGGAGTAAAGGTGTTACAGGAGTGAGCAACGGAACATAAACCAGGGCTAGTCAATGTAGGATCCTGAATGTTGTCACATAATGAAGATGTCAGAAAAGCTATTCATTATGAGCCTGTAGTTGGCACTGACTGCCCCAGCTTACATAATATATCAGGGAGCAATCTGAGGGCTGGTGTTGATTATGGAAAGGTTCAAAACTAAAGTGCTCATAATGAAGGATCAAAGAAAGAAAACTAGCATCTGTGGCTGAGGGACTAAGTTGTCAAGTGCTCTGTGAATGGGTAATATTATAAGAGGTTAGAAAAAGGAACAGAAAACAAAAGAGTAAGGAAAGAAAAAAAGGAGGTAAGACAGTGTGTGGGAGTCAGTATGCTCTGGTCCAAAAAGGGCATGCAGAGAAGCTTAGCAAACACCTGTGTTAGTTGCCAAGAGATATGTTTGACTCAGGAGAATTGGGTTATCTTTTCAGTTCTCTTAGTTCATCAGTTCCTAAGTTATATTAGTATAAATAAAACATGAACAAAACAGGAAAAGATACATTAATTTCTCATATTATTCTACCACAAAAAGCCCTTCCTCTACCTGTTTCTTTTTATGTAGTAGGGCCTTACAGTCTAATACAATATGGTATAAAGGAAAGGGTAAGGGTTGTAAGTAATTATGTGCCACTTGTATGACTTACAAATAAGTGTTTAAGAAAAAAACCAGTTTTATATGAGACTGAGCAGGTTGAAGGGAATTACTGACTAGGAAGGCTTTCCAAAGAAAGATGAATTTAAATTGGGACTTAGAGAATGGCTGATGATTTAATCAGAAGGTGAATAGTAGAAGTTGGGAGGGGAAGTTGGCATTCTAGACAAAAAGAATAAAGAGCAGGAGAACAAATGCAAAGATAGGAATATGTGAGGCAGGGCAATTAGTCCAGTTTGCCTATTACACAAAAAAATATGAACAGAAGAATTAGACATTAAGTGGGATCCACAGTGGAGGAGCATAGTTGTTAGGCCATGACCTCTAAATTTTAGTTACTCTATTTAGAAGCAAAAGGAAATTAATCATGGGTTTTGAGCAGTGACAAAACCTTCTAAATTTGAGGGAGACAAATCTGGCAGTAGTGTGAAAGATGATTCAAAGAAATCAGGGAAAGTATATTTCATTCATTTGAACAGGAAGACTTGTTAGAAGACTATTATAAGCCCAGCAAACCTGTATTTGAATGATGGAATGAAGACAGAAAGAAAAAGATGGATTTGAAAGAGATTACAGATGTAAAATCAATAGGACTTATGATATGAAATCTTGATGTAGGAAAGTAAATGTACCAACCACATAAGTAGTGAAGTAAAAAAATAAGGGACGGTTTCAGAGAAACCTGGGAAGATTTGTACTAACTAATATAAAGTGAAATAAATAAAATCAAAAGAATAATTTAGACAACATTGTAAAGAAAAGCAACTTTGAAAGACTTGAGTGTTCTGATTCATGCAATGCCAATCAGAACTCTAGAACACTGATGCTGAAGCACTCTGCTCACCTTCTCAAGAGGAATGAGATGGAATCAAGGTACATAATACATTTTGGACAGTGCAGATGTGTGGACTTCTTTTCTTTGACTATGTTTATTTGTTACAAGGGTGTTTTTTTTTTTTGAAAATAGATAAGTTAACAATAGCAATATCCTACTTCTAGATAAAAAGGTTATTGAAAAATTTTTAAAAATGTGCAGAATATGGAAGTTCAGAAGGAAACAAAAACAAAACAGTTTTGAAACTAACATGTAGAATTTATTGTATACTTTAAAAAAGTAAGTACATGCAATAAATGTCTAGTTTCATCCACAATCCTTTTTTCTGTCTTAATTTGTGTATGGGAATGTTCTTCTAAGATTTGAAGTCCCATCAATTTTACCTTTAAAAAATTTCAAAGTGATCTAACCAAACTAGATGACCTCCTGATATCCCCTTTTAATCCTGAGACTGTTTACTGGAGGAGGACAAAAGAAACATATGTGATATATATCATCAAGGCTATTCTTCAGTATTCCCAGAAGAATAAATACCAGAATGAATCTACTTATGATTCTATACTTATTTATCATAAAATAATTTGCCTTTTATATATGTTTGATTATTCTATATGAACACAAATAGAACTCTCATTAATAAGAATACAACTGAAAAAGATCATCTAACCTTTTCAGCATTTGAATGAAATGCAATAGCCATCTCCAACCTATGTACTCTTTCTTCAGATGCTATTGTAAATTGCTTCCACACTCTGTTCAGCCTGGGAAGTGTATCACCAGATGACCGAGAAGTACATCGCAAAGACTGGCATAGGACAACTGTAGCCTGTAGTAGCTGCCTCCCATAGTCATAAGTGCTCTAGAAAGAAAATAGCAAAAATGAAGTTATAAAGTAGGAATTTTAAAGAGATGTCTTAATTTAGACAGTATTATGGCACAAAACACTGCTAAACTTACCTAATAAATCCATTTTTACAAACCATTTGTATGAATAATTAGGAGAATCAATACACTTTATTTCTTGCTTGGAATTCTAATCATTTAAAACACACCCATCCCCTAATTCTGCTTTATCTTTTTCATTTTTAATTAAAAACTCTATATTGGAATAATAATTAATATAAAAGCTAAATCTTACTATAAAAATTATTACATTATTACACATAAACTGATCAAGAGAATTGAATGATATGTAGTCCTATCTATGTACATATGAACCACACCTGTAATAAACTTAGCAGGACAGTTTTGATGAGCCAGTTGACATTTTATTTCAGCAATAATTCTGGAATATTTCTGGAATAATACAACTAACCTTCTTGAACCTGGAAGGGTTAAGTTACATTATAATCATGCAGAAAGCTTAACACTGAGCTTGTAGAAAAGGAAGAGAATCAGTTCTGCACCTGTGCAACATCAACAAATTTTCTATGCTTTTCCAATAAAACTTTGGTTTCCTGAGCATCATCTCCCAGTCTGATGTGAGTTTTAAGTAGAGCATCCAGGAGTTCACTTAGCCATTCTACTGCCTAAATAAAAGCAAATAACAATGACATTAGATTTACTGCTTAATATATTGTTATCTTCTACAAGGTGAAAATTAGTAACATATAATCAATATAACCACCCATAAAATAGGCACCAAAAACAAAACTTGGGGTGAATATAGGAGGCAATGAATCTTTTTTTGCAAGTAATCTTTAAGAATCAACAGCCTAGCCCCATTCCCCAATTTTTAACACTTAAATAAATACTGAGAATTAAAAGAAGTGCTCTTCAAAATATAAAAATATTATATGACTGAGAAAGAATACTTGTGAAGTGTTTTCAAGCACAGGTTTGTTGTTACATTAAAAGAGCTTTCTGTGGTATATAAATGCACAAATTCCTCCACCAATTAAAAACACATAGAAAAAAATTCGGCTGGGAATTAGGTGTTATTTTACAGAGGAGGAAAACAAAGCTAAAGAATTATCAATGACTTGCCAAAGGGGACACAGCCAAAATGTGTCTGAGCAAGATTTGAACTCAGGTCTTCCTGTCTTTAAGTCCAATGCCCTATCCCTGACCATACAGACTGATTTCCACTTGTCTATTTGGAATATAGCATTATTCACTTCTTGACAATTCAAGAAATAATAGGCTAAGTCAGACTTTACAATGAGAAATTACTCTGATATGTCAACAGTGACAGCTATATAAAGAGACAAGTTCTTAATAATGAAAACATGTTTTCATTATATTCAGAAAGGTTAACCTCACTAAGACACTTGACTACAGAATTAAATAGTACTCATTTGAGAGTAAAGAAGGTTATTATTATCTCTTAAAATGGTTAAGTGGATCTTTCTTTTATTATGAACTTAAGAAATAAATCAAGCACTTCCATAACATTGTAAAATAGAAAAAAAGAGATGACTGCACATGAAACTGTAAATCTATTTTATACAACTTGCTATTCCTTTTAAATGTATATAAAGTTTTTAGGTAATTTTCACCCCTCCTTTTTTTTCTTCCCTTTTCCCTCCTCCCATACAAGAAATGACTACCATCAGACACATCTGCACATCTGTGTGTGTGTGTATTTATCAACTGTTTCTCTGGATGCAGATAGCATCTTTTTTCATATGTTCTCTGTAGTTAATTTGGGTATTTATAATAGTTAAAATGATGTAGTCACTCAAAAGTTTTTCTTAAAATATTCCTGTCTGTGTTTTTTCCTGTCTCTACAAAGTCATAAAATAAAACTATGTATCCATTAGTTTTTCAGATAAAATGTGTGTGTGTGTGTGTGTCTATATACGTGTATGTGTGTGTGTCTGTTTGTCTATCTGTCTCTTCTGGGGAGTGTATGAAAAAGAAGTCACCCAGAGGCTTTAATAAATTGCAGTGATAGAAGAAATACTTGAATCAATAAGATCAAAGATCCATTTCAGGATTTGATTACTGAATATGCCTACACAGACTATATTATAAGACGGTTGATCCTACTTAGTTCTTCTCAGCAATACAATATTTTAAGACAATTCCAAAAGATTCCTGATGCAAAATGCTATCCATATCCAGAGAAAGAATTATGGAGTCTGAATGCAGATTAAAACATACTATCTTCATTTTTTTTTCTTTTTGTGGTTCTTTTTTCTTTCTCATGGTATTTCCCTTTTGTTCTGATTCTTCTTTTACAATATGGTCAATGTGAAATATGTTTAATGTGATTATACGCATATAACTTATATCAGATAGCTTGCTGCCTTGGGAAATGAGGTAGAGGATAGGGAAGGAGGGAGGAGGAAAAAATGAAAATAAGCAAATGTTGAAACCTAAAAAAAATATATAATAAAAGCAGATCTCTCTCTCTCTCTCTCTCTCTCTCTCTCTCTCTCTCTCTCTCTCTCTCTCTCTCACACACATATACACACACACAAACACACACAACCAGAAGTAAGGCTGACTTTTACCTGGGCAGCATCTTCTTCACATTTAAACAACTGAACCATCTGAAGCATCTTCAGTCTTCGAACATCTACCATGTCTTCACACCTAAAGAAATTAAGAATAAAATACATTTCTGATTTATTTCAACAAATACTATAATTAAATCATTTAGCATATGCAATTCATATTCACATTTAATAATCAACTTCCTATGGTGTCATGAAATTACTAAGTTATCTGTATTTGAAGGATATTAAATTTAAGACTAATAGATAAAAATTTAGGAACCAGTGCCTGGTTTTATTTCGAGCACAAAACATGCCAAATAACCCCAAAACATTATAGAAAAAAGGTGGATTAAAAGAAATGTATACTAAAACAGAAATCTCTACAAAGTCCATTAGTATAAAGAACTTCCTATGATTAACTAGAGCTTTTAGTCTCCTGGAATAGCTTTTGAGAATTCAAAGTGACTTTTGTCCCATGATTAGACATGAGAAGAGAACATATCAGAGTTCACTTGCGTAGTTTACTTAAACATTTACCTTCTGATATAATAAAAATCAGAACAAAATTTTAAATTTTAATGTATTTCAAAATACTTTTCACATCCTATCTCTCTAAATAATTTTCCTTTCCAGATAAAAAAATGAAATGACCTATGTTTTGCACCCCTAATTTAATGCTACTTTTTACATTACCAAATCTTTTTTAGTCAATGAATTTTACAAGGTAAAAGCAATATTTCAGAACATTTATAATAAGAGAACTATCAAATACTAATCATAAAATTCTATACATATAAGTATATCCTATAAAACATCACACTAACAAATATAATTTCATAATAAAGTTGATTCCAATGCAATCACAAAACTCCATCAGAACATTATTCCAATTGTTATTATTTCTGTTATATAACTAATTAGACCCTGTAACATTGCTGTCTAACACCTAGTTTTCTTAAAACTAAGTAATATTAGATGGGATTCATTTTGCATATATCTATGTATGGAATCTTTTAATGATAAAAATAAACATTTGCCTTTGTTTTCTAAGTTGCATATCTTCCATCACTCCTTGTATGTGGTCCACATTTTCTTTGTTTTCTATGGTTACATCTTTCCCATAGGCCCAGGACGCTTGATTAGAGATCTGATCCAAAAGACCTTGACCCTTTTCACGTAAACCTTGCAATCCCACATCTACAATAAAACAAAATTATTTTATCAAGAAGTGCTTCATGAAAAAAATTATTTAAAATCTTTGCATTTATGAAATGGATTCACTAAAATTACATAATGCTAATTATGTGATGTCCTTGGAATTCATCTTGGGGAAATGCTTTTAAAAATAAAAATATTTTTGGCTTCCTTATCCTTTGGTTATAGTTTAAAATAAAATGAATTTTCTTTATGCCAAATTTTAGTCAACAGTAATGTGTTAGAATGAAATTCTAGAATAAAACAACTCAATATTAAAATTGACAGAGATAACGGGAAAAAATTTCTATTTGGATTAATAAGTTTTTCTTATTTGAAGTTCTTTTTGTGTAGGCATGTAATTACTCTAATTGGAAAATATTAAAAACTTTAAGGCTACTGCAAAACTGCCAATGTTTAAAAGTAGAACAACTTATGACAACACAAACAGAAAATTTTGCTTTTTTTTGTCTTTTGTAGTAATGGTATAAAAGTTAGAGTTATGATAATGAATTTTCTCAGTAACAGCATGCTGAATGCCTTTTTTAAAAAATGAATTTGGTATACTAAAACTATTAGCATAAAATTATGTCAATATATTTCTGAAATAGGTATAAAAAGGAGTGATAACAGTTTCTATTAAGTAAATGAACATTTATGATGTAAGCATAAACTTTAGGGAATTTTAAATTTTGTCTATGTAACTTTTGTTCCCAATAGTCTCACACATATAGTAGATGCTTTGCTGACTTAAATTAAAATATCATGTAACCCTTTTTTGCCTGAAAGTACAAATTAAAACATACATGTCACATTTTCAGTCAATAAATATTTAAGTATCATGTGTTTTGCCCTGCATAAAAGCACCAAGAATACTAAGACAAAAATAAAGCAGTTCCTGGCCTCAAGAAGTGCTTACAGTCTGTTGCAGAGAAATAACAGTGCCTTTTCTCAAGTCCAGTTTTCTTTCCTCTCAATTCTCAACTTTTAAAAAAATTTTCCTGTAGCATCTGACATTACTAATTATCCTCTCTTCTCCTTGACATTCTATTCTCTAGACTTTATGATGCTGATCTCTTAGTTTACTCTGCTCTCTCTATCCTTGTCAGTTTCTTCTTCTGCAACATAATTAAGATTCTGTCTACTAAATGGGAATGCCCTCCAAAACTCTGTCTTAGATCTTTCCTGTTTCTAATTCTCATGACCTTATCAGGTTCCATGGCTTCAAGCAACACTCTCTATGGCCATGATGCTGAGATTTAGGCATCCAGTCTACCATCGTTTGCCTGTGAGACAATTTAAACTGGATATCTCAAAGGAAAATGTCCAAATAAGTCCAAATCATTATTTTTCTGCCAAAATGTCTAACTTCTTTTCCAATTTCCTTATTTCTGTGAAAGGTACCAGGGTAGCACTATTGCTCATGTTTTCCAAATTCACAACTTCAGCATCATTCTCAGCTCCTCACTAGCCATCACTTTACATCTTCAGTTGCCAAATATTGTAGCTTCTACCTTCACAACATCTCTCATGTTTATTTCATTCTCTTTATTCAGAGTCACCAGCCTGGATTGAGTTCCCTTTCACATCCACAATAGGCTGTTTCAATAGACTCCTAATGGTTCTCCCTGTCTCAATTAACTCATCACCAATCCAACCTTCATGTGGTTGCTAACTTTTGCCAAAGCAGAGGGATGACCCTGTTACTCTTCTGCTCAACAGATTCCAAGGGCCACCCACTACCTTTGGGAAAAAAATACAAATATTTCTGGTGTCATTTAAAAAGTTTTACTACCTGGCTCCAACCCAGTTCTTCCTTATTGGCTCTTCCTTCCATATCCCAGTTACCTCATTTATTTTTTATATATATTTATATGTTCATATGACATTGCCCCTGACACAAAATGTGAGCAGCTTCTGCTTCATTTTTACCTTTGTACCCTCAATATCTTATATAGTAGCATATAAAGAGTAGGTGTTTAATAAATGCTTGCTGATTGATGTGCGCATAAGTACACATATAGTATATATGCAAAGAAAATACAAGGCATTTTGGGAAGATGCGTGCAACTAGAGGAATGAGGAAAGATGATAGTTGAGCTGAATTTTAGTGTAAGGTAAAGAATAAAAGGTGGAGGTATAGTATACCTGAATTTTTATTTTGGTTTCTACATTCCTAGGAAAATAGTGTTTAAAATTTATATATATATATATATATATATATATATATATATATA
>JAJPUD010000913.1:223459-272896 GCA_023553655.1 Myrmecobius fasciatus
TTTAAAATTTATATATATATATATATATATATATATATATATATATATATATATATACACATATATATTAGAACTATAAACAAACACATTCCTATTTCCATTACCATTTTCTATTAAAAACCAAATGTTTATATTCAATTTGATAATATATAAAAACAACTTTCACCTACTACTTATGAATCACATATACATTTTATAATTTTACAAGAAAATCAATAATGCAATGAGATATTCTGTGATGATAGATCAATGTTGATACTGCCCTGGTTAAAATTTTAGGAAATAATTTTTATTAATTATTTATAGAATACATATGTAGGATTATTTTAGATAAAGGCAAAAGCTCAATGATGATTCTTAAAAAAATTTAAACATCATTTAGCCTATTATGTTCAAAATGTGTTAGACTCACTACATGATAAGATATGAAGTATACAATCTGATTTGTATGCATAAGAAGTAATTTTTAAAACAATGTTTTGAGTCTTTTCAAGTAATAAATTAATTCAGTTTGATGAACTATCAATTACTTTTCACTATTATCATCCCTCCCCACCTCTTTCTTTCCTTCTCTAATGTCCATTATCTAGAATCTTTGGAGTCTATATAAGGCTGTGGTGGAAGATGAAATTTCCTATCAGAGGCAATTTAAGCAAGTAACATTATAGAGCGATAAAAACTTAGTGAATTGCACTAAACCCCTTTAAAAAAAAATTAAATGTTACCTGTGCACTCTTTCATAATCTTGGGAAAGAAATAAAAGCAGAGGACCAAGCGAACTCTTATAAGGTTAAAATATAGTAACACAAAAATTCATTTATAAAACACATTACTGTTTAAACAGATTTATCACAAAGCATTTCACATCCAAATCAGTTTATACACACACTACAGAAAACTAGTTGATAATACATGCTAGAGGTAGCACCTGTAGATACAGAAGGACAAGCAAGGAGATGACAAAGACTCAGTGAAGGCAAAAATGATTGAGCACCAAAGAAAAACCAATTGTCAGCACAAACCACAATTTCCTCCAGGGAACAAAATTATTTTGCCCCTTTTTTCCTAATGTGTTCCCATGAAGCAATTCAGTCAGTATAAGTTGATTTACTGTCTAAGCATGGCAATATATATATATATATATATGTATATAAAAGGAAACTTATCTTTCAGCATTTTTTAAATCTGCTTACCAACACTTTTCAGCTTCTCTTCAAGCAGTTTTAAAGTTTGCTGAATCGATGCTCCATCAGCTGGTGCTACATCTACGCACAACATCCCTAATAAGCCATCCAACTGCTGAGACAACTAAAGCAGAGGGACAGCAAAGAGATAACCCTGATATAATCAGCATCTAATATGTTTAATGATTAATGAGGTGTATATATCTAATGCTGTTATTATAACTGCACTTGCAGTGACTAGGCAATTAAAAGACAAGTAAGTAAGAGCAATTAGAGCACATTACCCCAAACACAGAATAATACATAGATGCATGCATTAGGAAGACATATTGGTATTTCCAGGTCAGCAGTAAGTAAAAAGTTACTGAGGCTCAGACTTCAATTTATATTATATTAGAACATAAGCATAACACAGTCATGATGAAATATATCTTTTGTGTTGAGACCTATCCTTTTTGGAAAATTTAAAAAATCTCGCAAGCATGCAGGACACATATAAAACAGTCTCCTTCTCCCCCACCCAAGAGACTTTGGTCCACTGTCATCACTTGGATATTATGGCATGTATAAGAATGAAAGGGAAAAATAGCAGGCATAGAAACCAGCATAAATTACGTGTAAGCCTGCATGTAAGGTGTTTCAGGATGAACATCCAGGAAAAGACTTACATCTTGAGCAACACCATGAAATTCAAGAGCTGCTTGTAACAGATTTTGCCTGAATTCCAGCTGACTAGCCTGGCGATAACAAACATCACTGAGCTGCTGTTGTAGGGATTTCAATTCAACAAGATCCTCTTCATCCCCAGCATTGAGAAGTGCTGCAATCTGTTGATTCAGCTCCACATATACGGCAAACCATTCCTGCAGATAAGAAGTCACAATTGAAATTAAGCATTAGCTATTGAAGGATTATACTTTTTCATGACAAAATCTTTCAAAATCATGTAAAATTCTTTAAAGTGGAGGGGAGGTCCTAAAAGACAGAGGAAAAGGCTGACTTAATTAGACTGAATAATGCATTAATTGTTCCCATCTTAATGCTGGCCTCTGAAATGCATTATGTTCCCATCTAAAGCTGGCCTCTGAAAGATGTCTTAAATGTAGCTCACTGTCTTCTTACACACCCAAATGATATTTCTAACAGAATTTACCATGGAATTGTCTGTAGTACATATGTCAATACTGCACAGAATTGGATGAATCAGAAATACATATTAAAAGAAAATATATCCATTTTATGAATGCAATCTCTAGAATCACAGCTATTTAAGATGGAAGAGACTTTTGGGGGGAAACTCAGGAAGGTGCAGAAATGAGATACAGCAATGGCTATTCTTAAGCTAAGAGAGGTGAAAGTATCCAATGACTCAATAATTTGTATGGATTTTTTTTAAGCCGTCTAGAGAAATCATACAACTATTTCTGAGTAAAAAGGAAACTGAAAGGTGAGGGAGCCTGGAACTATCTTTGTATTTAACTTTGCCATTTCCAAACAGGAAGTATTGACCCTCTCAATGCCTAAACTTCAACATATTAATACCAGTTTTGAAGTATCAGTGACTAAAGAGCTAGGAAAAAATAGGCTAATTACCTGGAGTCACCAAAATACTATCTATGTGTATGTACAAATTTGAAACAAAATCAAAATGGTACTTTTACTGAATTCTTCTGTGGAGCTGATACCCTGTCAATGTGAGAAAGCTTCAGAATACTTTCACTATTTCCCATGACCTGTAAATGTCACAATTAGGGATGCTCCTCATAACTACCTAATTTTAATTAAACAAAAAGGAGTTGTACTTGGAGTCTGAATACCTGGTTTTGAGTCTTATCTTTTACTCTAGCTATATATCCTTAGGCAAATGCTTTTATCATGCTGAACAATTGTGTCCTCACCTTCAAAAAAGGGACAGCAATGTTTATATTGCCTATCTTAAAAATTTATTTACAGGAAATAGCTTTATAAATCTTATAGAACAATGGACATGGGAAAACCAGAAAAAAAGATGGCAGAAACTAGGTATATACCACATCTTATACCATATACCAAGATAAATTTAAAATGGGTATGTGATTTAAGCATAAAGTGTGGTACTATAAACAAATTAGGAGAGCAACAAATAATTTACTTGTCAGATCTATGGAGAAGAGAAGAATTTATGACCAAAGAAGAGAAAGAGAACATTACCAGATAAAAAATGAATAATTTTGATCATACTGAATTAAAAAGTTTTTCAACAAACAAAACTAATGCAACCAAAATTAGGAAGAAAGCAGAAAAGCTGGGAAACAATTTTTACAGTAAAGTGTGTCTGATAAATCAAGGTCATATTTATCAAAGACATAGAAAACAGTCAAATTTACAAAAATAATAGCTGTTCCCCATTTGATAGTCAAAGCATATAATCAGGCAATTTTCAGATGAAGAAATCAAACCTATCTGCAGACATATGAAAAAATGTTCTAAATCACTACTGATTAGAGAAATACAAGCAAAAACATGTCTGAGGTACCTATCAGATTGGCTAATATGATAGAAAAAGAAAATGATAAATACTGACTTAAATGACCTTATGAAAAATGAAATGAGTAGAACCAGAAGAGCATTGTACAAAGCGATAACCATACTGTATGATGGTCAACAGTGAATAACTTATTCTCAGCAATACAGTAATCTAAGACAATTCCAAAGGATTCATGATGAAAAATACCAGACATCTCTAGAGAAAGAATTGTTGGAATCTGAATGTAGATCAAAGTATACTATTTTTCACTTTTTAAAATTTTTTCATGTTTTTTTAAATTTTTTTTTTGTGACTGATATGTATGACTGATGTATAAATATGTTTTATGTGATTATACATGCATAACCTATATCAAACTGCTTACCATCACAGGGAGGAGGGAAATAAAGGAGAGGAAGAAAATCTGAAACTCAAAATTAAAAAAATATATATGTAATGTCATGTAATAGGGGGAAAGAATTATTTAAAAAAAGAAAAAGAGAAACCATATAAATGAGTCATTTTTCTATGAGAGATAGATATAATAAAACATCAGAGGATAATATTCAGTATATCCAGGTTTTACAATATTCCTAACTTTGTGACTACCTAAGTTTGTGATCCTGGACAAGTCACTTACTCTGATCACTAAAATCCCTTCTGAGTCTAATAAATCTATGCCTAATTACATGTAGATGGTTCCCAAATTTGGATTTCTAGTCTGTTCTCAATTCAACAGACATTTATTAAGCACTTATTATGGGGAAGGCACTATGAAAAGAAAGAAGATTGTAAATTATACAAAATGACATGGTTCTCACTTTCAAGAACTGACATTATTTTGGACTTGGGAAAAAGTAGTCAGACAGTCAATGCACTACTGCACTACAATTTAAAAGATTCATATTATGATGATGATGAATAAAAAGTTGAGGGTGATTCTAAGGATATGAACTTGGGTACCTAGAAGGAAGGTGGCATCCTTGACAGAAATAGGGAAATTAGAAAAAGAGGTAGAACTTGGGAGCTCGTGAGATAACCAAGAGACAAGAGTGTAGGAGAAAAAAGAGGGAACAAAGAACAGCCTCAGTTGAATGATAAAATTGAAAACCAATGTGTAAGGGATTGGGTATTAAGAGAAAATTATGGAAAATAATTTTTTAATCAAGAAATAGTAAAGTTCAGTTCTAAGTCTCATAGAATGTTACGTACCCTTAGATTTTTAGAAGGTTTTTTAAAATTGAAGAAAACAAGATTTCTCAAGTACAGTGCTTTCCCTTCATTCTCTAAGTTAAAATCCTATTTCTCCTCAACTTTCTCTATTAAGACTTATCTAAACATACCAACCTTAAATGACCTCCTCCTCTAAAACTTAATTACATACTGCTTTGGTGCAATTAGTTTGTAAATTAATAACATAACATCTACTGCTGTCTCAAGTTAGAGAATCATAAATTTACAGTGGAAAGGAACTTCCTATTCCATCTGGTCAAATCTCTTTTTAGAGATGTGAAGCTGAGGCAGGAGGGTTAATAACTAGTTCAAGATCATACAGGTAGAAAGCACCAGAGACAGGATTTGAACTCAGGTCGTCTGATTCCAGAACCAGAGCTCTCCACTTCACCAGGCTGCTAGTCCTGTCCTTTCATTCTAGTACAGTTGTTCAGGGCCCACTACATGTTGTGGATTGTGGTCTCCCAGCCTGTTTCTTCTCCATTTAGCTCAGTGACCTGATTAGAGGAAATGATCTGTAAATGACTAAGGGCTGAGGATGGACAGGCATGCATAGGTGGTGATCTGCATCACAAGACAGACTCCCACATCAATGGAAGCACAGATTCATATATGCTCATTTCATTCTATTAAATGCTTCTGTTGTAGAAGAGTTTGCATTATGATATAGGAAATTTTAAAATATATTTAAGAAAGGAAAAAGGTCATTCATACATCAAATTCAAGTTCATAATAAAATGGAATCATAGTTTGATATGATTTACTCCTATTCATTTTAATATACATTTCAGTGACATCCTGGAGAAGGGAAATGACTGAATATCTGCCTGAAAGTCATACAGGAAAGCTTATTTAACTCTCAATAAATGTGAAGTAGAGACAAATGAAAAAACCATGCCTTATACTCATAAACCACCAGAGCTAGAAAGAAAACAACAGACTACTCGGTCCAATTTTCTCAGTGTAAAGAGGTAAAGACAGGGGCACATGCTTAGTATCAGAACAAAGACTAGAACCCTGGTCTCCTCATTTAGAGTCTACTTTTTCATCCAAGCTGCTGAAATCTGGCTTCTTAAAGGGTGCAATGGAGAAGGGAGACGGTCCTTTCTAAGCAATGGTCTGATCTCATGTTTTGCCTTCAGGTACATCTTTGCCTCCAATATTTCCACTCCCTCCCCTAAGCTCATTTCTACTTCCAAGGACAGGAAAGTTTGAGAAGCTGGGAAGGGTAAACCTTCAAGTAAGGGCTGGAGAACTATCTCCTTTCTGACACTTCCCCTCATCTTGGGAGATCATGGGAAAGGAGCCATTTCCCAGGGGGCTCCTGCTCCAGGAGTCTTAGCACCTGAACAATGGCTAATACTGTTAGCTCTGAAAGGACTAGCCTGGGGGCCAAGGCCAGGACCAGACCCCCCTCCCCACCCTTGAGCTGCTTCACCAGAGCTCAGAGCCCACAAGCCTTGGTCTCTGAGACTCTTTCTCGCAATCTGCTCTGAGAATCTTGTCTGACCTATTACCCATCTGGAATGGTACCTCTCCAGGCTGAGTCCTAAAGGTCCCATCTACACAACTTTGATATCCACCGTAGGACTGAGTTTCACTGAATGGTGATTGAGTAATGATTCATCTAACCTACTATCCTTTTGGTAGGAACTGAAGTGATTTTGTATAAGTAGAAACTGGAGTGATGGAAAGATGTGGGGGAATAGCCACTGGCTGAATTCCTATACAATGCTTAGAACTAGGTTGTGCTTTTCCTTCGGCAGTGTAGTCAGAGGACCCCCTTCTCCCTTGGACTCTCATCTCTTCCCTTCTTTCTCTTTAAAAGCCTGACCCAGAGTTTTATATCTCAAGGGCTGGTCTGGCAGCATGTGGGTCCTTACTTTAAGGGTTGTGGAGGCTGTTCTGGCTTCAGGACCACGAAAAAGCCAAGAATAGGAATGGTTGTTACATTCCTCCTGAGTCTCAAATGCCCTTCTGGCCACTTTTCCGAGTTCAAGACTCAATGTAAGGCTTTGGTTGGATTACAAAAGAGTGTCGTTTTGATAACTTATAATTTTGAAGTGTGTTCTTTTCATTCTTTATTAGTACAGTGCTTTATAATTGCAATTTTTAGCTCTTGCTCTGGGAACAGGAATCAAACCTGCACTGCCATTGCTTATGGAAAGGGTAAGATCATCATCTGCCCTGTGGCTGTGCTCATTTAACTATTAGAAGTGAAATTCCTTCAGAGCAGGGGTTGTCTCATTTTTATATTTGTTATCTAATGTTAAGCACAGTTCCTGGTAAATAACAAGGATTCAATTAAAGAGCTAACTGATTGATTCATTACTTGAGAAACTCTGTGCACTTCTTGCTCACATTCTCAGCAATTTATTAGACTGTGCCTCATCACAGCTTTATCCATTTTACCCCCATAAGTAACATAAGAGGCCCCCTACAATTCAGTTGCATCAGGAAAATGGATACTATAAATATAAATTACAGGTAATCCACACATCCCATTTCAACTAATTTGTTAAAAGCCTGATAGATCAAAACTTTTATGATAGTTTTTAAGGTAATTAAGAACAGACTAGTCCAAATTTTATTCCTGCCATTTTCCCTTGGTCATTATTACATAAAAATGTTAATGAGAAATAATATAGTTAAAAATAACAACAACAACCACCACCAATAGGAAGTATTATCTAGTTTATCTATACATTAGGTAAAATAACCTCTGGATATTCAACTCTAACTTACTTTTGCATAAAAACACTGCTAATGTTCAATATTCTATTTAACATTTATTAAGCATATATACTATGTTCTTCATAGCTTACACTTGGAAGATAAAATTAATTTTCAGTGATGCAGAATATCCCATTTTGCTGAATTCAAGTGAATCTCTATAACTTGAAGAATCTAGTTGTATTATATTGAACATTTAAAAATACTATCTTAAGTATCCTTTTACACTTTAAAATGTGAATTCCCTAAGCCTGTATGGAAGAAAATCCTTAGACCTTGAGGGGCTATTTTCTGCTAATTCTGACAAACTTTGTGACCACTGCTTGGATGTTATTTCATAATTCTTTCCCCAAAGCATATCGGTACAAAGAGTGCATGTGAAGAACTGTTCTATTACCCATTGAAATATAGAAGGCTCCCGTCAGGAACTTTATCAAATCCTATATCTGACTGAAGACTGGGCTCCAAATTTTTTCAGAACTATCACTCATTCTGTTTTCATTTTATATTCTTTGAGGCCAGAAAAAAGAATTATTATTGCATCTTTGAAAAAAGTAGAATAGACTACAATTGTGAAGAACTATGTAATTTGAAATACATTGGAAACAATAAAGAAAAAACTAGTAAGTTATCAAAAGTATTCATATTTCCCTTTATGATAATCCTTAATTATTGATCACCCATGATTTGTGGGTATTTGTCAATAAAATATGAAGTTCACAATTAATTATGTGTAATAAGTTACACTGTAGTTTGAAGGAAAAAGAAATCTCACACTGTGTTGACTTTCAATCTCTTCATGTTTCTGCTGCAAGGCTTGTGAAGCTCTGATTGAATCACCTATTCCCCACTGTGTCCTTAGCTGTTCTGATCCAGGTCCTTCAAGCCAGTTTACGACCTACAAATAAAATAAATATCTTAAAACGACCAAAAGCTATAAAAGTACTTATCTAATGATTTTTTTCCCAAGAACCTCTAAAATTCATTTTACAGGCAGTAAAAACATATATATACTTTAGAACTACCAAGATATATACTGACATGGCTTTTAATATTTGACCTGGGGGGGAGAAATTTACTTTTAATAAATTGCAGGCTGTCAGTATAGTTAAGAATCCAATAGGATGAAAGGAATTTAGAGTCCTTGTTTGTTACTTAATATGTATAACAAAAGATTGGTTTTGAAAAGAGTATGAAGAAATGTAAAAATTTTTCCCTGCAAGCAACCTTACATCATCCAATTTCCAGAATAAGCCCAGAGAGGTTAAATAAGTTTTCCAAAGTTGCACATTATTTATAGAGTTAACTTTAGAAGTTAAATGTTATGAGACTCATAACTATTAGTAAATGAACCTGAATCACTGATTAAATTATCACAAATATGTAAATGACATAAAAATACCTTCTTTATTATGGAGAAAAACTAGTCATATAATAATATTAATTACTTAGTTATGTTTCTAACAAAATAAACATTAAGACATTCTTATAGAATTATGCTAATGGACATAAAATTAGTTTCATGAACATGAATTAATTTATAAATAGCTATACTTAAGATAGCTACCACTTGATGAAAAGTAGTGTCTTTTTAATATAATGAAGTGCTAGTGATTAGACATTAAAACTGCAAGTGATAGAGAAATAATATATGTGTATATGTTTTCTAAGTTTTATTTTATGTTATAATATATCTGCTCATTAATTAAACTGTTCAAGTACCTTTGCCTTCTGCTTTATTACTTATAAGTAAAAATTATGTTTGGTAACATGACTATAGAGGAGGAATTTTATTTTTCCATTACTGGAGACTGGTTAGCATAAACACAAATAGATAGCAAAAATAATTCCCTAAGAAATATGTGGTCACATGAACAAAGGTTTCAAAAGAAAATCACCAAGTATTAACAACCCAGGTGAAAGAATGCTCCAAATCACTAATAAGATAAATGAAAATCAAAACCATACTGGAATCTCATCTAAAACTTTGCAAATTGGCAAAAATAACAAAAGATGGGACTAGTCACTGTAGGATGATCATGGGAAGATAGGTACTCTAGTGAATTGCTGAAGTTATGAACTGTAACTATTTTGGAAAACAACTTAGAATTATGAAAATAAAGTGACAAAAATCTTTATAACCTTTTAACCCAGAGATTCCATTGCTAAGTTAATACCCTAAGGAGACCATAAATAAGAACAAAGTCCCCATTTGCACCAAAATATTTAGAGTAATAGTTTTTGTGATAGTAAAGAATTGTAAACAATTTAGATGCTATTGATTGGGGAATGGCTAAATAGTTACATAAATATAATGCAATACTACTATGCTTAAAGAAATGGCAAATGTAAGCTACAAAGGAGAAGAGATTTACATGAATTGATGAAGAATGAAGTAGTCAAGAAAACAATATACATGACTACAACAAGGTAAAAAGAAACACACACACATACATACACACACACAAATCAAAAGTAATGTTGCAAAATTATAAAGAATTAACAGGACTCAAAAATAAAAGGAAAAGAAACTTCCATCTCACACCTCTGGAGAGGCAGTGATCCAAAAATGTTATATACTACATTCATTTTCAGACTGCTTCAATGTAGTGATCACTTTAAGCTTATTTTTTTTCCCTTTCTTTTCTTTTTGTCTAAAAAAATATTATTTGTTATATGGAATGATTGGGAAAGGAAAGAAAGAATATTGGGAAAAATTATGGTTATATTAAAAAATACATCAATGAAAATATATACATACATATGTATATATTTTCATGAAAATATATACATACATATGTATATATTTTCATTGATGTATTTTTTATTATTATGTATTATATTATGTATTATGTAATAAATTATGTATTATATTAAAAAATACATCAATGAAAATATATACATATGCATATGTATATATTTTCATTGATGTATTTTTTAATATAACCATAATTTAATAATATAACCATATAATTTTTAATATAATAGATAGATAGATAGATAGATAGATAGATATAAATTTTTTTTTTTTTTGCTTTTTGCTGAGGCAATTGGGGTTAAGTGACTTGCCAAGGGTCACACAGCTGGGAATGTTAAGTGTCTGAGACCAGATTTGAACTCAGGTCCTCCTGACTTCAGGGCTGGTGCTCTATCCACTGCGCCACCTAGCTGCCCTGAAAATATATTTAAAAAGAGAAATAAAAAGTATATGTAGATAATTCTATTAGAATATCTAGATATTAGATAATTAAAATGAGCCTGGCATATGTACAGAAAAAAGCCTAAGCTTGACAGTGAAAAAGTGGGTAAAACACATGGTGAGAACTGGTGGATCAAAATTAAGAAAGAAGAGTGCTGAGCTTAAAAGTCAGAAAGACCAAAGGAAAAATATTGCCTTACCCATTAAATAACTGTGGTACCCTAGAAAAATCACTTAACCTCTTAACCCCAGTTTCCTCATCTGTAAAATGGAGATAATAGTATTTACTTCCTAGGGTCTTTTAAAAAAAATTTTAATAGCTTTTTATTTTTCAGAATACATGCAAAGATAGCTTTCAACGTTCACCTTTGCAAATCCTTTCGTTCCAAATTTTTCTCCCCCTCCCTCACACTCTCCCACATACAGCAAAGAATCTAATATGGGTTAAACATGTACAATTCTTCTAAACATATTTCCATATTCATCATGCTGTGCAAGAAAAATCGGATCAAAAGGTGAAAGAAAAAAAAACACTAGAAAAAAAAAACAAGCAAGCAAACAATAATAACAAAAAGCTGAAAATATGATGCTTTGATCCATATTCAGTCTCCATGGTTTCCTCTCTGGATGCAGATGGCTCTCTCCACCAATCTATTGGAATCGCCTTGAATTATCGCATTGTTGAAAAGAACCAAGTCATCACATAACCTTGTTGCTGTGTACAATATTCTCTTGGTTCTACTCATTTCATTTAGCATCAGTTCATATAAGTCTCTCCAGGCTTTTCTAAAACTATTCTGCTGATTATTTCTTATAGAATAATAATATTTCATCACATTTATACACTATAATTTATTCAGCCATTCTCCAACTGATAGGCATTCACTCAGTTTCTAGTTTCTTGATACTACCCATTACAAAAAGGGCTGCTACAAATATTTTTCCACATGGAGGTCCTTTTCCTTTTTTTTTTAATAATCTCTTTGGGATACAGACCCAGTAATGACACTGATGGATCAAAGGGTATGCACAGTTTGCTTTATGAACAGTTCATATCCCTCTGAGTCATCTGCTGGCACTTTTCCTGTCCTCTTCTGGGTTTTTGTTCTGGTTTTCCCTATCTCCATTGTAGCTTTCTATGGTTAGAGCTCTTTTTGCTTTTTTTGCTCATTTTAAAAAGTTCAGGTCTACTCTTAGGGTACAGGAGAGATTGTCCTGAGCTTCCTCTGCAGGGCAACAGGGACTTCTCACTGACTGAGCTGAGGCCAGTGGTGCAGGTTTCCCCACTATGCTGAGTAGCTTGACCAAGTCCTGCCTGTTATGCTGAGGTTGCATTGGAGGTCTCACTGCTGATCTTGCCTTTCTGAACCAGGACAAAGTAACCAATGCTGCTGTATTTTGGCGGAGAACCTCCCACTAGATTCCTTGCACCAGGCCTCCCCACTCCAGACTTCCCCTTGTTATGCCCACACTGGGCTGTGTCCCTCTTGCCCAATTAAGGCAGACTTTTCTTGAAGTTTTTCCCAAGATATCTTAAGCTGGAAAATTATTACTCTTCAAAGGTTTGTGAGTTCTTTTACTCCTAAATTCATATATCTATTATAGAGATAGTATAGATCACTGGATATATTTCTAGGCTTAGATTCAGAAAGATTTGGATTCAAGTCTAACTAGATCTGTATAGATAAAGAGAATTTACCAAGCTGATGGCTGAGAGAAAAATCACAAGGCATATGCCTATTAATTCCGTTACTCTTTTAAAATTTAATGCTCTCTATCTTCCTTGCTTGGGAGACTATTCCTTAATTTCAATTTTTCTTTAGCCTGTTGATCAAAATCCTCTACTTCTGCTACTGCTCTTTTGTAGGCAATGCTGTTGGGATAATGATTCTTCTCACTCCTTACAAAATAAAGGGATGCTGAGCACAGGACTCCCTCTCCCTCTCCTTAAAAATGTCTGTTTCTGCAATAATAGAGTATACATCTTGCTCAACTCCTTCCTTAAACAAGGGGAGGAAAAAGTAGAAAGGAGAGGATGGAAATAGTTGGTTTTTATTCTTCAATGTTTTAAAATCAAAACTAAACAAAAACAAACACACAAAGGCATTTCTTCAGTTTTATCACTTTTACTTTTGTAGATCAAGAGTTCCTCATCTATTACATATATTATTCATTCAGAATTAAAAATAACGAAATGATATATCTTTTGAATGTTTTAAATAATTCTTATAATTAACTGCCTCCCTGATTCAAATCATTCACATGATTTAAATTCTAAAAGTAAAAGCTGAACTAAAACAACTGGAAAATTTAAGCTCATTAACAACCTGCTATATATTGTAAACTTTTTTTTTAAATGAAGACAACTGATATGAACTATTTAAACTTCAATTTTAGAATACTTCAGAGAAAATGAAATGATTTTACTTTATATCCAGGTCAAAAAAAACCCACAAAAATTTTACAAGAAACTACCAATTGTGCAGGATATTTAAAAAAAGCTGAATGTATATTTATTTTTAAAAATCAAAATATCAAAGTAGTGTAGGAAACAATTAAGTGACTATAGAGTTTTATTCTATGTTATGATTCAATTCATTTACAATGCAGCACTGGTAATGCAGACAGAGCAACATATAACTATTTCTAATAAAAATAATGTAAATTGAGGTTGATGCCCTAATAAACAAGTCTATTTAAATGCATTAATGATGGCAGTTTGCCAAAAAAGGTTATAAAACTTCATTCCAATCTGAATATTAATTTACTAAAAGAAAAAAAAGTTTTAGATCCTATTTATATGATATACAAGCAAGCCAACAAATGTTTGTATTTACATGAACTTCTATATAATCTTCAAAACAAGTTCTAACAGGCTATTGGGTCACTAAAATTTACATAAATCTTTTTAACCTTCTTGTTATGAAAGGTGCCATCATGAACAGAGTTGAGAAGAGTGGGTTCAAGTCTTGCCTCTGACAAATTCTATCTCTGTGACCTCTTTAGTACCTCCCCCTCAGCCCCCCAAAAATTAAGACTCTCAGTTCAAAAACAGTTGCCAGTGAATTCTTGGAATGAGTTTCTTCACCAATTAAATTGCAAGTCCCAAATAACTACTGCATTACTATCACGATTATTTATCACACTCTCAATGACATCACTATACGGATAACATATAAAGAAAAGTAACATCTGATGTGCAGAGATCCCTAATCATAAATCTATCTGGCATGACTGCAGTAGGAACCTCGCTTAATCTAATATAAATTAGAATTGGTAAAATCTAATGTGTTAAATAATGAAAAGAAAATTCAAAGCATCATTAAGAATTAAAGCATATACCCACAGACACACACCCCAAGAGGGTCTCGGCACCTACCTGCATTACCTTCTGCTGAATCTCCTCTAGTTGTGTGCGCTTACTTCGCTGTCGACAAACTTCCTGGTAACGGGTGTATTGTTCTCGTAATGAATCTAGCAATTTCATGACTTGTGGCTGGGCAAGCAATTCATCATCCATGGGTGACCATGAGACTCCTCCATCAGAGCCATTAAATCGGCGCTGTTGTAATTCAGACAATAATTCATGGCCTTTAAGAACAAAAGACAACTATTAAAGTCCCCAAACAGAAAAAAATCATAGCATACCTTCTGTTTTGTTAATTTTAATGACCTTTCGATAGCAAAAATGCTATGGTAGTCCATACACTTATTGTGTATAGGAGTACACACATATACATGTATATATGTGAATATATATATATATATATATATACACACACATATAAATATGCATTAACATGCATCAATTTACATTTCACATTAATCCCTTATAACATGATGGCATTTTGTTATCGATTTATCCAACACACTCCTCAGTCAAACTAATTTATCACACTAAATATGTTTATCCCAAGGCTCAATCAAGATTCCTTTTCTTTATAGTCCTTCCCTTAGTGATTACATCCAATTAACACAAGTTCAATGAACATCTTCAAACAGACAATATCCAAATTTACAAAACTAGGCTGTTAGGAATAACTTCTTTCCTCGATTCCACTACTGTTTCTCTTACTGTATAATAGACATCTTTACCTTGATATTTCTTCAGAAGCTCTAATTTAACACATCCAAAATAGAGGTAATCATTTCCCCTCCCTAAACTTGCCCTTCTTTCAATCTTCTCTAATTATATTTGGGACACAATCACCCTTGCAGTCGGTTACAAATCCCCTCTGCCTTTTTCAAAGGAACTATTGTCTAGCAATATAACACTCATAAAATTGAACTTTTGAATCTGAATAGGACTTTAGATTTATCCCTATTAAAATTAATATGGAACTAAAATGTAATGATGTCTTTTTTGGAATCCAATTCCACTGGATAATCTATTACCTATTCCATCCAGCTTTGTGACACTTGTAAGTTTGATAGAATATTATCTCTTACCTAATTCAAGTTAGTTATTGCTTATAACAGTGAAAAGCACAGGGTCAAACAGAGATCCCTGTGTCACTTCACAAAAGAAGTCCCTTTACTTCAATGACGACTCTTTGGGTCCCAGTCATTCTGACAACTGCAAGCTCACAATTCTAAAATCTAGACTATATTTCTCTGTGTCTTTCCAACTTTGGTTAGAATTCATTTCTCTCATCTACTAATCCAAAGAATTTTGATTATTTCCCTCTTATGTTATAATTCTTATTGTTCACATAATTATTTTTGTAGATTTTCTCTCTTCTATTATATTTTTAGTTTCTTGAGAGGAGGGACTTGATTTGCATCTCAATCCACAATAGTGCTTTATATATATCAATCAGGTGCTCAACAAATGTGATGTTTTTTAAAAGCTTCCCTTTGCAATATTTTTACATTTGGTACATCATTATATTTCAAGATTAGTTCTTACACATGGCTTCTATAAGAAAAGCAAATAACAGTGTAGCAAGTGGGTGAAAAGCTAAAGAAAAAAAATATGGTATCTATACATTTCCACATTTCCTGATTCCAGAAGAATCTCTGGAATGTGAATGGAGATGGTGCATGGATTGAATTTAATGCTTAATATCCAATAGCAAATAATTAATATATTAACTACAAATCTACTAAAATGTATAAACTAGAAATGCATGATATATGGAATATTTAATTATCAATGGCAAAACTTTTATTTTAAATAAAATTTTAAAATATAGTAAACCCTTGCTAAGTAATTACAAATTTGTTTAATATAGTGTATAACTCAAAATTCAATTCATTATTGTTTTTCAGTTGTTCAGTAGTATCTGAATCTTTGTAACACCATGGAACATACCTGTCCATGGGATTTTCCTGGCAAAATACTGGAGTATTCTATCATTTCCTTCTCCAGTGGATGCTTTTGTCAGGTAATCAGAGATTAAGTGATTTGTCCACCGTCACACAGATAGCAAGAGTCTGAGGCTGAATCTGAACTCAGGTCTTCCTGACCCTAGGACCCAGGACTCTAAACACTAAGCCACCAGCTGCCTCAAAATAATAAAAAATACTAGATAATACGTAGTTAGTTAAATCAAAATCTGTTTTGTAAATTTAGACAATTAGTCAGCTGGGTAACTGCTGTTTCATTTTTGTTTGAGGCAGATTTATTATCATAATACTGTTTTATTATTATTCACTTATGACAATATTATTAATAATGATGAAAAACACAAGTGTTAGTTGGAAGAAAATAAATGAAATGTGATTCCTGGTTATTTGTGGACTTCAATTTGCAATGATACAAAAATTCTTATAAATTTCCTGGAAAAACATTGTTATACAATTTAAAATGTGTCTATTAATGACTGTTTTCCATAGTAACAACTTCCTGACACAGTATATCTAAAAATGCTTCAAATACATACCTATATTTATACGGATATGCATGTATATAACTTTAGTAATGTTATTTCCTTGATTTAAAAAGAATTCCTACCCCCCCAAAATCATGTGACCCCCCAAATACATTTGAACCAAACTCAAAGAGGGACCTATGAGGCATGCCTCTAGGAAAATTCATTTTCTACAAGCCAAACAGACTCAATATAAATGTGCCTCTATTTTAGCCATGCTTCTAATTTTAGTTCTAAAATATAATTATGTATAATAATGTTCTAGTTGTAACTCACCAAAAGAAAAATGTTTTTAATTGCTTAAATTTAGAATTTGTATTCTTTTAAAGTATCAAATGTAAAAACGACTTATATAAAATGAAGTTGCAATTTGAATAATGTATTTTTTACCAATAATTTTATAATTTCTTAATTATACCACCTCAATGACTACATTCATTTCTTTGGAAATTGTGAAATCTTTAGATAGTAAGATTAAAAAAATTAAAACTTATGCAAACCAAAAACCAAAAGACTCACTTCTTTAGTCTTCTAATATAGTTTTAAGAACACTTGTTTTTGAAAGGCCATTTTTCAAAATCTACTAAGTTTTAAAGCCACTTATAATAATTACATATATTATCTACCAAGAACATTGATATTAAAAAAATATACTATATATAAATTTTTAAATATATTTTTAAAGAATTTAAAGAATTTCTTGTTTTATATATTGCAATTTGTATTACCTTAGTTGAAACAACCATGAATGAAGCATTCAGAGCAGAGCCCATTCAATCAACAAATAAGCCTTAGAAGATTAATTTATAATTTTTTAGATGTAAATAGTATTTTAGAAATATTTAAAAGTATTTCAATGACCTCAGCAGGAAAGACAATATAAGAAATTTCCATAGGGAAGTAGAGTAATATATTGGGGTCAAATAATCTAAGTGTGAATATCTGTTCTGTTCCTTACTAACTGTATAATTCTGAGCAAGTTACTTTGGCTTTGACTCCTCATCTATAAAATGCTGGCATTTGAATCAAGATAACTAAAATCTATAAAGTTTCTAGATTTTATGACCTCTAAATGGCATGTGAACTCAGGTAAATGAAAAATAAGAAAGAAAAATTTTAAATGTTAAAATTACTATTCTTATTCAGCTTTGTCCTATTTATAATCTGTGTTTCACTGTAATGGTCTAGAGTTCAGCTAAATGTATTTTGTCAGAATAATAAAGTAACAATGGCTCAAGTAAAAAGATTTTGATCATCAAAGCCTGTAATATATCTAAACAAATTTTTTTTGGACCAGATATATGGAATAAGCTCTAAGGACATGAATAGTGGAGCAGGGATGCTAATGTTCTATTAAATTTGCAGTTGGTGTGACAGTTTTTTAAATGGAGGCAACCTACTATTCACAATTTTGATATCATGAGCCTTATAATCTTTTTTCTAACCCATTTGACAGAAACAGCTTTCTCCTAAGTTAACAATACTCTCTTAAATTCTAAATCCAATAATTTCCCATTATGCTTGATTTCTCTATACCTGTTGATACACTGACCATCTTCCTGAAAGCCTTAGCTTTTCAACTTACCTGTTTGTAGAACTGTCTCAGGATCAACTGATGGAAGAAAGTTTAAATCCATGGATCTAATGATTGCAAAATTTTAAAAATAAGATTAACAGCTAAATATTTTTATCTGAACTACCAATGAAAATAACTAAAACATGAAAAAACCCTGGGGTGTGTATGTGTGTGAGTGTGAGAGAGAGTGTGTGTGTGTGTGTGTGTGTATTTGTACAGACACATACACATCATGGCTCTACATACCAGATTTCTGCTGATTTCTAGATAAGACCACTGGAGATGATTTAACATTGGTAGCCATAGAAAAATATGATAAATTAAAGCTACAGCTATTCGGTGTATTGTATTCATTTCTTTGGAAACAAGCTTAGTGTGTATTATATTGACACTTTCAAGTAAACCAAAATAATACACTATAGCATTTACCCTGTGAAGATTTCAAAATAGAAGAACTTTTAATTTGTTTCTGAAATGATAAAAATCATGGTACCAGGGGGGCAAGCCAAACTATTTGAAATTAATCAATAATATCAGGACTTTCTATTTGTAGTAGATAGAGATATAATCCATTTTGAATCCCTGTAAATAACAAAGTATATTTTAATGAGACTTCACTGCATTAACAAATTACACCCAAAAGATAAGAGATGGGCGTGGTAAGTGCCTTAATTCTTTCATATTGCAATTATGATAAATTGCTGGTCTAGTAGCCAATGTGTATCTGGGAAAACTAAAGAAGTCAATCTGCCTCCTTTGGTAGTTAGTCTTTACTCTGAGAAAAGTATTCAGCCCATAGAGTGAAAAAAAAAAATGTGAACTTCCAAGGCTATTAAGTTCAATGGAAACTTGTTAAAACTTGATAAATCTGAAAAGTCACACTTTGATATTACAACTGAACAATACTTCAGCCAAATTCATAAAACAGTAAATTTTCTAAATTGAATTCATGAATAGAATATATTGTTCATTTTGTAAGGAGAAAGTTAAGTTGTTAAGTGTTATGTTTTAGTTAGATGATAATAATTTTATTAAATTCTTTGCTCTTTTACACATTATTTCCTAGCACTCAAAAAGGTAGAAAAAAACATTCAAATTGCTGGCAATAAAAAAAAACAAACCCTCCAAATAAAATTCTTATAATTGAATATGTATTCATCATGATAAACAAAAGTAAATGCATAATTATTCATCAGAAATGACTTTTAGGGAAAAAGAAAAACTTTACTTCAAAAAGAAGACTAAGTCCTCCCTGTAGTAAAGCTAATTTATGATCTGAACATAAAACTAATGTAAAATCAGAACATGAATTTAACTTTAAACTTATCTACACTAGTTAAGATTATTTAGTAGTAACTTAGAAGATATCTCATTCAAGATCAAACTTAGCTAAGCAATAATGTATGCAAAATAAAATCCATGTATATAAATATATATACCTTTCTTTCTCTTGTTGGTTTCCCTTATCACTTCCATTATTGATCAAAGCAAGCTCATCTAGTAAAGATGTAGAGTCTTTGGTAAACTTTTCAAAGACCTAAAATGTGACAAAAGTCTTTATTAGAGGCATATTTTTAGAAAGTGCATAAGACCTGGAAGCTTGTGTTAAAAAAGGAAAAACCAGGTCAGAGATCTTGGACTAAATATTACAACCAAGAATTACAACCTGTAAGGCTAAATAATCCTATAGGTCGGAAAATAGACCTTTAATGATTAAAAAGAGGACTTTCAAGAATATCTGATGAAAAAAGCAGCTGAATAGGAACTTTGAAATATGGACACAAGAGTAAAGAAAAATTTAAAAGGATAAATTTATTTCAATAAATGGAAGGGGCTATATAATGCTATGGTGCTAACAATCTAAATAAGTGTCCCTCCAAAATGTTAACATCTTCAAAGGCTACTTAGGAAATTAAATAAGAAAAACAGGTCTTAGACATGTATTGCCCTGTTTATGAGGGTTTTAAAAAGAGGAGTTTACAGTAAAAAAGATGAATATACTAGTATAGAAGGATTCTGCTATATGGAATTTGACATTTCTTATGAATGGGGTACATGGGAAGAAGAATATACAAACAGAAAAAGAAGGGGGAAAGGGGAAAGACCAAGAATTTATTAAACACCTATTTTGTTAAGTGATTTATAAATATTATCTCATTTGATCCTCACAACAATCCTGGTAAATGGATACTTTATCACTCCCATTTTCAAGCTGAGGAAACTGAGGAAGAGTTTAAGTGATTTGCCCAGGGATCACACAACTATTAAATATCTGAAGCTGAATTTGGACTTAGGTTTACTTAACTCCAGTCCAGTTCTCTATTTACTTTGAGGATAACAGAAACCTCCCTTTTATCAAAAACAGACAAAAAAGGTATAGAAATAAATTAAATTCAACAAAGAAAAGCAGGGATGGAAGAGAGATTTAAGAGGAAGAGAAATACTGAGGAGAACATTATCACAAGTAAAACAAACTTCCTGATGCTTTGGTAGAAGAGGTAGAAGAAGGAGGATGGCTAGAATTTAAGTATCTTAGGTTTGCCTTTAAACAAAATATGGCATGTAAATGGAAAGGAATATTACTGCACCCTAAGAAATGATAAGATGATTTCAAAGAATCCTAGGTAATATGAACACAAGAGTAGAAAGAACCAAGGCACAATTTATGTAATGTTGTAAAGAAAATGTTTTCAAGAATAATTTATGCAAGCATTGCAAACAGATTTATACAAGTGATAGTTATCCCACAGTAGATCATGGTTTTTGCTTTATTGAAAAAATTGTTTTTAAAAGTTGACAAAACAAACATTCTCTACATATTTTAGTTCAACTGTATGGTAGAGAATGTTTGTTTTGTCAACTTTTAAAAACAATTTTTTCAATAAAGCAAAAACCACTTTGAAGATTCTTTCAACAAAGTCTCTCATGCACATAAAATCATGCAAGATTCTCTTAAAGATAAAGGAGATAATGGTGTATGACCTTATCATTAATATCAAGTATGACATAAAATAGGTAAAATATACTTCTTACCAAAGAAAAAAAATCTGCAAAGTTTTTCAAGTCAAAAAGAAATGGCTCTGCCAAATGCTTCTTTTTTTGTAGCTAGTTAAGCCCTTTAATACTGCAGAACTCACTAAACTAGATTCATAATCACTCCTAAAACTTTGTTCTAATTAACCTCACAGGAGAAACCCTATGTATGAAGAATGCAAAATGTTCAGGCTACTTTGGTATGCAGTCGAATTAACACTTCATAAAGCTCATCTATCAATATCTTTAGCTTGGATTGACACACTGTAAATGGACAATGAATTAGTTAGGCCCAAAGGACAAGGGGGAAGAAAGGCAGGCTTCTTTTCCTTTGGGAATCTGAACCAAATTTCTTTCAGAAACATAGGTCCACCTTTTAAAAACTAATATGTTTCTGGTATTGTTCTATGAAATACTATCGCCCAAGAACTGAAATTGGAAACCACACAAATTAAAGGTCATTTCCAGAAAAATGAAGGTGGGGGTGGGTGGTGTGAACAGGCTATAATATATTACAAAACAATGAAATTATGAAATAGTATAAAGGATTTAATTGAAGATATGTATGAGAGAAAGAGGAATAAAAATGATTATGTAGTGACAGTAAGGAATAACTGAGGGTTTACTGTTTTCCTCAGAGGGAAGACTCCTTGCATGTTGGATATATTCACTGTATAGTTAACTTATGGGAAAGCATGGGAAAAAATCAGAGAGAATGAGAAAATATTTGGAAGAAAATACCCATATTAAAGAGATGAGAGGCCCATTTGAATATTTTGATAAAGTTTTTAGTTTTATTCACATTCAAAATTGTGATATGTAGCTTCTTGGGCAACCAGATAACAATCGGAAGCCGAGCAACTGTGACTTGCTGAATACAAAGAAAGAAACAGAAAAATGAAAGATCTAGGAATATTACTATAATGTAGTAAGTACTCTGCAATAAAGACCTAGGGATCTGTAGTTTGAACATTTAGTTTCATATCGAAGCTCCTCTAGCTGTGGGAGTCTGAGAAATGTTACATTACCTTTCTGGGGTTTCCTTTTTTTTTCATTTGTAAATAGCCAATTAAGTTCCTTCTCATGCTAGCATGCTGTTATTTCAATGTGTCTCTTTTTAGTAACTGTATCTACCGGTGGCTTCAACAAGCTGAATTTACACTTAGCTGAACAAACTAGAGCCACATAAAAACACCTGTAAGATTACTAGTAGGTAACAGAGCACAACAGTTTAAAGGCAGCCTTCTCAAATGCTGCTATGGTAATCAGAGAAACTGGCAGCAGCATCAGGCAGAGAGCAAGAAGGGGCTCATAGGACTCCAGTTTTAAAGCTGCAAAAAGTCTCAGAGGTCATCCTTTCCAATCGCCTTATTTAATGGATGAGGAATCTGAGGTTCAGAAAACTTCAGCGACTGTCTCAAGATCATACAAGTTAAGTAGTAGAGTTGGGATTTGAACACACCACTTCCTGTGTAAAACTTATTGGAGAGAATAAAAAGTTCCTAGATAAGAAGCTGTCCATAATGGAAGAAACAAAGATTCTGAGAAGGCAAAAGAAAACTGAAGTCAGTGTTAAAGGATAGGATAATGGAAGAATGTAACATAGAAAAGTAAGGGAATAAGCGATGATGAATCAATGGAACTAGGTAATAGCATAAGGCTTTTCCTACTGTGAGTGAATACAGATGCTCATAAGAAGAGCAAATGTTCCATACTCCACAAAACAGGAGATTTACAAGGTACTACTGAGCAGGAGAAAACATGTTATCAGTTGCTGGAGGAAGAAATAAAAAGGCCAGGGTGTACAATGATTTTCTATTTCCAGGAATGGAGGACTCCACATGCAAACCTTTCCTGACCAGCTAAGAGGTGATCTGTCATCCCAAAGTATGTGTCCAAAATATTACAGGGAGCTTGATAAGACTCATTAAACTAACACTTCGTCTGATTGTTATGTGAACAACTGATAATGCAAGAAGAAAACTGGAAATCAACTGCTGACTTTTTGCTCCTAGGTGGGAAAACCAAACAGTAAGATCCTGAAAGTCTAGTAATTTTACACTACATATTTTTCTTAACAATTTATAGAAATTAGATTACTGCCAATTATTATCATTTTAACTATTAAAAAATACAATTATCAAGAAAGTTAAAATCGATAACTGAAAAGACCTCGAAAGGTATCATAAAGAGTTCATAAAATATTTTCCTCTGATTTTTTTTTAAATCCCATTTTTGCTTCAGTGATCCCTAAATATAAATACAACACCAAATATCTGTCTACTAATAACTGCAAGGTTTTACAATAAAAAATGCTTTAAACCACAAGGGAGTAAAATTTCAAGTACAGAAATCAATTACACTTTAAAATGTTGCTTTTTAGGATCACAGATTTAGAACTGGGAAGGACCTTATAAGTTATCTAGTCTAAGCTTTTCATTTTAAATGAGGAAATAAAAGTTTGCCTATTATCACCAATGTGGTAAAGAACAGAGCCAAAATTTGAACCCAAATCACTTGAATTTCCCATTGCATCCTCCTGCCTCATTTCCAAGTACAACACAAAATACTATCATATGGATTTAATGGAGGAAAGAGAAACTATTAGCAAATATAATACTCAATGGCAACATTTATCTGGTAAATTGTTTTCAGTCAAAATATTCATCTTTTAAGACTAACTTCCTAAATATAACACTGCATTTTTAAAAAATGAGTATACCACAACATATTTCTAATGAAGAATCTGGAATCTCCTTCTCTGAGAATTTTAGTTAAAATGTTAGAAAAGAAAAGATCAAAGCTATCCATAAGTATTTCCTAGTGATCTATCCTGGCCCTCTGGTCTTTTCAACATTTTTGTCAGTGATCTAGATAAAGAAATATGGATGGCATAATTATCTGAACTGCAGATTAACTTGGAGTTGGAATATACTGGACGATGTTGGACAATGTTGAATCAGGATCACAAATTAACTCAATATATAAAATAACTGAAAGAAATCTCAAATAAGATGAAATTAAATAATGAATAAAGTTCTGCCAACTGTACAAGTATAGCTCTGAGTAGGAATGACTAGAAAACAGTTCTGAATGAAAAGCAAGTTAACAAAGGATTTCATAAATAAGGAAACATCTTATGGTGATCACATGCTGAAGAGTTGTTCTCCATTTCCAATATAAGAAATTGCTAACATACCCAAGAAATAAGAAATTACTTACATGTTATACAGCATGAGAGACAAAGAATGAAAATAAAGTTTTTGTTGGTAATGAACATACTAAAATCGTGAAAGAAATATAATGGATATTGTAATATCCTTTTCTAGAGATACATAAAATTATTAGATCGTCATTTATCCACATTTTTTTTTTTTTGAGGACAGACGATATCACCTTCCAAGGTCTCTTTCCAACTTATTAGCCTATAATTTTGTCTAGAATACTTGCAAAAAGTCTTTTGGCATACTTCCCAAATGCCTCACCATCCCCCATTTTAGTGAGAAAAAAAACATTCCTGGTTTTTTTAAATGAAATTCAATTTTTAAATTAACACAAATTATACAATATTGATATATAACAGAATATCATTATAACTCTAATATACCAACCAGTCTCTTATTTAGCCAATCCATGTGATCATAGGTAAGACTTCCACCAAAATCTTCTGTTAACTGGCATGGTTCTATATATCGGGTTAATTTGTTAGCTGATACTAAAATAACCTGAAAAGACAGATAAGTAATTGTTATTTTGCAAAGCTTCATTACAATATAATATAAATTTAATTATACTAACAAAATAGTTATATTATTAAAACAGAATTGTTTTGATATGATTGTAAAATAATGTCAATGTACTTGACTAATATATGCTTTGAATAACTTCCAGAGATGTATCTATCATACTATTTTTGACTTCTTACACTTCTTATTTTTTAAATAAAAGCCATGTCGAATAACAGCCATGTGGAATAACATCCTGACTCTACTTCTTATTAGAGCTAACAAAAAATTTTAAAGAAATGAACTATTCTCTAAGTATTATCTGATAAGGAATTTCACATATCAAAATCATCTGTAAGAATTTCAGAATACTACAACAAATTCCACAACAAATCTGGAAAATAAACAAAAAAGCTAATTTCACTATATTACTGTGATCCCTTCCACTTCCTGACTCCCCTCCCCCATTGCATACTCTTCACATATGTGCTCATATACTAATGAAATACCCTCTATTTAAGTATGCCTCTGTTTAAATACATAAATATACAATGGATCCTCTATTTAAATATAAACCTAAATTTAAAATATCATTTACAAATTAGACATGCAATGGGGAATAATAGTGGGTATAATACTAAAAATTATATATGCTAAAATAAAATTTTCCCAATCAAATCCTTTGTCAAATGTTAAATACAAATTATAAAAACATTCTATAAGCAAATTTAAAAGCTATTCTGGTTCAATTTTATACCATAATTTTTTTTTAAATAACACAGATGTTAAATTTTTATTTAGTTGTCTGTAACTTTATCAAATATGAAATATGCATGACTATTTCAAATGACAATTCACCTGTTGATTATAGATGAGTCTAATATGTCTCAATTTACCCAATATGGGCCATAATTGGAGTTAATTTAGGATTAAAATCTCAGTAGAAAATTGATCTGCAATTAGCAAGTTTTTAAAACTATGTTCTAGGATATGCTTCAAAATATTATTTACTATTACCAGATGCCACTATTAGTATCTTTTTTTGACTACCTCCTATAAACCTGCCTTGAATAATGCCTTTCACACAACAGGCATTTAATAAATAAGTGGAACAAAATGACCTCTTTAGCAAATGCTCACTGTTAGTATAAAATACTAATAGTCATTTTTCCTATGAAATAAGTCAGTGAAATGTTCTTTTGAGAATCATTTAAATAGGGGCAGCTAGGTAGTATAGTGCATAGAATACCAGCCCTGAAGTCAGGAGGACCTGAGTTCAAATCTGGTCTTAGACACTTACTTCTGACTGTGTGACCCTGGGCAAGAAGCTTAACCCCAATTGCCTCAGCAAAAAAAAAAAAATTAAAAAAAAGAGAATCACTTAAATATTGTCCATCCACTAATACCCAGCTAAAATGTCATCTCTTCCTGTTTTCTGTCTTTACCACTCAAATGAAACTATTGTTTTCAAGGTCACTATTGAGCAATCATAAAATCCTTAAAAAATTATAAGCTTATCTTAAATTTCTTGTGGAAAACAAAATAAATAACCTCTATTTTTTGTGGCATCTAAGTAGTGTGGAAGATAAAGTACCTAACTTGAAGTAAGAAAGACCAGAGAAAAACGTGACCCTACCTCAAAGGGTTGTTGGGAGGATCACATGGAATAATATATGTAAAATACTCTGCAAATCTTAAAGCATTACATAAATATTAGCTATTATTATTAACATTACTAATACCCCTTCCTCCCTTGGTTTCCAAGACATAGTACTTTCAGGTTTGCCCTACCTTTCTCATTCCTTTAGTAGTTCCTCACCTTTAAGTTCAACAAACATGGGAATTCTCCAAGGTTTCTGTTTGTTCCTTTTTTCTTCTCCCTCTACAAGGTTCCTTGCAGTTTAATTGATTTACATAGATTCATAGATAAATTATTTCCATGCCATCATCCCCAAATCCCCAGAGCTCTAGCTGTGTATTTATCTTCTATGTATCTCCACATAGTTTTCATATTGATATTCCAAATTCAAAATATATTTAAGACTAAGCTCATTAAAATCATTAAGCCCTAATACTCCATTTCCCTTTAACCCCCTCTCTGTTTCCAAAGCACCAGTATTCAAAGAATATCTCAGGCTGATAATCTCAATCACTTTTGACTTTTTTCCCTTCTCCCTATCCCAACATATCCAACCAGTAATAATCCAACCTTGTTGTTTTGATCCTTCTGTTGCTGTTTTTCAATCATATTAGTCTTCTCTTCTTTGACCCTTCATTACCCCATCTGCGGTTTTCTCAGCAAAGACACTAAAGTGGTTTACCATTTCCTTCTCAAATTCATTTTACAGGTGAGGAAACCAAAGCAAACAGGGTTTTACTCAGGGTCACACAGCCACTAAATATCTGAGATCGTATTTTAATTCAACAAGATGAGTCTTCCTGAGTCCAGAACCCAGTACTCTATCCACTGTGCCCAGTAGATACTTCTGCAGTATCTTTATTTGGTCCCCCCACCTTCAATCTATCCAACCTCTAATACATTCTCTATAGTTCTAAGTATTCCTAAATGATTTTATATCTCTAAAAGCCTTCACTAGATTTTTATTATGTATTAAATAAAAGATAAATTCCTGACTATAGCAATCAAGGAAGATGGATGCAACCTATATTAAGTAATTTCATCTTAAGAGTACTTCCTTCCACATATTAATGTTCTAGTCTCTTATCCTGCTGTTCTCGCACTCTCTCTGTTGGCCCAAATGATACTCCACCTATTCCATGATGCTTTCTTTGTCTTACTCTTTCAAATCTTTCTTATTTTTCAAATGAAAGTGACCTCTGTCTCTTCAAATTTCCCAGAGTTCTTAATTTGGACTATTTCTTTGCACTTATTACATCTTTTTCTGTATTTGAATTGTCAATGTATTTGTTCTCTGCAGAATTATACTGTTAGTTCCTTGATGAAATGGCTTGTCTTGCATCTATAGTAGTGGTTTTGGCATTTTAGCAGCCATAGTAAGTTCTTAGTGAACACCTGAATTGAATTGGAGAGTTTTGAATTTAAAAGTACAAATATGGTCATATCCAATATTAATAGTTTGTCATACACTTCAATTGTGAGAGACAATCAGAGAATTTTATTTAGATTCTGGAAATGTGTTTTTATGTTCTATAGAAATCTCATCACCTCTGTGTTAGTAAGATAGCTACAAAAGAAAAGCACTTCCTATATAAGGTATCAATCTGCTTACTAAATTCACTGTTATGAACCCCCAATAAATAACATCCCTAGAGCACATTCTTTCTTTAAAATAAATCTATAAACAGAACATGAAGCTTAGAAATATTTGTCCTTTTCAGCTGTGTTATCTTTGGCACGATTCTAGTTTATTTTTAAAATGACCTACTATTGTGCTAGAGCACCCTCTTGTGTTGTAGTTATTATCATTATTAATGCTATTACATTCATCCTTGCCTTTCTCATTAAGATTTAATATGGAAGCAATAAGAAATCAAAGTAGACAAGATATTTATATGTAGAAAATATTCTTTGTATTTTTATCCCCAGGCTTAGTATACTGGTTGACACAAAGTAGGTGCTTAATAAAAGCTTGTTAACTGATATTGTTTATTCTTATCTTTAAAATATGATCAAAAATTATATCGTTATTATTAACAACTGTTTTTCACAGGCCTCTTATTTTTCCTTTCTCTTCCAATTCTGTATTAGAGTTAGTTCCTTAATAAGTACAGTCACATGCAGAAAATAGAAAGAGAAGCAGATATGTTAAAACCCAAATAAATATATTTCAGCTGTTGATCTTTGGGTCATGGGAGATGTTAAAAGTAAATCAATAAGCATTAATTAAGCACCAACCATGATACTGTGCTAAACACCAGGGATATAAAGTGAGGTGAAAACAGCCCCTGCCCCTGAGGAGCTCACAATATAATGGAGAAGATAACAAATAAATCATGTCCAATCAAGTTATATAAAAGGCATAATGAAGAGGTGAGGCACTAGAGTTAAGAGGTATTGGGAAAGACTTTCCAAAAAAGGTGACATTTTAGTTGGACTTAAAAGACAGTCAGGGAAGTAAGGGGAAAATGAGAAGGGAGGGTTTTCCAGGTCTGGAAGACAGCCAGAGAAAATGGGGATTGGGTGGGAAGGGAATGTAAGAAGACTAAAAAAGGGGCAGATTATGAAAGACCTTTAAACCAAACAGAAGGAATTGTCTTTGCTCCTGGAGCTGATAGGGAGCCATTTGCAGTTTATTGAGTAGGGGGTTGACACTGTTGGACCTGTTTTTAGGGAAATGACTTTTGTGGCTAAATGGAGATCAACTGGAGTGGGGAGAGATTTGAGGTAAGCAGATCAGGCAGCAGCCTATTGCAATAAAAGCCTAAGGGAAAAAGGACCTGTGACAGGATGATGGCAAAATAAAAGAAGAAAAAAAAAAGTATGTTGGAAAGATGTTGCAAAAGCAAAATAGATCTGTCTTGGCAACCTCTCAGGTATGGGGGATGGAGTATGTGAGAAAGTGAGAAGTTCAGGATGACATACAGGTTGCTAGCTTGGGGATCTGGGAGAATAGTGGTGCCCTCAACAGCAACAGAGAGGTTTGGAAGAGGAAAGATTTGAGGAAGACAATGAATTCAATTATGGATATATTGAGTTTAAAATATCTACTAAACATCCTAGTTCAAGATATCTGAGAGGAGTTAGAGGTCAAGTCTGAAGTCACCAGAGAAGTTTATGATGGATAAGTAGATGAATGGATTATCAAAATTGTACTAATTATAGTAATAACACTTGAGATTGTCCCCTCTAGTTATAGTAACAGTTAAAGTAAAAGCCTGAGATACTGAATATTTGAAAAGAAAAATGCTTCAGAGATACTTTTAGCATTTTTGATGATCAACACTGAATGTTTATTTAAGGTGTAGCTAATAACAGTTGAATAAAGTAGCTAAACATACAAGTAGATCTATTATGAATACTGTTATTTTTTGAAGTTCATTAAGACCTAGACGGATGAAATACTTGGGTCTACTACTGCTGCAATCTGAAATCATTCTGTTCCCACTAACAAACTTTTAGGATCATGAAGGAACAAACTGCTCATACGATTCCCATAATTCTGTGATAAGAACTCTACTTCCTTTTTAAAAATTTTTAATAGTATTTTTTTCCCAAATACTGAACTGCCTTGAATTACCTCATTATTGAGAAGAGCCAAATTCAGCACAATTGATCATCACATAATATTTTTGTTATTGTATACAATGAAGAAACTTACTTCTAATATCAATACAAGAATGGAACAGGAGAACTTCACAGAAAGGCAATTGCCTCCATAACAATTTCAGGATCTATAGAATTCTCACAGCATTTTCCCTCTCAATCAACTGCAGCAATATTGCAGCACTTCTACATTCTTAAGTATTCAGGGTTCTTGTGCTGAAGTGAAAAGTCTGACTTCACATACACAAGACTTGAGTTAAAAGGATATAAATATTGGTGGGAATACACCTACAACTTTCATACAGGTCAAGGATGTGAAAAAAGAACCAGAAGTTTCTTCTCTTAAAAATGCAGCAATCTTCATGTAGACTCCAGTCACATTTAGACTGAAGGAGAAAATTATTACCAAGTAATGTAAACTTTCAAAAGAAATGTGACATCTTAAATGACTTAAGAAACTTCAAGAGAACTAAAATAGATTTATTTGCATTACATAAATGTGAGTCTGATATTTATATTTTGGTTGCTCTATAGTCTTCATTTTTGTTCTATGCACAAAGTTTAATTTAGCAAAATTAAGTCATACTAAAGATCCAATTAATTAATAAGTCACCAATTAATAACACTGGTTTGGTAAGTACAGAACATTATAAACTATTCTAAACAAATTATGGGGTAAGCTTCAGAAATAACAAAAAATTTTAAATTACATGCACAATTTAGTTTACTGTAAATCAATATGGTTCTCTCTACTTAATGAAGCTTATCATTGATATTAACCCAAGAGAAAACATGGTAATTGGTACTAGAATTGCTTATGTTGATGAATAAATTAAAATATTAAGATGTTTAAAAAGACATCATTGTTGTTATCTTAAATTGAAGTTAAAAAATTTTAGGCACAATATAAGTATGGTTTAAAATTTTATGAATTAGATTTCTTTCCTCCTTGTAAAGAAGCTCTATCTTTGTTCTACCCATCATATTTTAACCCTCCTAGCCTCCAGCTCAGCTTTCTCACAGTCTCCGAGAACTCCAATACAATTCTCTTACTTCCTTGAGTCTTGTTATAACCCCTCAGAGCCTGGTAGGTCACAAATGAATAAAAAGACAAAAGGGCATTATGCTAAGCCACTCTGCTAAGTGCTAGCTACATAAGCAAATCATTAAAATCTTAAGTAACTTAGAGTCAGGGTATTCTTCAACTGCCACCAATTGATATAAAAAAGGAATTAGAATCCCTCTTGTCATCACCAGGGCTAAGATGCTCCATTTCCAGACAGAACTTTCAATTGTTTGCTAAAAATAGTGGGGAGAACCTAGACCATTATTCTTACATATATATGCTTCAAATACACTATGAGTACATTAGGTACTCAGATTCAGGTACATAAGAATTTTGGTATCTGAAAATATGGGAGCATACTGATGCATTCCAAAACAATCAATACAGGCAAACTTTTAAAATAACAGTAGGATGGGTACTGGCTATAGAATAAACAGATGAGAAATAAAAGGAAAAACTAGGGTTCTTTGCCTCACTAGTGAAGTCTTACTACACTACTCTCCATTCCTTTCCAGGAATGATTACCCTTAATTTGACCCCAATCTGAGAATTATTTTATTGCTATCCCATTGTTATCCTATTCGGTATGGTCATCCTACTGGCTTCAGCATATCTTATGTAGTAATAATTATTCTTCTCAGACCTACCCTCTTAAATTTCAGGTAGAGTTAACTACTCTAGGAAAACACTCCTCTGTGTTTCAGAAATTTTCCTATCATTCTGAAGCAACATCCTGTTGACCAATTCAAATTCAGTATTTATTAAAGGACTTCTATGTACAAGACACAGTGGTAGACCACTATGATGAGGATACAAAAGGAAAAAAAAAAAAGAAAAAAGTCATAGGTTTTCAAGAAGTTTGAATTTGGATTGGGGGAAGGGGGAAATATGTATATAAATAAATAAATATAAAAAAATCTGATCAAGGAGAGAACACTAACCAAGGTAGGGGGTCGGGAAGCAGGAATGGAGAAATAAGAAAAGTCTTAATGTTAACAAATATGTGAGCAGATCATTAAGGAAATTAAAGATTCTAAGAGATAGAGTGTTCATTCTGGACTCACATGTTTTATTTTTTAAAAGTAGAGGTTTTATCTGAAGTACCACTTCACACTTCTCAGATTGGCTAAGATGACAGGAAAAGGTAATGATAAACATTAGAGAGAATGTAGGAAAACTGGGACACTAACATGAAGTGATCCAACCATTCTGAAGAGCAATTTGGAACTATGCCCAAAGAACTATAAAACTGTATATGCCCACTGATCTAGCAGTGCCTGATCCTACTCCCTCACATAATACCAGGCTACCTCTCAGATGTAATTTAGTATCAGTTCAAGATTTTCTTAAAATATATGAATACTTGAGAAAGAAAATATTTTGTCATCAAAATAAATCATTAAAAGATCTAAAATACCAAGAATATGAATTATAAAAGTCATTGTTATTGGTAAAATATGAACTTACCTCAAAGCCAAGTCTATCTTTCTCCTTCCAAAAACAAAAATGTGTAACTTTCTTATCCCAAAATTCATCTGGTTTTACTACACAAACAAGTGATACCTCAGCTGGAACAACATTCTGCAAAATATATTGAAAATGAAATTTCAAAATACACATTTAGAATAAAAGCAAAAAAAGACTAAAAGAGAAAAACATTATCTCTATTATTACTATTATCATTGCCACTTGTCAGTCACATAAGACTAGTCAATTATGGAATTAATCTCACCTTTTTGAAAAAATACAAACTTAATACAATACTGGCAAAATTCCAAACTCCAAAACATACTCATGATAAGAAAATAAAAATTCATAGTGATTAACAAAGATTTCACAAACCTAAGTGATTCAGCAATGTCCAGTCAATTATTTTGGATTTTATTATTCTTTCAACTAAATTAATGAAGATACAGTAAGGTAAAACACAAATTCCTAATAGTTTAAAAGTTTTGCATTTTGTAACATGGGCTTTACATGGCATAATACAATACAGATTTCCCAAAAGTATTAGTATGATACTTATACATCTTTTAAAAATCAATCAGAAAGAAGTTCTTTAGAATAAATAAGTTTAAACAATTACAGAAGCATTTCCATTTTTTACAATTATTTCTCATGTAAAAAATTCACTTTTTCAGAATATAAGATACACTAAGTTTTAAGAAATGTATTTACAAAAAGAAAATAATTATAATAGAAATTATTTTGGGATAATATGCCACTACCTCCCACTGCTCTTATTTTGGCCCTCTGGTGCCACATAGAACAAGAACTCACCTTTATTTATATGCTCAACTTTCAAATATTTGAAGATAACTATCAGATAATCCTAAGACTTTAATTCAGCCTAACCATATATATGACTTCCATCTCTCAACACACTTTCCTAGATATATTCAGTTTACAAGGTTTACTAACATTTAATTAATTAATATTTCTGGATCAGAATATCCAAATATAAATATGCACACACATAGACATGTATAAATTCACATGTATACATACACATTCATATGCACAAATAAATGTATGTTTATTAGGCTAGAATCAAGCCCTGAATGTAAGATTAAATTTAATAGGTATTAATGTAAAATTCTTCATTTGTGAAAAATTATCCCAATCTTCACCTAAAAGGTCATGTGAATATGATGTAGGCATTTTAGTGAACTAAAGGCTCAATGAGTTAATATTGGTCTTTGCTTATTGACTTGAATTAACTTGCTCAATAGCTATTGGGCTCACCATCAGTGTAGGTTTTCAAGTGGCAACCAGATGATAATTGCTGATGATTCTGGAAGATTCTTATTCAAGAGTGAACTAAATAGCATTTCAAGTTCCTTCCATTTTGAAGATCAGTAATATAATCTATTCTCTGCTGTGTTCTGATAAGGCCAAATAAAGTGTGGCAATAAATGTTTATGATCTGAAACTATAACTCCTCTTTTTTTACAATCCAAAATCAAGTTTGTTTTTTGGGGATGCCATGTCACATTAATGCATACTGAACATACAAACCATTGTCATTTTCAAATTGTCTTGTACTCTAAAGTTTATTTTTTCAAGTAAAAATATAATATTTATTCACATTACATTTCATCTTATCTAGACTCAATTTTTCATCATCCAAAATGTTAACTATCTTCCCTAGCTTGTCTTACTTATATTTTGGAGAAGCATGCCTTTTATACCCTTATCCAGTCATTGATAAAAAATGTTGAACTGCATAAGGCTGAGAACACTGCTAAAGGATACTCTATTAGGTACTTTCCTCCAATTGAGCCATTAATTAATTAATTTTTGTCCTAATTATTTAGATAGTACCTAATAGTACCATCATCATATCTTCTATATCCACTCTCCATGTGAGAAAAGCACAAAAAATTTTGTGGATAGGTGATGGATCAAAAATTGTTCCTTTCAGAAAAGAAACTGAGAGCTAGATCACACATTAACTGTCCTTATGTTTTTTAATGATCAATGATTAGAATTTGGTTGAAAATACAACCCTTTCACCCACATGTGCAAAAAATGTTTGTGGCAGCCCTTTTTGTAGTGGCAAGACACTGGAAATTGAAAGGATGCCCATCAATTGGAGAATGGCTGAATAAATTATGGTATATGAATGTTATGGAATATTATTGCTCTGTAAGAAATGACCAGGAAGATGATTTTAGAGAGGCCTGGAGAGACTTGCATGAACTGATGCTGAGTGAAATCAGCAGAACCAGGAGAACATTATACACAGCAACAAGACTATATGATGATCAATTTTGATGGACATGGTTCTCTTCAACAATGATGTGATTCAAACCAGTTCCTATTGTTCAGCGATGAAGATAGTCATATACATCCAGAGACAGGCCTGTGGGAACTGAGTGTGGACCACAACACAGCATTTTAACGCTTTCTGTGAATATTTCCATGCATTTTGTTTTCCTTGTTAGGTTGTTTTTTTTTTCCTTCTCTTTCTAGATCTGATGTTTCTTGTGCAGTAAGATAACTGTATAGATATGTATACATATATTGGATTTGTCATATAATTTATCATATTTAGCATGTATTAGATTACCTGTCATCTAGGGGTGGGGGTGGGGGGAAGGAGGAGAAAAGCTTGGGGAAAAAAAAGTTTGTTTGTTTGTTTTTTTTTTTTTGCAAAGATTAATGTAGAAAAATCACTCATATGTTTTGTAAATAAAAAGCTTTTAAGAAAAAAAAAGAAATACAACCCTTTCAGCAATAGTAGAGCTCAAATTCAATGAAGGAAAATATTCAAGGAGATAGTTAGTTGGCATAACAAATTTGACTCATAGTTAATGTTCAAGTAAAAAATATTTTCAATTATAAGGATGCCAGTCCTTCTATTATTCTCTGCATCAGAACACTAAGAATAACCTTGTAGAGAAAAGGACTTGACTTTTGTTGTCTAACATAAAAGGAATAGCTCTAGTCAATTTATGGCAGGAGAAGAAGAAGGGTAGCAGGCACGAAAGCAATTAAACATATAAAGATTGTATTTATGGGTCAGGTTGCACTAAGATAAGACTTATGATTAAAAAAATTTTTTTTTAAAAAAGATGAACAGCCCACCTATTTTCAAGTTCATTTCATGTTTTATAGACATTCCAGACTTCCAGATCAATGGTCCAATCCCCTCTGGTTCAATCCCCTCATTTTAAAGAAACTTAAGTGACTTTCTTGGGATCAGTCAGGTTAACAGTAATTCCACATTAAGTGTAGAGTATAAAGCTCATCTTCTTTAAGAAATAACTAAATTCTACTACCCTACAGAACCTTGAAACAGCTTCCAAATGATTTTGAAATTCAATTAAAATTTTTGATCAACAGTTCTAATGGACATGACTCTCTTCAACAATGAAATGCTTCAAACCAATTACAATTGTTCAGTGAAGAAGGCCATATACATCCAGAGAGAGGGATGTGAAATGTGGACCACAACATAACATTTTCATGTTCTCTATTGATGTTTGCTTGCATTGTATTTCCTTTATTGGATTATTCTCTCTTATAGATACGATTTCTCCTGAACAAAAAAATGATGTGTGGCAATAACTATACATATATTCGATGTAAGTATTCTAACATAATTATCATGTAGTGGATATCCTGCTATCTAGGGGAGGGGTGGGGAGTAGGGGGGAAAAATTTGTAACAGAAAGCTTTGTAAGGGTTAATGTTTAGTAATTACCCATACATATATTTTGCAAATAAAAATTATTAATAATAAAAAAAATTTTTTTTGATCAAGAGTTCCACAGCTTTCCATTGGCTGTCCCCACCTCTGGGTCCAAGTAGTGGCATTCCCGGCTGCTCTCCAAAGTCCTGATTTCCAAGGAAGCTCCCCCCATAAAGAGGTTTTTCCCCTACACACTCAGACCTTTTCCAGTTTCATTGCTCATTTAAGAATTTGCCCTTTCTTCAGGAACTTTTTCTAAACAAATCTCTTGCCCTAGCACATGCTTATCAATCATTCTTTCCACCCTGCTTACCTACATTGTGTCCCTTTCTCGTTTATAAGGTCCTTAAGAAATGGAGAAACTATGTACACTTTCATCAACAAATTCTTTTTGTATGTAGTTTTCTATGTACAAAACAGCATGCTGAGGATATTGGTGGGGCACAAAAATATACTAGATGTGGTTCCTGCTCTCCAGTTCAAATTCTCTCTCTTTGTAGTTTCTTATAGGACCTAATAAAATATAATACTTAGTAAATGCTATTTGTCATAAGCAAAAGTGAAGGAAGAACAAAAGTTAAATAATCTTTCTTGGTTCTAATTAGCTTAGAATGACAACTCTGCTCATAAAACTCTTAACTATTTAAACATATTTTCTTAGAAAAAAAATATCACCCAGAAGCAATGTACATTAAATACAGATTTACAATTCCTCGTTCTTATTTTTTTTTTAAAGTTTAAATCTATTTTTGCAATGATAATTAGATCCCATAGAAGCTCAACAACCCACAAAGTTATATGAACATTATAGAGAACAATCATTTCTTTAAGGTTAACAGAATGTTTGGTCACAGAATCTAGGCCTTATAAATGAGCTAGGGAATTCTTATTGGCTTCTTTTCCAATGAAATAATTCAACTATTACAATGTTTCAGTACATTGACTAGCAGCTGCAAGATAAAACAATTTACTCATATAGCAGAAAATTCAATTTACCTGTAACATTAAGACAACTGTTTTTACCACATTCCACTGTGATTTTCTGCCATCCACTATCACAGTAAATCCTCTAGCCTTACACTTCTCACTGAAATAAAAAAAAAATAAAACATAAGTATAAAAACAAGCTTCAGATGATATTTTAAACAGAACTACATTTTAAAAAATAAATTATGCAAAATCCAGCTTTAAAGCTTCTTGAACACAATAAACAATCTCACTTGATCTAAGTTACAATAGATTTATTTCCTTTGTAGCATCATCTCAGTTTACCAAGGGAATGATTGCCCTATTTCAGATTAAATTTCATAACTCATAAACTAAATTAGGCAATAAAAATATCAAGACAGAAAGAAAACCCACTGTTCCAAGCAAAAGACAAAGAGTCAAAATAATTGGTTCTAGTTTTAGTTTGAAATACAGTGTCTTTATCTGTAAAATGGTTGCCTTATATTAAAGAGGGAATTCAGTAAAATAGAATATATACTCACTACCTTCTACCTCTTCAGAGATATAATTTCAATGTGGCATAAAACAGACAAGAAATGAAGAATGAATTTGTCAGGAAATAAATGAAAATTGTGTTACCAAATGCCCATCTTCTACAACATTAAACATGTAATGGATTGATACTAAGTCATCTTTGTACTTCATCATGTTAATTTTGTGATAGTAACAGTGTTTCATTTAATAGAAAAAATTCTTAATGATATAACAGAGAAAAGCAAAGTTTGTTTATATCATGTCAAATGAAGAAAAGACTCCAGAAAACATCAAATCTTACTACAGTCAATCAACGACTAAACACCACCTATATGCCAAGAAAAATAAAGCAGTTTTGAAATATCAGAGTTACACTAATAGCCTAATGGTACTTTTAAAAAAAATGCCATCTGTTATTCTGCTTAGCAAAAAAACAGTATGATTTTCCAGAAACAGTAATCTTCTAAATGGTACCTTACTGAAAGCAAAGCAATATGATATAGTGAACAGAAAACTGATCTTAATGTTCAGAGGACATAGGTTCAAATTCTGCCCATATAAATATTGGCTGTATGATTCAAGCAAGTCACTTAACTTCTCAATGTTAACTTTCTAAGACTATTAAGTGACAAGAAGATAATCTACAATAAGAGAGAGAATTTCTACATAAGGGAATTAGTTCCCTGACAATGAAATCACAGATCAAGCCACATTTCCCTACCCTAATGAAAGATTTAATAAAGGACCAAAAATGTTTTATTAGCATTGTGATATTTATCTATCAGAATACAGCCCATCAATTCTTCTCAAAATGGGTTTTTAATAACTATTTTTTAAAATGTTATTTTTATCTTTTGTTTTTATGCCATCTTTACTTCCAAATGTATCCCTCCCTTTCTTCCTACCCAGCAAGCCATCCCTTATGAAATAAAAAAATTGAAAAGGAAAGTGGAAAGTAGTTCAGTAAAACTAACCAACACTTTCAGCACCTGCAATATCCCCTATCTATATACTCTGAACCCTAGAAATAAAAGTCAAGGGCATTGTTCATCTCTTGTTACTTATTTCATAATATTAAGTTTTATTGGTTTTGCTATTCTCTCCAACTCATAATTACCATCACTGAGTATGCTGCTGTCCTAACTTTACTTGTTTCTTTCTAATTCAGTTCATGTCTTTCTAAGTTTCTTAAAATTCTTCACAATCATTCTAAAGTACACTTGATTCCATTTAATTCCATTCACATAATACAATCAGTTCGACCATTCTCTAGTGGTTAAGTACCTATTTTGTTTTCAGTTGTTTCCACAAAAAGTGCTACTGTTAATATTCTGGAGCACATAGGATCTTGGTGTTTTTTACCTCTTTGGAATATATGCCTATTAAGTGGGATCACTGGGTCAAACGGCATGGCCATCTTAGTTAACATTTAGCATAATTCTAAATGGCTTTCCAGAATGGATGGATCAATTCACAATTCTGCCCATCTTTATTTAAAACAAAACAAAACAAGAAAAAAATACTTTCATCAAAGTTCCTTAAAATTTGAATTACTGGTTTATTTTCATAGTGACTGACTTAATCTTATATTAAGGAAAGTGCTGAATAAATTAACTCCAGGAATGTTTTCCTGAAAAAAAAAAATCATACAATCAAGTCTGGCTATAATTTTAATCTTGGGGGAAGGAACTGCTATCCTATACTATCTCCTAGAATTGCTGTTATAGCAATTAAGTCTAACACAAAGTCTTATTTTTCTTTTTTTTCTTTATTAGGAAAAAGAGGTTTTTTTTCTTTCAAAAATGTAATATGAAGCATTTAGTTAACATATTTTAAATTAATTTATACTTTAGGATTACAAAAGTCATAAGGTTAGCATCTATAATAAAAGGCATGAATAATTCTAAAGCCATTACTTACCAAAAGTTTTATCAATAATTTTAGCAATTTAGTAATGGAGTAAAGCACACAAATCCAAAGACATTCAAAACAAGGAGACATGGCTTAAGTAGTGGATCTTTGAACTTAGCAAAAGAAAATAGCCGCTTCCTTCATTAATTTTTGAAGTTATAAGAACAATTCTGTATGCTCTAGCAACAATACAATTTACTTACAAACATGTTGTTTATTTTTCTTCATAATCAACAAAGTTGTTTGTAGGTTTAAATTATTTTATCCATAAACTCCCTTCAAGAAATGAAAGTATAGTTACTACTGGAAAAAAATGCTAAGTTGCTATGTCCTAAAAACATGTTTTTAGGATGAAATTAAGTTCAAAAATAATGATTAAAATGAAAACTAAACATCTGAACTACTGATAATACCAGACAATATCCCAAAATGGTTAAAAACAAAACAGGCAATACATAAAGTGTGAACCAAGACATTAACCAAGAAAATAAATTGGAGACTTGGAAGAATGGGACTCAAAATAAGAAAATGATTGTGAAAGGATACATTTTACTGAAAAAGAACAGGGTAGCTAGGTGGCACAGTGGATAAAGAACCAGCCCTGAATTCAGAAGGACCTGAGTTCAAGTCTGATGTCCAACACTTAACACTTCCTAGCTATGTGACCCTGGGCAAGTTACTTAACCCAAATTGCCTCAAGGGAAAAAAAAATAGCAGTTCTTCCACAGCTGTTGTTCAATCCTTCTTCCCAGATACTGCTTTGCTGCTCTATTATTTTCAACTCCTTTGGTCTCTAAGATTACTCTTCTGCTCCTTGAGACTGCAAGGACCCTTCATTAACAACTGCCCTACCAATACTATGAAAAATTTACATCCTACTGTGCTTCACTGAACAGTAAGTTATTGATAAGAGACTAGGATATGTCTCTGTAACTTAAGCACATGTTATCATAGAGCTCTCTAAGTGAAGAAACAAGTGTATAAGTATCACTAACATTCCCAATTCAATTCTCAATCTCTTTTAGGTTTCTGCCAAGGAAACATAATATATACAAGGTCAGGATCTTGAACCCAATAACTGTTTTGATGACTTTCCAAAGAGGCATGTAAAGTTCTCTGAAAGCTGTCATTTATTAATTCTCATTGACATTGATTTCATATTGAGGATTGTCTTGAATAAACTGAAAAAATGGGAGGTGAATGGAGGAAATTTTAAATTTTTTTTGTGGCAAAAAAATGATCATATCTGATTTTTCTTGTGCAGCATGATAAAGGTAAAAATATGTTTAGAAGAATTGCATATTGAACCTATATTGGATTGCTTGCTGCTTAGGGGAGGAGGGAAAAGGTGAGGGAGAAAAATTTGGAACACAAGGTCTTGCAAGGATGAATGTTGAAAATTATCTTTGCATGTATTTTGAAAAATAAAAAGCTATTATAAAAAATTTTAAAATAACATACATATTTTTTAAAAAGAAAAAATTATAATAATTGACCACTACTAAATAACTACACCAATATTTGGAAATCCTGCTTGACACAAAGAAATTATTTATTAAGATAAGTTCACTCTTACTTGGATAACTTTTAAGAGACATACACTTACCAGATCACTCCCATTAAGCTCTTCTAAATTCCAATTAGAAAACTAAAATTATTATTGACTAAATAGATACTATTTATTATAATTATTAGATGGTATATTAGTTTAAGGTAACTGATGAGAAATGAACTTGCATTTTTATGAGTCAAACTTATATTTTATGGAACAGTGGGATCTTTTAGATAATAAATGGATCTAGTATATATACTACTATTATCAGCTTGGAGTAAATTTCATTAAAATATTACTGATATTTAAAATAAACATGCTTATTAATATGACATAGGGTTAGCTATAACTGTAATTTGTTTGATCCTATAATCTTAACTAAGAATACAAAACTAAATCATAATAATTTTACAATAAAATTAATTTTATAATGATCAACATTATATGATATTATACTGAGGACTGTGCAAAGGTAAAAACTGGGGACTGTCTATAAATCTAATCCTAAGAAAAACTATTTCTAAATTTGTCTCAGCTTTTTTAAAATAGTTTTTTATTTTCAAAATACATGCAAAGATAGTTTTCAACATTCACCCTTGCAAAACCCTCTATTTCAAGTTTTTCTCCCTTCTTCTTCCCCTCCCCTCCAGTCCCCTAGACAGCAAGTAATCCAATATAATTAAATATGTGCAATTTTTCTAAACATATTTAGACATTTATCATGCTGCACAAGAAAAATCAAATTAAAAAGGAAAAAAAAAGTGAGAAAGAAAGACAAGCAAACAACAACAAAAATGATGAAAATACACTATGTTGGGTTCACATTCTGTCCCCAAAGTCCTCTTTCTAGATGCAAATGGTTCTATTTATCACAAGTCTTTTTTGAATTGCTTGAATCACCTCTTGATGAAAAGTCAAGTGCATCATAATTTATCATCACATAGTCTTATTGTTACTGTGTGCAATGTTCTCTTGGTTCTCTACTCACTTCATGCCAAGTCTCTCCAGACCTTTCTGAAATCCTATTGATTTTTTTTTTTTTTTTGCTTTTTGCTGAGGCAATTGGGGTTAAGTGACTTGCCTAGGGTCACACAGCTAGGAAGTATTAAGTGTCTGAGGCCATATTTGAACTCAGCTCCTCCTGACTTCAGGGCTGGTGCTCTATCCACTGCAACACCTAGCTGACCCCTATTGATCATATCTTAGAGGATAATAATATTTCATTACATTCATATATCATAACTTATTCAGTCATTCCAACTGATGGGCATCAGCTCAGTTTCTAGTTCCTTACTACTACAAAAAAGGTTGCTCAAACATTTTTACACACATGGGTATTTTTACCTTTTTTAAAGATCTCTTTGAGATAGAGACCCAATGGAGATTTTGCTGGATCAAAGGGTATGCAAAGTTTGATAGCCCTTTGGGCATAATTCCATATTGCTCACCAGAATGGTTGGATCAATTCACAACTCCACCAACAATGCATTAGCATCCCTTTTTTCCAACATCGCCTCCAACATTTATCTTTATCTTTTTCTGTCATCTCAGTCAACCAGAGAGGTGCATAGTGATACCTCAAAGTTGGCTTAATTTGTATTTCTCTAATTAATAGGGATTTAGAGCATTTTTTTCATGTGACTAGAAATGGCTTTGATTTCTTCATCTGAAAATTGTCTATTCATATCTTTTGTATGTCTCAACTTTTTATTTTTTTATTATTTTTTTATTTTTTTTAATTAAAGCTTTTTATTTGTATAACATATGTATGGGTAGTTCCCCAACATTGATCTTTACAAAGCTTTCCATTACAAATTTTACCCCCAGTTCCCTCCCCTCCCCTAGATGGCAGGAAGTCCACTACATGTTAATAATGTTGAAATGCTTGAGAAGTTATGCAAGAAAAATCCTATCTACAAGAAAAAAAAAAAAGAATCAGAGAAAGGCAACACAATGCAGGCAAATGTCAATAGAGTATGTCTCAACTTTTAAGGAAAATACTTTCATATATTTTCCAAATTGCCTTACTAGCTAATTCTAAAGACAATTATCTAAATATAATTACTAAATTTATGTAATTATTAGCATTATTATTTTTAAAAAATAGAAATGTGACTAGGGATATTAAATGATTTTGATCTCAGTCCAAAATGTTTAAATAGTTAAAACAATAAGGTTTACCTTTGCTTTTACCAAAAATAAAGGATGGAATCTAACTTTATTTGGAAATCTTTTCCAATAAAATGAAATTGGTTTAACTTCTTTTAATTTGGGAATCATTTGTTCTTTATGTATTTCAGTAAATGAGTTAAATGTTCTCATTTAAATAATATAGAATTTTTAAAAAAATTCTATTGAAGACATTTATTTCTGTTAAGATAGGGTCAATTTAATACTTGAATATTTTAGAAATGGTCAATTTTTTTGCTTAGATACAGCCAATTCATCACAATAATGACATGAAAATATTTGCTAAAATAAAAATGCCATGTCTCTGCAAATTATTTTCAAACATTTCTAAACATATTCTCAATGAACTCACAATTTTTTCATGCTGCATTATATAATAGGACACTAGAGCTGAAAATACATAAGTTCATTACTTATTTTCAATTACTCATATATTATGAATCAATTTTTTCCTTAAATATTTGACACATGATACACATGATACACATCTTTATATAGGAATTAAAATGAAAGTATTCGTTCTGAAAGTAATTTCAAAAGCACAATTGATTTTAAGCAATGGCAGCAGTATTAGATAAACAGTGCCAATGAAATTACTTTGGAATATAATACTCCTATTGTTGTGGATGTTTCAATTGGTTAAATTAAAAACCAGTCACAGTATTTTATAGTCATGTCCCAATATTAATGTTGTGAAACAACTCCTTCTTCTGCTCTATTCTCTCTCTGGAGATGGGTAGCACTTTTTTCATCATGAAGCTTTTGGAATTGTCTTGCATCACTGTACAAATCAGAGTAGTCAAATATTTCATAGTCGCTATCATTATAAAATTGCTTTTACTGTATACATTGATCTCTTGGTTCTTTTCATTTCATTTGGCATCAGTTCATATAGATCTTTCCATGTTTTGTTTTGTTTTTTGAAATAAACTCCATCATAAAAAGAGCTACATATAGGTCCTTTTCCAGTTTCCTTAATCTCTTTAGGATACAGACCTAGTACTGTTATTGTTAAATCAAGGGCATGTTATACACAGTTTTATAACTCCTTGGGCATAGTTCCAAATTGTTCTCCAGAATGGTTGGATCATTTCATAATTCTACCAACAGTTTATTAGTGTATCTATTTTCCTTCATTCAACATTTGTCATTTATGATAAGTGTAAAGTGCTACCTCCAAGTCATTTTAATTTTCTCTAATAAACAATGAGTTAGAGCATTTTTAAAATGGCTTTATAGTTTTGATTTCTTCTTCTGAAAACTGTTCATATCCCTGAATGACAGTGGCTTATATTCAGAAATCTGACTCAGTTCCTAATATATTTGAGGAACATGTCCTTCATCAGAAAAATATTTAAAATTTTTGACGTTACTTCATTGTCTATGCTACCTTTTAAGAGAATGTAGTTTTCCAAATCCTCTTTTAATTAGGTCTATTTTTGCTTCTATTTTGTCTTAGGTCATGACTGCTGTCCCAGCCTTTTTCACTTCAGCTGAAATTCTATTCCAGTCCTTTATTTTAATTTGATGTGTATTTTTCTGTTTCAAGTATGTTTCTTGTAAAAAATATATTGCTGAATTCTGGTATCTAATCCACTTTGCTATTTGTTTCCATTTTATAGATGAGTTCATTCCATTAAGATTCAGGGTTGTGGGGCAGCTAGGTGGCGCAGTGGATACAGCACCAGCCCTGAAGTCAGGAGGACCTGAGTTCAAATCTGATCTCAGACACGTAACAGCTGTGTGACCCTGGGCAAGTCACTTAACCCCAATTGCCTCAGCAAAAAAAAAAAAAAAGATTCAGGGTTGTGATTACTGTGAACTTCCCTCCATCCTATTTTCTTCTGTCCATCCTCTATTTTTACCTTGTCTCTCCTTAGAAGTCTATTTTGTTTCTGATCAATGCCTTCCTCCCTTTTATTTGACTTTCCTTTTATCATATTCCCTATCTCCACTGTCTTCTCCCCTTTCTCTATTTCCTATTGTATAATATAGATTTCCATATGCATCTGAGTGTGTATATGTATATTCATCCCTTTTTGAATCAATTTCAATAAAAGGGAGATGCAGGCATAGCCCACCACTCCACTTCCCATTTCCCCCTGCACTATAAACATTCGTCTTTGAATGCCTCATTTATGTGAGAAAATTTTTTCCATTCTTCCATTCCTTTTCCCCTTCTCCCAATACATTACTCTTTCTCACCCCTTCACAATGAGGGAGTAACAGAAGACAATCATCTTGACATAACTGATTCACATTTATGCCCTCTTTCTCTCAAGTTTCCTTTAAACAGCCCCAACTGATAAAGTTCTAGGGAGTTACAATTCTCTTTCTATATAGAAATTTAAGTTTTTTGGGTCCCTTATGATCATTCTTTGATAGTTAACTTTTCTTAACTTCCCTTATGTCTTGTGCTGGAATTTTCTACTCAGCTCTGATGTTTTAATCAGGAATTTTTGAAAGTCCTCTGTTTCATCAAATATTCAGCTTTTCCCCTGAAGGATTATACTCATTTTGACAGTGTATTCTTGGTTGTAATTTTAGCTCCTTTTTCTTCCAGAGTATCATATGCTAAGCTTTTCACTCTTTCACTCTGATAAATCTTGTGTGATCCTGACTATGGCTTTATGGTATTCAAACTGATTGCTTCTATTTTCAATATTTTCTTCTTGGCATGGGAGCTCTGGAATTTGGCTATAATATTCCTGGGAGTTTTCATTTTGTGATCTCTTTCAAGAGGTAATCAGTGGATTCTTTCAATTTCTATTTTATTCTCTGCCTCTAAGATATCAGGACAGTTTTCTTTGATAATTTCTTGAAATAGGGGCAGCTAGGTGGCGCAGTGGTTAGAGAACCAGCCCTGAAGTCAGGACGACCTGAGTTCAAATCTGGTCTCAGATACTTCCTAGTTGTGTGACCCTGGGCAAGTCACTTAACCCCAATTGCCTCAGCAAAAAGCAAAATATATATATATATAATTTCTTGAAATATAATGTCTACTTACTTTTTTTGACCAAAGCTTCTAAGTAGTCAATAGATGTTATATTTTATATTATGTGTGTATATATATATATATTGCTGCAATCTATTTTCCATGTCAGTTATTCTGATGAGATTTTTCACCTTTTCTTCTTTTCCTTCATTCTTTTGTAATTTCATTGTTTTGTTTTGTTTTGATGTCTCATGGAGTCACTAGCTTCCAGTTGACCAATTTTAATTTTTAAGAAATTATTTCCTGCGGGTAGCAGACTGGATTAAAAGCCAGAATCCTACAATATGTTGTTTACAAGAAACACATCTAAAACATAGAGATACATACAGAGTGAAGGTAAAGGACTGGAGCAGAATCTTTTATGCTTCAGGTGAACAAAGAAAGGCAGGGGTAGCAATCCTTATCTCAGATCAAGTAAAAGCAAAAATAGATCTAATTAAAAGAGATAAGGAAGGAAACTATATTTTACTAAAGACTACCATAGAGAATGAAGCAGTATCAATACTAAACATATATGCACCAAGTGGTATAGCATCCAAATTCCTAGAGGAGAAACTAACAGAGATGCAAGGAGAATTAGACAGTAAAACTATACTAGTGGGGGATCTCAACCTTGCTCTCTCAGAATTAGATAAATCAAACCACAAAATAAATAAGAAAGAAGTTAGGGAGGTAAACAAAAGGTTAGAAAAGTTAGGTATGATAGATCTCTGGAGGAAATTGAATGGCGATAGAAGGGAGTATACTTTTTTCTCAGGGGTTCATGGAACTTATACGAAAATTGATCATGTGTTAGGGCATAAAAACCTCAAAATCAAATGCAGAAAAGCAGAAATAGTAAATGCATCCTTTTCAGATCATGATGCAATAAAACTCACATGTAATATAAGGCCAGGAGAAAACAGACCACAAGTTAATTGGAAAGAAATTATTTCCTTAGCTTTCTCATAGAATATATGTGAAGACTAACTTTTTCACTGCATTTCATTCAATTATGTACATGATAAAATGGATAACAGATAAGTAAGATTACTCAGTGTTTAATGTTTGTCATTGAAATGGGTTTTTGTTTTGTTTTGTTTTTAAAGGTGCATTCATTTTACATTTACTAATCTATAACTGCCTTTAAAGACTTAGAAATACAATATTAAAATTAAAATAACAAATTTTACACTTGTTAATAGAGATAGAATTGTAATAATATGAAAAATTTTTATGCTAAAAAAACAAAGAAGAAATTATTTTCTTCAGTGAACTTTAGCACCTCTTTTTTAATATGGCCAATTCTGCTTCTTAAGTATCTCTTCTGTGAATTTTTGTGCCTCTTTTAACCATTAGGCCAATTCTATTTTTGAAGGAGTTATTTTCTTCAATATTTATTATGCTTCTTTTTCTAAGCTGTTAATTTTCTTTTTGTAATTTTCTTGCATCACTCATATTTTCTTTCCCAATTTTTTTTTTTTACTATTCTTTATCTTCTTTAATTCTTTAATAACTCCAATAGATTTGGTTGTAGGTATTTTCACACTGTTGTCTTCTAGGACTGTATCTTCATCTTCCTCACTATTGTAGCATTTTTTTATGGTAAAATTGTTTTTTTTTTCTTCTTCTTTGTTCCTTTTTTCCAGCCTATTTCTTGACTTTGAACTTTATGTGAAAGTTAGGCTCTGATCACCTGAGAGTGAGGAAGTACTGACCCAAGCTTCAAGCTTTTTTTATGCTTCCATTTTCAGATCTAGTTCTAAGGATCTTTTAAGTTTTTGGTGCTTCTAGAGTTATGGCAAGCTAGGAAAAAGTGTGGTCACAGCGCTCCTGGTATCTACTCTGGTTTTTACCCCTGAGCTCCTGTAGTTGCAAGCTATAACACTTCTCTTGGTCTTGGAATTGTGGCCAGGTCCCATGCTCCACTATGATATACCACAAACACCTCTCTCTCTCCTGGAAGTACATGTGGGCAAGAGAGTTGCCAATAAGTGCCAGTAGCAATTGATGCCAGCAAAGGATCTCTCGTATTTTCTTTCAGACCAGCTATCCAACCCTCTTCCTATCTCTGACTTTTAAACCTTACAATTTTCATATTCTGATTTATTTTATAAATATTTGTGTATATATATTTATTCCCTTTATCAGACTAAAAACTTCTCAAGGGTAGAATTTTTATCTTATTTTATTTTTGTATCCCCAGGTCCCAGAGAATACTTACTGAATTGAATTGACCTGAACTGAACTGAACAAAACATTGGAAGGATACAGGAAACATTCCTCAATTCTAGTTTTGCTATCTTAGGCCAAATCTTTTGCATCTGATTTATGACCTCATCAGCCAACTGAAATTGTTCTCTGAAAAATTACCAATGATTTCTTTTCTTTCTTTCTTTTTTTTTTTTTTTGCTGAGGCAATTGGGGTTAAGTGACTTGCCCAGGGTCACACAGCTGTTACGTGTCTGAGACCAGATTTGAACTCAGGTCCTCCTGACTTCAGAGCTGGTGCTCTATCCACTGCGCCACCTAGCTGCCCCCACCAATGATTTCTTAAATGCCAAATCTAATGTTCTTTTCTTAATCCTCATACTTCTTATATCTCTGTATCATTAGATATTTTTGAACACCCTTTTTTTCTATTCATGACACTGTTCTTTTTTTTTTTAATAAAGCTTTTTATTTGCAAAACATATGAGATACTTTTCAACATTGACCTTTGCAAAAAAAAACTTTTTTTTTCCAAAGCTTTTCCTTT
>JAJPUD010000913.1:272996-369379 GCA_023553655.1 Myrmecobius fasciatus
CTTACTGCACAAGAAACATCAGATCTAGAAAGAGAAGAAGAAAAAAAAACAACCTAAGAAGGAAAACAGAATGCATGGAAATATTCACAGAAAGCGTTAAAATGCTGTGTTGTGGTTCACTCTCAGTTCCCACAGGCCTCTCTCTGGATGTATATGACTATCTTCATCGCTGAACAATAGGAACTGGTTTGAATCACATCATTGTTGAAGAGAACCATGTCCATCAAAATTGATCATCGAATAGTCTTGTTGCTGTGTATAATGTTCTCCTGGTTCTGCTGATTTCACTCAGCATCAGTTCATGCAAGTCTCTCCAATCCTCTCTGAAATCATCCTGCTGGTCATTTCTTACAGAACAATAATATTCCATAACATTCATATACCATAATTTATTCAGCCATTCTCCAATTGATGGGCATCTTTTCAATTTCCAGTTTCTAGCCACTACAAAAAGGGCTGCCACAAACATTTTTGCACATGTGGGTCCCTTTCCCTCCTTCAAAATCTCTTTGGGATATAGGCCCAGTAGAAACACTGCTGGGTCAAAGGGTATGCACTGTTTGACAACTCTTTGAGCATAGCTCCAAATTGCTCTCCAGAATGGTTGGATCCGTTCACAGTTCCACCAACAATGTATCAGTGTCCCAGTTTTCCCACATCCCCTCCAACAGCTATCATTATCATTTCCTGCATGACACTGTTCTTTACTGGTTCTCCTCCTACTTGCACAACCATTCCCACTCAACCTTCTTTGTTGAATTATAACCCAGCACCTACTTAACTATTAGGTGTGGGTGAGCTCTAAGTACATAAGGCTCTTTTCTGAGCTCATTTTTCATTTATGTTTACACTCTCTTTTGGTGAATTCATCAGGTCATAAGTATTTATCATCTCTATGAAGATTACTTCTAGGTCCATATATCCAACCCGAGTCTCTCTCCTAAACTCCAGTATTGCATCATCAACTGTCTAATGGACATTTCACATTGGATGTCCTTCCTATATGCCTTTCAAATTCAACATGTCAAAAAGAAAACTAATTATCCTTTTCCCCCAAACCCACTTCTCTTCTGAACTCTCCTACTCTGACCACCCTTTAGTCACCCAGGATCCTAATCTCAGTGTCATCCTCAGTCTTCACTTTCCCTTCCCCATAGCAGTTTTCAAGTTTTCTCAAGTCTATCCCTGCAACACCTCTTCCTTTCTCATGCATTTCTTCTTCTTCACTCAAACCACCACCACTATAGATAAGACCCACATCACTTCTACAAATAAGTATTGCAGTTATCTCCTTGGTTTTCCTGTCTCAAGTCTTACTCCTTTCTAATCCATTCTCCATTCAGCTGTCAAAGTGACATTCCTAAAGCACAGAGTTGAACATGTCACTCCCCTGTTAAACAAAATCCAATAATTTCCAAGTACTGTTAGAATTAAATAAGAAATCCTCTGTTTGGCATTTTAAAAACTTTAGAAATTAACTCCAAACATTTTTCCAGACTTCCTATACATTAATCTCCTTCACATATTCTATTATTCAACGAAACTGGCAGTCTTGTTGTTCCTTATACATTCTATTCCATCTGAGTCTTTGGTCAGATTCTCTGGGATCTAACCATATTCTATGATTCCTTACTCTCTTGCTTGATATTTAAGCAATATGATTCCTCTCTCCTTACTTCTATGATTCAGAATCTCCAGTTCCTTTCAAAAGTCAGTTCAAGTCCCACTTTTTAAATTAAATCTTTCCTAATGTTTCAAGCTATCAGTATTTCTCACTCAAAAAATTACTTTGTATTTGTTTGTACATGTATGAATTATGTATGCATGTACTGTGTATGAGATATATGTGTAGTATGTGCTGTTATACATGAATGTATTCATGTATTTGTGTAGTAGCATGTAAATTCCTTGAAGGCAGGAACTGTTTCATTTCTGACTTCATATCATATTCATATCATAGCACAATACCTAATATATAATTATTCTTACTATTACTTATAGATTGAATGATAGAAAGATTTTAATAAATCACATCAAGAAAGTTCTCAACTCTCAGGAATTTCACTTGCTAATTTTTCCTATTTCTTAGAGATTACACTTTTTTCTTGAAAACAAAATAATATATTCTGAGTAAAAAATAATATATTAAAATAATTGTGCCTAATAGCTGCTTCCTCACACCTTCAAGAATATTCCTACAACATACTAAAGGAAGCATTCAATATATAATTAAACAGGAAGGGATAAGGAATATTCCTAAATGAATAAAGAATCCTTAAGAGTTACAGAATCTGTTTTAACTTCTCTTGTAGAGCAAATAACTTTTATAATATAAATTTAATAATTCTTAATTTATTGTTGTATAATTTGACTTTTATTACAGTTTTTTCAAACCTTTAAATCACCAAGACACATTTTATCTTGCTAGAGAGAACAGGTAAGAGCCTGGATTTATATGCAAAAGTAAACTTATTTTATGAGTAAGTAAATATACTAAAGTCGGAAAAAATAACATCTTTAAAGTCACCTTGGAATGCTGAGAAGATAGTCCAAAGTAACACTCAACTCATCCATATTTGTCTGTTCAAGGCATAATGGAATGGTCAGAATGAGGCCACTTCGTCTGTCCTTTCCTCCTGGAAAAAAAATTGCATGATCTTAGCTTGACACTATAACACTATGCAAATAATTCACATCAATAAACAAACAAACAAAAAAAAGCAATTACATTTCCAATCTCTTTTGATAGCTTTTCCCTCCTTTTTGAGGGTGGGGGTGAGAGAAAGAATGGGTGTGTGTATGAAGAATCTTCAATATAGGAACTCCATCCCTCATGCAGGTCAGCAACTACATATAGTTACAGTTGACTGGACAAGTAAAGTGATTTACCTGTATTGAAACAGTCAGTCAGAGGCCAGACTTGAATCCACATCATCATGTGGATTTCATGGCTGGCTCTCTATCTACTACAACAACTTGTAATGGCAGCTTAGTTTTTAAAAAATTTAAACACCCTTTGGCAAAGCAAAAATGAGTCAACAGGTACTGAAAGTACTAAAATAAAAACAAACTAAATCCATTCCACAATATGTGGAAAAGAATTAGAAAAACTGTTTCCAAGAAATGTAAGAAGTCAGGAATTGTTTTTCCATTTTGTCTTTGAATGTTCAGCTTCTAGCACAGTATTGCATACTGTAGGTATTTAGTAACTGTCTTTTTTCAATTCAGCTAACATTTATCATGTACCTATTATTTATAAGGCACTCTAATAACTTCTAGTCTACTAAAGGATACAACATGTACATATGTAAATAAAGGCAAAATATAAACAATGTAAAACATTAATTTTTAAAAAGTGAAAATGGTGATAATTTGGAGTAGAATTTTTAAAAAAGGTTTATAGAAGAATCAGATTAATTATTTTGAGAAAGCTAGGGATTCAATGAATGTAACTAATAAGAAAGGAATGCATTCAAGAAATGGGTAACCATCCATGTCCAAGTAAGGAGGTAGATGTTATGTAGTCCAAAGAGAATAAGGAGCAAGACAATTTTAACTGTAACAAAGTACTTGGAGCGGGGTAATATAAAATGAAATGAAAAGTGGGGGAGAGGGGTCAAACTGTGAAGGACTTCACTCTAGGCTACGGATTTTTAAAAAAAATTTTCTAGATTACAAAATCTCTCAATTTCTCCCTTAAATGCTACAGTTTGGCTCTTCCCTTCCTTCTATAATTAATCCACTCTATTACTAAATTTAATCATATGTGACAAAGAATATCTATTGCTAAATTTTAATATACTTTGGGATGGATATCCCCATAAAGTTTTTATATCAATATCTAGGATATAAGTTACAAGTAAACAAACTGATCCCAAAATTAAATAAAACGAGAAAAGTAGTCTGGGATTACTTTGAAAAACTTCAAAATTCCTTTTAGAAAATGATCCATCTAAAATTTTGGTGTAAAATATATTTACTGCATATGGTAACTACAATATTTGAATCACCCAAACAAACTCTTTGGTAACAATGGCTAATAGTGTTCTGTTATCTCAGAAAATATATTGAGTATTAATATAGTGGTACTGTAGATGTACTTTTGCAAGTATAAACTACAGAATCATGACAAGTTCTTGTATATTTAAACTTGAAGAATATTGAGAGGAGATCCATGGAGCATATCTCCTTTTAGGTAATGATGAGAGAATTGAAATAATTTTTCCTAGAAGAAAAGTGATGGTCTGGGTATAGGCCTTAATACTTTACAAAAATATCATGAAATAATTACATATAGAAGATGTTAATATCTAGGTATTCTCTAATTCTGCCAAATACCATAAGATTTTAGCATTTTACAAAAATTATAAATATTAATTTCATCTTTATATTATAAAAGTCATCATTCTTAATTTCAGGAAATAGTAAATATGTGTATTTGTTTATTAAATGCCTATATATTTTTCCTATTAGGAAATTGGTAAATTATTGGTATTTATTTTATACTTAAGATGATGCCTATTTCCATGTTTTTGGAAATAAAATGTTACTTAAATGTAGTTTTTTCCCTAAAAGTATTCTTATTTAATTATTTCTTAATTACTTGCAGAAAATTTTTATGATTTTTTTTTAATTTCAGTACCAAATTCTTTCTCTCTTCTGCCCCTTCTTCTTCACCCTGAGAAGGCAATTTGATTTCAATGATACAAGTAAGATCATACAAAACATATTTCCATATCAGCCAAAAGAAAACACAAATAAAATAATAAAGATAAAGATATTTTTTAACAGTCTGCTTCAATTTGTATTCAGATTATTCTGAAAGTATAAATTGTAGAAAAGATGCTGACATGCATCTATAGAGGGAATTTCCTCAACAGAAATGCCAATGAAATCATAGGTTTTCTGGCTAAAAGTAGATGGTACAAATAATAAATTTATGATCTATCTTAAAAGATAATCTATTTTCCAAAAAGTGAAAAGATTTGAACTATTTGTAATTTCTGTCACTATTATCCAGTCTCTCCCTACTCTTCCCTTGGCTTCCTGAACACTACTTTATACTTGTTTGGTCATTCTTTATTTTTGCTAGATAATCTTCCCATGCAAGAAGTGTAGGCATCACTCAAGACCTATTCTGAGTCCCCTTCTCTTCTCTATTTTCTCTCCCTTCTTTTTAATGATTTCATCAACTCCCATTAGTTCAAGTATCATTCCTGCAAAGCTAACTCCAAACCAAATCTTTCTTCTCCTTTACTATCCCATGTTACCAACTGCCTACTGGACAGTTGCATCTAGATATTTCATATATATCTCAAAACTAACATGTCCACAATAGTATGTTTGTAGGATTGTGGGAATTTGAAAATACAAATGTATTTGTGCTGGAGTTATGAACTGATCCACCACTCTGAAAAGAGATTTAGAATTCATGAACTGATGCTGAGTGAAATCAGCAGAACCAGGAGAACATTATACACAGCAACAAGACTATACGATTATCAATTTTGATGGACATGGTTCTCTTCAACAATGATGTGATTCAAACCAGTTGTTCTGCGATGAAGATAGTCATATACATCCAGAGAGAGGCCTGTGGGAACTGAGAGTGAACCACAACACAGCATTTTAACGCTTTCTGTGAATATTTCCATGCATTTTGTTTTCCTTCTTAGGTTGTTTTTTTTTTCTTCTCTTTCTAGATCTGATGTTTCTTGTGCAGTAAGATAACTGTATAGATATGTATACATGTACTGTATTTGTCATATAATTTATCCTATCTAGCATGTATTAGATTACCTGTCATCTAGGGGTGGGGGATGGGGAGAAGGAAAGGAAAAGCTTGGGGAAAAAAAAGGTTTTTTTGCAAAGTTCAATGTTGAAAGGTCACTCATGTTGTGTAAATAAAAAGCTTTATAAAATAAATAAATAAAAAGATCTGTAGATTTGGAAAAAAAAAAAAAAAAAAGAGATTTAGAATTATGTTGTGACTAACTACCTTTTGCCCCAGAGATTCTACTATTCAGCATCTATCTTGAATAAATCAAAAATGAGAAATAAAAAGGGTCCTATATACAAGAATATATTCATGGCAACATATTTTGTGATAACAAAAAAGAGATCTCCACTAACATAATAGTTAAACAAATTAGAGTTCATACATGAATATAATGGAACATAAAAGCACGCTAAAATTGATGAATATAAGGAATTTTGAAAAGCATAAGAATGCTTATTATATACTGATGCAGAATTAAGTAGGACCAGTAAAAACAATATGTAGAATTATTGAAAAAAATTTAAGTAGGAAGAACAAAACAAACAAAAATAAATGTGAAATTAAGAGGAAGAATGGCTCCTGAAAAGATATACTGAGTTAACATAATCTATACAGGTTCTTATCTTTCTCTCTTCTAGTCCCCAGTAGAATAAAATAAATTCTTACAATATTCATTTCCAACAAAATACATCCCCATATTAGCCAAGTCTAAATATAATGTGTAGGGGCAGTTAGGTGGTGTAGTGGATAGAGCACCAGCCTTGAAGTCAGGAGGACCTGAGTTCCAATCTGGCCTCAGACACTTAATACTTTCTAGCTGTGTGACCCTGGGCAAGTCACTTAACCCCAATTGCCTCAGCAAAAAAAAAAAAAAAATCTAATTAAATATAATGTATCTCATTCTTAATCTTCCTTCTAACTAGTATGGGTGGTGTGATTCATCTTCAGCTCTCTGGAATCCTGATTTGTCATTTCAATATTCAAAATTATAAAGTTTCTCAAAGTTGTTTTTCTCTATAATATTGTTGTCATTGTATAAATTATTCTTTTATTTTTGGTCACTTCAATCTGCATTATGGAGATCTTCCTAGTTTTCTCTGAAACTGTCCACTGCATCATATCTAATGGAATAACAACTATCTACTACATTCATATAGCACAGTAGGTTAAGTCATTCTTCAACATGTGGACACTTTCTTATTTTCCAGTTTGGGGTTACTTCTCACTCTCTTTGATTTCTTAGAGGTACAGATCTGGAGAAGTTATGAACAGCTTACCAACTGTCCTTTTGTGCTATAACTGCTTTCCAGAAAGGAGAGTGCAAGCTCTACCAACAATGCACTGGTGTTTGTGTTTTCCTGCATTCCCCTCTAACATTTGACCATCTCTTCTTTTGTCATTTTTGCCAAGCTAATGGGTATGAGGTGAAACCTCAGGATTAATGTACATTTCTTTAATTATTGGCAATTTGAAGCTTTTTCTTCAATAGGGCTATTTTGTTAATTTGGATTTCTTCCTTTCAAAACTGCCTTTTGATAGTCTTTGACAATTTATTAGAATAGTGTTTAGTAGAATAAACTTGAATTAAATTCTCAAATGTCTGGGATATGAAAATTTTATCAAAGAAGTTTGCTGCAAAAAAATTGATACAGTAGAACAATTTGGAACTATGCCCAAAAGTCTGTAAAACTGTGATGTAGTCTTGCTACTGGGTTTGTATTTCAAAGAGATCATTAAAAAAAGGAAAAACACCCATATGTGCAAAAATGTTTGTAGCAGCTCTTTTTGTAGTATCAAGAAAATGGACATTGAATGAATGTTCATCAACTGAGGAATGGCTGAATAAATGGTATATGAATATAATAAGTTAATGGTATATGAATATTATTGTTTTATGAGAAAGGATGAACAGGCTGATTTCTGAGAAGCCTGAAAATTGATGCAGAACCAAGAGAACACTGTACACAGTGTTAACAATAATAAGATTATATAATGATCAATTGTGATGAACTGGCTTTTCTCAACAATGCAGTGGTTCAAGGCAATTCCAATAGAGTTGGGATGGAAAATGTCATCTGCATCCAGAGTGAGAATGAAAGAGACTAAATATAAATCAAAGCATGGTATTTTCACTTTTTTGTTGTTATTTCGTTTTTTTTTTCTTTCTCATGGTTTTTTTCCCTTTTGGCCTGATTTTCTTATACAACATGACAAATATAGGAAAATACGTAAAGAGATTTGCACATATTTAATCTGTACCAGATTTCTTGCTGTCTTGGGCAGAGGGGAGAGGAGAAAAATTTGGAAAACAAAATCTACAAAAATGAATACTGAGAACTATCTTTACATATTTAACAGATTAAAAAAATAAATTTATCCAATAACCAACTTCCCCTTTAATTTTAACTGCATTATTCTGTTTATGCAAAAACTTTTCAATTCTACATAATCAAAATAATTCATTTTATTTTCTGAGATTTTTCTATTGCTTGTTAGTTATGAATTCTTCCTCTATCTTTGTATTTTTTTATGTCACCTTTTTATATATGTCATGCATCAATTTGGAGCTTATCTTGGTATACAGTATGAGACATTGGTCTATATTCATTTTCTGTCAAACTGTTTTCTGATTTTCCCTGTAATTTTTATCAAATATTAAATCCTTACCAAAGTAATTGGAGGCCTTTGGATTTATCAAACACTATGGTCCTGAGTTAAGACTACTTCTGTACATTGTGAACTTAAACTATTCTATTGATTAGCATTTTAATTTTTTTAACCTAGTATCATCATTTTAATAAATGCTGCTTTGTTGAAATATGGTATTGAAAGATCCTCTTTCCTCCCACTTTTCCCCAATCATTAACTTGAAGATTCTCAACCTAATGTTATTCCGTATGAATTTATTATTTTTTTCTGAAATAATAATCTACTGGTAGTTTGAGTGGTATGGCACTGAATAAGTTAATTAATTTAGGAAGTAATATTACTTTATTATATTTCTCGATATAACCATGAACAATTAATATTTCTCCAATTGTTTAGGTTCAAATTTATTTCTGCAATTCAAGCTCAATTCATAGTTATCAAAGGTATCTTAGTAAACATATTCCCAAATATTCTACACCTCTTACATTTATTTTGAATGAAATTTCTCTTTCTAGCTCTTGGATTTGATTGATACATACAAGAATGATGACTAACATGTGAATTTATTTTACACCCTACAACACTCCTGGAGTTTCAATTAATTTTTGGTTGACTATTTAGGATTTTCTAAATAAACAATTATATCATTAGCAAAAAGTGATAATTCAGTTTCCCATGTGACTATACTTAGTCCTTAAATTTCTCTTTCTCTTCTTATAGCTAAAATTAGCAATTCTAGCACACATTAAATCATGAGTGTTGTTTTTTTTCCCTAATCTTACTGAAAAAATCTTTTTTCTTTTATCTATAATATTTGTGTTTAGATTTAGATGAATGTTATTTACTATATTCAGGAAAGATCTATTTATTCTCGTGCTTTTAGTGTTTTTAATAGGAATAGATGTAGGATTTTGTTAAAAGCTTTCTCAGCATCTATTGATATAATCATGATTTTTATAATTTGTATAAAATCATTTGTTATGTTGATAAATTTTTTTTGTTGAACCATCTGTGCCTTCCTAAAAAAATTTCAATAGAATCATAGTATATAATATTTCTAATATGTTGATATAAACTATTTGCTAATATTTATTTTAATAATTTTGCATGGATATTCACTGGGGACATTGGCCTATGACTTCTCTTGTTTTGTCTCTTCCTGATTTAAGAGTCAAGATCATATTTGTAACACAGGAATAGAATGGAAAGATGCTTTCCTTTTATATTACTGCAAATAGTTTGTGTAATACTGAAATTGATAGTTCTCAGAATATTTGATAAGATTCACTTGTAAATACATCTGGCCTTGGAGTGTTTTTTCTTTGGGAGTACATTTCTTTCTTTTTAATTTCTTTTTCTAAGATTGGGCTATTTAAATGGTCTATTTCTTCTTTTGTAAGTTTTCATCAAAGTTATCAATTTTGTTAGCATATAATTGGGCAAAAGTTTCTGGTAATCAAACATAAATGACCAGAACATCCGTTTGAATTAGGCCTTTTCTACAATAGGATATAACAGTATTTGAAATGTGTGCTCTTCTTTCAGCTTATCAGTCATTATTAGAATTATTTCGGACTCTCATAAAACAAAGAAAGAAAAAGGGGGCTGGGATGGTAAGGAGAGAGTTTTAGTGAGTTAAATACATAAAGAGTTGAAAAGTTAGAAGAAAAGAGCTTAAAAGAATTTGTGTACCCTTGTAAGACTAAAATATAATTCCATTCAAATAAAAATGATGAGAATCAGAGGGAAAAGAAGTAGTATGGGGATCTGTGCTCTAAAAAGAAAAGAAAAAGTCTGATGCTGGCAATCAAAAGATACTTTTGGCCCTGGAGATCTGAGTTACTTCTCTAAATATATTCCCTCTCAGAGACTTCATCACCTCCCTTGGCTTCAATAATCACAGTGTACATGATTTTGATAACTATATGTCTAGCCCTCATCTTGCTCCTAAGCTCAAGTCTCCATTATCAACTGTCTTTTACACATTTTAGTGTGTTTTCTGTAAAGATCCCAAAACAAGTCATTATTTTCCTTCAAAAACCACCAGTTTCTACTGTAGCATCATACTTCAGTCACTCAAGCTTGCAAGATCAGAATTATCTTCAAGTTCTCATTCTCTCATTACAAAAGCTCTGCTGTCTAACATTTAAAGACCTTCACAACCTAACTCTGACCTACCTTTTCAGGCTTATTTATTACTCTTTGTTCTATCCAAACTATTTTCTTGCTAATTATCATATGATATGTCAGCTTGCATCCACATTTTTGCCTACATTATCCCTCACACCTGGAAAACATTACCTTGTCACTTTCACCTTACAATCTTCATTTTTTCTCACATTGCAATTCAAATGCTGTTTCCTACATGAGGCCTTTCCCTGATTTCCTAAGCTACTGATACCTCTCCCATAAAACATGGTTATATGGATACATGTTATCATTCTCTAGAGTATACAGAACAGAAACTTCTTGAAGGCAGGGTCTATTTCCTTTATGTCACTATGTTCACAGAGTCTAAGAATATAACTCAAGGTTATGTCTGGGAATGGGGGTAGGGATGGTGAAAAGAATGCATTAGTTAACTTAAATGTAAAGGTAGTTTTCATTTCTCCTAAGCAAAGTCTGCCAGTTTCCTAAATTCCTGATAATACAGAGTTAATATTAATGGGTTTCTTAGACTGAATCTAAAAACAGCAAGTTTATGAAATTGCATAACTTTTACAGGATAACAGCAGATAGCACCAAGCTTCTATGATACTGTTATCAAGCTATATTAATAAGTCATTTTTATTTCCTAATTATAAGTAGAGACTCCTTGCTAGGAGTTTAGGGAGACTTCTTTTGTGAGGTATATCATCCAACTAAAGACTCAAAATCCTAAAATATTTAAATGAAAATAATGTAATTAATATTTTATAACTCTCCTGTCCTTTACTGAAAGGCTTCCACAAAATAATAGTTTGGCTTCCACAAATTTTCATTCAGATTAAAAGATTTCTTACAAGATACCTTTGAAAAAGGTTCTTATGCAAAACTAAACTACATTTCTGTGAAACACCAGAGAAATAAAGTCCAAATAGCTACCTGAGTTGAAAGACCAAATAATAGTTATAAAATATCTGACTGAAAGAGAAAAAAAAAAAAAAAAAAAACATACCAGAAAGGAAGGCTAATTTTTTCTTCAGAATGGGTAATATTACTGTAGCTTCCATTATACTTCAATTAATTTCTTCACTTCTGAAAAGAAAAGAAGATGAATATTAAAGATATGAAAATTACTTAGTCATCAAAAAATTTACTGCTTTCTTGCTAAATAAGGCAGCCCATTTGCTTTTACAAACATTGTTTTACTTTGAGATCAATGTTTTAGTTATACTCTTCTTTTTGAGCTGCAGATAGGACAAGAAATGTTCTCACTATTAGGTTTTCTTCTATTCAAAGTGGGAAATCACTCTCCTCTCAAATTTACTAAACTAGGAGTAGCCCTAAAGCAAATTATGAATGTTTCTTTTCTATGCTCCTATGACCTACCATTTCTCCAATCATATTCATTTCTCATTATTATCACAATCCCATCCTAGATCTAAGGCCCATTAGATAAAGCACCCCTATCTTTTCAGTAATCAAGGAAAGAGTCTAATAAATATACTCACATTCAAGTATTAGAGACATATATTACCCTCCCAGAAAAGTCTGTATATTTTTTTAAAATATGACAAGATGTCGAGGATATAAGAAAAAATAAAAGATAAATAAGTTACATTCCTTGTCCTAAAGGTGTTTAAATTTAATAGAGGGAGATATGCCACCAATATTTAAAATGCAAATTAAAATATTTTAAACACAGAAGTTATCCCTGGAAATTTTCTACAGTCTGCTTACACAGTCTTTCTACTGCTCTTTACATCACCTGCAATTTTGATTCTTCTGAGATCCTAATGTTCCATGATTTGTAGCACCTAATAGTATCACTGGGAAGATATTAGAGATTAAAAGATATAAATAACTTGGGATTTGGATTTATATAAAGTAATTTTCCATTATGCCTTTTTTATTTTTGTTGGTTACAAAATTTAACATGTTTACATAAAAATATTTTTCAAAGGGATGTTAATATTAAAAATGGATATAATTTTGTCAAATAGAAACCAGCTGGATCTCTTTTTTCTCTTGAATTCTCACAACACCTGGGATGCCCATCTGAGATATATAGGTCAATAGACTAACTCACCAGGCTATCTGTTCAATTATATGGCAAATTCTGGGCAAAGAACATATCCTAATGCCCAAAAGAACTTAAATAAAAGGATCATTAAGGATGTGTATGATCAGAAATTGTGAACCAGTAGTAGAATAATAGATGAACTGACTGCTGAACTGGGGCCTACGAACTATTGAAAGAATCAGAAATGAATGAATGAATGAACGAATGAACAAATAAATAAGAATACCAGAAAGTCTCCAGCATTTTCAGTAGATGCTCTATGAAAGATTTAAAGAAAGACACAGACAAAAATTGCCTAATATAACAGGTTATATCAATAGATTAATGTATGTCTATGTCTATGTATATGCTTACATACCTATACATATACACATATATTTATGCATATTTATACACACACAAATATGGGTATGATTGTGTATATATGTATATACATGTATATATATGTATACATACATATGGGTAATTACAAATATTTACATACATAGACTTCTCCCAATTTCTCCAGCAACTCAGTTTCTCCCTCTTCACTGCCTTTTTTCTCCTCTGCTAACAAATAATGTGGGTTCTGGAATAGTACAGATTATAACCTATCCCTTCCCTTTTACTCAGTACAACTTTTTCTTATCCATGACATCCACAAATCCTTCAAAAGAATTCAACCCAATATGCTGGGGGATTCTCCTCTAATTGTTTTGATACAATCTGAAAGAGAATAAAAGCTGTCCTGTTATTTCTCACACCCACCAAATGTGCATGCTAGTTGTAACTAACATGCTCATATTATAAAGAATGTTGATTTCCTGTTATGCATTTCTTTAAGATATCTTTTATGTCATTCTTGGGCACAAGATTTCACTCTCTGCCCACTAGACATCTCTCCAGTGCTGTTAGGTGGTGCAGTGGATAGAGCACTCAGAGTTAGGAAGATCTGAATTCAAATTTGGTTTCAATAAATTTGTGTGATCCTGGGCAAGTAATGATTAGTATTAGTTCCTCATCTGTAAAATGAGGATGTACTGGAGAAGAAAATGGCAAAAACACTCCAATATCTTTGCCAAGAAAACCTCATGGATGAAGTCCATGCAATCATGTAGAGTCAGATATGGCTGAATGATGCATCTCTCCATTGCCATTTGGCTGATTCTTGTTTTTTTATTTTTAAAAGTCATTTACTCCAATGCTCACATTTTTTGTTTCATTTTATTTGATTCAAAAGAAAATCTGGAGCAATTTAAAGTATTAATCTTTTCCAAATTTAATCCAGATTGCTACTTTCCTCTTACTTAATAATGTTTCAAGCCTTGTTTGTCCAAGATATATGTCATGAAAGGCTAACTTAAATGTCTAACTACAGATAGTCTCGATATTAAATATACTTCAACTGTTTTGATTTTCCAAAGTAGGATATGATAACCTGAACAACTATAAATGACTATGGATAAATTCTGCCATACTGTAATCAGTACAATGTTATCCTGCAATGTTATCCATAGGGGTACTGCAAAACTTCATAATCTATGGGAAGTCTTTATACAATAATAAGACAAACTTTTTTTTTTTTTTTGTTTATGTCTCCCTGTTTTATGTCTTGCATGGAAGCACTAATCAGAATGCCAATGAAAAAGGTTATTTCTGCTTAACCTTTCAAAAAAGATCTTTTCATGATTTTTTTTAACACATGGGAAACATTTATAGTTAGAAAACCTAGATTCAAATATCAGCCCTATTATTTATTGAGTGACTCTGGGCAAGTCACTTAATCACTCTGATTCTCAGTTACCTTACCTCCAAAACAAGGCAATGGACCTAGATGACTTCTAAGGTAGAGACCTTAGAGGCTATTAGAAATCTAATATTATAATGTTATTGGAGGAAAGTTTTAAAAGGCAACCTGGTGGTATAGTGGAGTAAGCACTGGATTTTGTAGTCAGGAACAGCTGACTTCAAATTCTACTTCAGCCATTTACTAGTTGTATGATCATGCAGAAGTCACTTAACCCTCTCAGTCTCAGTTTCCTCACCTATAAAGGGAATAACAATAGAACTTACATCAGAGAGTTGTAGTAAAGATCAAAATAGATAAAATATGTAAAGTATCTAACAAAATCTTCCCAAATATTAAGTGCAATATAAATTCAAGCTAGTATTATTATTGCTTTACTCAAAACAATGGTTAAAATAATTGTCAAGTAATAAGCATGGTGGTATCTTGAGTGCTAATCACCTTGCAAGTAAATATGTATCTGGTAACAAGTGATATGCTGGGGGAAAACATGTTCAAAAAGCTCATTTGTTGTCATATTTTCAGCAAGAATCATAAAATCATATGTTTAGAGATCTTGGTCTTTAATCCTTAAAGATTCTTTAATTCAACTCTTTCTTTTTCAGGGAAGGAAAATGAGGTTCAGAGAATCCCAAATGGTGACACAGCTTTATGTGACGGAACCATGATTTGAATAGAGGTCCTCTGATCCGAAATTCATAGTTGTTTCCTTTTCTAGCGCATTGTCTCTTGCATATGTAGGTTATTCTCACAAAGATTATATAGCAATAAGAAACACTGCAGATGGGATAGGAGCTAGATCACCTCAATCATCATTCATGGATATCAGCTTTCATGTTTGTCAATCATTCAATATCACTACATGAATTAATCACAAATTTGTACCAGGCACAGAGGATACAAGAACATACATAAAATAGTCCTTGACTTCAAGAATCTTATATTCTGGAGGCAAGAAAGAAATATGGATCCATGTAAATACCAAGAAATATATATATATATATATACATATATATATATATATATACACATACACATACATACAGATCTATATGTAGGCATGTGTGTGTATATACACACATATGCGATAATTTGGAGGAAGAGCACTAGTAAGTGAAGTAAAGATTGTCTTTATATAGAAGGTTATAAAATACAACCTGAGTTGTGTTTTCAAGGAAATAGAGATTCCAAGTCAACAAATCAATATGCATTTAAGTACCAACTATGTGCTAGGCAACATACAAAATTCTGAGGACACAAAGACAGGCAAAAAAATCATCATCATCATCTTCATTTCAAGAGGTGAAGAAAAAGCATTCAAAGAATAACCAGTGCAAAGGTTAAAGATCATGAAATCTTAGGGAATGTCATAGCTGGGAAATAAGTAGACCCATATGAGTCAATGATATGTATAGAGGATAGAAATCTATAAAAGGAATGGAAATGCAAGGAAGGGCCAAGTTGTGAAAAACTTGAAATACCAATCAGAGGGGTTTATATTTGATCCCAAATGTAATATTGGTGAGTGTCAATGACATAGTCAGATCTTTACTTGAGAAACCTCACTTTGAAGGTTATGTTAGAGACAGACAGACTAAAGGGACAAGGCATCTGAGAAAAGGATATTCAAAAGAAGTACCTGACAAGAATCCAGGCAAAAGGGGATGAAGCTGATGGCTGTATGAGTAGAGTGAAGGGGACATATGAAGGAGAAGCTGTGGAGTGTAAAAAGGCAAAAATATGATAACTGATCAGATACAGTGCATGAGTCAAAATGAGGAACTGAGAATGACATCAAAGCTGTAAGACGGCATACCTAGAAGGGTGATGCCCCCTTGACAGTAGGAGTAAGACTGAAAAAGAGGTGAATAGGAGGCAGAAAAATATATTAAAATGAGTTTTGTTTTAGACATTGAAAATTTGAGATGCCTAATGGACAGTTAGAAAAAATGTCCAGTTGATGATACAGGACTAGGGTTATATCTGTATGTCTGGGAGCTATTTGTAAAAAATGATCATTGGACCTAAAGAAGCAGAGATCATCAACTTTACACACACACACACACACACACACACACACACACACACACACACACGTATATATGTATATTATATAGAAAGACAAAACAAGATTGCCATATAGGAGCCCCCAAATATTTAAAGACAGCTATCATGTGCCCCCAAGTCTTCTATTTTCTAGACTGAACATTCCCAGTTCTTTCAACCAACTGTTTTATAACACAGACTCAAGGTACTTAACTATCCTTGTTACTAAAAGACAGTATTTTAAATATGGTTTGACCAGTGCAAAATACAATAGAGTTACTATCACTTCCTTATTGCCAAAAAGCTACATTTCTCCTAATAGTATTCAAAATCATGTTAACTTTTTTAGCTATTCCACAACACTGCTCACTCACATTGAACTTTCAATACACTGAAACTCCCCAAATATTTTACAAGCTACATGGCATCTCAACTTTGTGAAACTGATTTTTGAACTTAATTGTTGGCCTTGTATGTGTCCAGTACTTCCAAAACAACAAATAAATACAAACTTCAGCACTTGGTGACTTCAGTGCAAAGTGAGACATAGCTTAACAAAACAAAATGCCCCTAAAGAATCAACTAAAGGGCAGCTAGGTGGCACAGTGGATAGAGTACCAGCCCTGAAGTCAGGAGGACCTGAGTTCAAATTTGATCTCAGACACTTAACATTCCCTAGCTGTGTGACCCTGGGCAAGTCACTTAATCCCAATTGCCTCAGCCAAAAAAAAAAAAAAAAGAATCAACTAAAAAACTATTAGAATTAGTCCAGAACTTTAGCAAAGTTGCAGGATGCAAAATAAGTCCACATAAATAATCAGAATTTTTATACATCACTAACAAAATCCAACAGCAAGAGACACAAAAAGAAACTCCATTTAAAATAACTGTTGACAGAATAAAATATTTGGGAATCTATCTGCCAAGGGAAAGTCAGGAAGTATATGAACAAAACTACAAAACACTTTCCACACAAGTAAAGTCGGATCTAAACAACTGGAAAAAGATCAAGTGCTCTTGGATAGGTCGAGCAAATATAATAAAAATGACAATTTTACCTAAACTGATCTATTTATTTAGTGCTATACTGATCAAACTCCCAAGAAACTATTTTACTGACCTAAAAAAAATAACAACAAAATTCATCTGGAAAAACAACAGGTCAACAATTTCAAGGGAATTAATGAAAAAAAAAAAAAAAAAAAAAGCAAATGAAGATGGCTTAGCTGTACCAGATCTAAAACTATATAATAAAGCAGCAGTCATTAAAACCATTTGGTACTGGCTAAGAAACAGACTAGTTGATCAGTGGAATAGGTTAGGTTCACAGGATAAAATGGTCAATAATTACAGCAATCTAGTGTTTGACAAACCGAAGACCCCAGCTTTTGAGATAAGAACTCACTATTTGGCAAACTGCTGGGGAAATTGGAAATTAATATGGAAGAAACTAGACATTGACTCACAACTAACACTATATCCCAGGATAAGGTCAAAATGGGTTCATGATCTAGACATAAAGAATGATATAATAAACAAATTAGAAAAAAACATAGGACAGTTTACCTTTCAGACCTGTGGAGGAGTAAGGAATTTGTGACCAAAGAAGAACTAGAGATCATTATTGATCACAAAATAGATAATTTTGACTATATTAAGTGAAAAAGGTTTTATACAAACAAAACTAATGCAGAGAAGATTAGAAGGGAAGCAATAAATAGGGAAAACATTTTTACATCCAAAGGTTCTGATAAAGACCTCATTTCTAAAATATATAGAGAACTGACTCAAATTTATAAGAATTCAGGCCATTCTCCAATTGATAAATGGTCAAAGGATATGAGCAGACAATTTTCAGATGAAGAAATTGAACTATTTCTAGCCTCATGAAAAGATGCTCCAAATCACTATTGATCAGAGAAATGCAAATTAAGATTACTCTGAGATACCACTACACACCTCTCAGATTGGCTAAAATGACAGGAAAAGATAATGGTGAATATTGGAGGGGATGTGGGAAAAGTAGGACACTTGATACATTGTTGGTGGAACTGTGAACAGAACCAACCACTCTGGAGAGCAATTTGGAACTATACTCCAAGTTATCAAACTATGCATACCATTTGACCCAGCAGTGAGCTTATATCCCAAAGAGATCTCAAAGGAGGAAAAGGGACCCACATGTGCAAAAATGTTTATGGCAGCCCTTTTTCTACTGACAAGAAATTGTAAACTGAGTGGATGCCCAGCAATTGTAGAGTGGCTGAATAAATTGTGGTATATGAATGTTATGGAATATTATTGTTCTGTAAGAAAAGACCAGCAGGACGATTTCAGAGAGGCCTGGAGAGACTTGCATGAACTGATGCTGAGCGAAGTGAGCAGAATCAGGAGTCATTATACACAGCAACAACAAGACTATATGATGATCAATTCTGATGGACATAGCTCTCTTCAACAATGAAATGTTTCAAACCAGTTCCAATTGTTCAGTGAAGAGAGCCATATACACCCAGAGAGAGGGATATGAAATGTGGACCACAACATAACATTTTCATGGTCTCTATCGATGTTTGCTTATATTGGGTTTCCTTCCTCAAATTTTTTTTTTTGTAGATATGATTTTTCTTGCACAACAAGATAAATATGTTAATATGTGTATATATATTCGACTTGTCAAGTATTTTAATATAATGAACATGTAGTGGACTTTCTGCCATCCAGGGGAGGGGAGGGACTAGGGGGAAAAATTTGTAACGGAAAGCTTTGTAAGGGTCAATGCTGAAGAACTATCCATACATATGCTATGCAAATAAAAAGCTTTTTAAAAAATTAATAGGGGCAGCTAGGTGGCGCAGTGGATAGAGTTCCAGCTCTGAAGTCAGGAGGACCTGAGTTCAAATATGATCTCAGACACTTAACATTCCCTAGCTGTATGACCCTGGGCAAGTCACTTAACCCCAATTGCCTCAGCAAAAAAGCAAAAAATTTTTAAAAAAGAAAGAAAAGAAAAGACCAACAGGATGATTTCGGAGAGGCCTGGAGAGACTTACATGAAGTAATGCTAAGTGAAATGAACACAACCAGGAGATCATTATACATAGCAACAAGACTATATGATGATCAATTCTGATGGACATGGCTCTCTTCAACAATGAGATGATTTAAACCTGTTCCAATTGTTCAGTGATGAAGAAAGCCATCTACACCCAGAAAGAGGCCTGTGAGAACTGAGTGTGGACCACAACATAGCATTTTCACTCTTTCTGTTGTTTACTTGCATTTTGTTTTACCAGGTTTTTTTTTTTTTTCTTCCTTCTTGATCCAATTTTTCTTGTGCAGCAAGATAACTGTATAACTATGGATACATATATTGGATTTAACATATTTTAACATATTTAACATGTATTGGATTACCTGTCATCAAGTGGAGGAAGTTAGAAGGAGGGGAAAATTTGGAACAGAAGGTTTTGCAAGGGTCAATGTTGAAAAATTACCCATGCATATGTTTTATAAATAAAGAGCTTTAATAAAAATTAAAAAACAAAAACAAAAGTATTGGAAAATGTGGTTCACTAGTAAATAATGAGAGGCTAACAATTTTTAGATTATACTTAAGAGTTATACCCATAAATCATGACTGTTTAAGAAATCTACGAATCCCTGGATTTGGACAACACCAAATACCTTTGCCACAAAAAAAAAGAAAGAAAAAGAAATTGATTTTAACAGATAATAAATGACTGGTTAAAATTGTGAGAATCATTTCAGAATCAGCTGCTACATATATATATATACATATATATATATATATAATCGGATTCTGAACTTACAAGTTAAGAGCAAATATCAAAATCAATACCAAATTAGAAGAATAAAATAAGAAAATGTGTCATGTAATTGTGACATATAATTAAAACAACTCCAATATAATCTATTAAAACTGCTGAGGTTTTAAATGAGAAATGATAAAAGAACATTGACACCAGCTATCTCTCACCATTAGGTAAGTACTGTAAAATCAATCTAAATCAATGACCAAGAGGAAAATACCAAAGAGCCTAGAGCAGTCAATAAACATTTAATCTTCCTGCCAAGCAGAAGAGTTACATCAACCAAGGACAACACAGATTTAAATTCATTTAAATTCAAATGTTACAAAGGATAGTTGTATTTCTTCATGAAATGTGAAACAGTAAAGGAAAAAACAAATTTACAAAAAATCAGGAGAAAGAGCCTACTAAGCAATATCATCCTAAGTGAACAGAAGAATGAAAATTAAACAGAAGAAAAATGAAATATGCATATTTTTTTCCATCAATGACAGTATAGCAACACCTGAGATCTAACATGAATCAATGGACTAGACAGCACTGGAAAACTATCTAGTTCTTTTTAGGCTATTCTGTTCTATTTGGGGAGGAGGGAAGCAGGGGAGAAATACCCCCCCCCCAAAAAAATTTATAATATCTCTGGAAATAAACACATTAAAAATAAACACATTAAATAGTTCAAGATGCTATAGGAGACATACTAAATTACAAGTGCCCAACCGGAGAATTCATTTCAGACTGGGAGGTCAGAAAAATTGTGATGCTAATTGGGCATTAAGCATGAGCAAAACTACAACTTTGGGGAAGTATAGGACTGCAGGATATGATTCCTTCACTTGCAAATTCTGTGAGAACAAGGATATTGTCCTTTTTCTGTATTCCCAGTATGTAGCAAAACACTTTTACTTGGTCTTACCGATGACCTGATTTATAACAATTCTGTACCAGTTTTAGTTGCTAAGAAGTCATAACCTACTAATAAATACTTTTTTCCTTCCTTTCCCTTGCTTTTTTGGGAAACTGTGGCTTTAACTCTTCAGACTGGATTGAGGTTCATTTATCAGTACTAGAATTAAAACCAAGTGATGAATTAAAGCTTGATTTTTTTATTCAATATAAAAAGCTGCAAGCACTGCAAAATGTAAAAAAAATCTAATAAATATTAATTGATAATTGTTAGATCAGTGTGCTATATTAAAAATTTTAAGGATGTGAACAAATTCTTGTCCTCAAAACAATTTAATCTTTAGGGAAATAGTATATAAACATCTTACTTTAAAACACAACTTTATGAAAAGTTATAGGTCCTTTGCTTTATTGAATAAAAATACCTTTTAAATGAGCATATTAGTGACTTGATAAGGATATCTAGAGTAATATGTATGTATACATATGTGTGTATATATCTACATATAAAGATATATATCACATTACAAAATAGATATATTTCTGAAACTCCCAAAAAGCAAATTTCTATAAATTAAGTCAAAATATTTTCCCAACTATGAAACTGTAGTTTTATTCCTATGGAAAAAATATTTAAGCCTCAACATGAACTAAAAATCATATTTAAGAATTTTTCAATTTTTCAAAACAAGTAGTATTTATTCCCTGACTCACTGTCACACAATTCTGTAGGAATAAAAATACTGAAACGATGAACCGACTTCAAGGAAAAATATGGAACAAATGCCATTTAAATTACAGTTACAAAATTTGTATTTCTTCTTTGCTAGATTTACACTTCTAGTATGCTACTATGTGGGCAGGTAGGCTATTATCTGATCAATAATTCAAACATACAATATTTAGATTTTTTAATGACCTATCTTTCCTATACACAAAAAAATTACTTTTCCTACAAAACTCCAAATTCATGTGTTGTTATTATCATGTCCTCTTTGCTTCAAACACAAATACTTGGAATTCTTCCCATAAGTCCTAATTCTTGCTCCTTTCCTTCTAATTCTCCTTTAGCATTTAAGCAAAACCTACCTCACTAACATTCTACATTCACAATTACCTCAGAATTTTGTTTCAATAACTATTCTTTTTTTTGCTAAGACAATTGGGGTTAAGTGACTTGCCCAGGGTCACACAGCTAAGCAGTGTTAAGTATGTGAGGCCAAATTTGAACTCAGGCCCTCCTGACTTCCAAGACTGGTGCTGTATCCACTGCACCAGTATCCACTGCACTAGCTGCCCCTTCAACAACTATTCTTAAAGCTTATTGTATATATTCAATATAAAAAAAATCAAGATATGTTTGGTGCTGGGGACAAGACTTAATGCTCTCAAAGAGCATACACTCTAAGATTAAAAATTGTGGAGAAGGTGCAGACCTACATTGTTTTTAAGCACAATATCCGGGGAGTTCTTTTCACCAATGAAATCGTGAGTTTACAGTCCCTACCCCTAATCCTTTACAATTCACAAAATGTTTTACATATATTACTTCTTTCAATCTTCTTAACAACCTTGAGGAGTAAATGTTCTAAAATGGTTATTGCCATGTCACAGACGAGGCAACTCTAATAAACTGAGGAGGCAGCAGAACTCTGTTTTAACGAAGGCCTGAGCTGGAATCTGGATTCAAATCATTACTTGTGTGATCTTGGTTAAGTGACCTAATAACTCTCTAGCTCTCAAGTTCATCATTTGTAAAATAAGGGAGCTGGAATAAAGGATCTAATTTCCTTCTGTTCCAATGAAGTCCAAAAAATCCACAGGCATCATGATATGATGGAGAAAATACTAGATTCTATTCAGGAAAATTTGGATTGGAGTTCCACATTGTACTCCTGTGCGCTATGTTACTCCTGGCAAATTGCTTCACTTCTCCAAGCATCAGTTTCCCTATTTGTAATAGGTAATAATAGTAACTACATCACAGAATTCTTGTACAAGATCAAATAAGATAACACATATAAATGCTTTAAAATCCTTAAAATGCTATATAAATGTGAGCTGTTACTGTCCTCTTATGATCTGCCCATGATTATATATGTAAAAAGAACCCTAGATCCAAATTCCAATCCCAGCTCTGCAACTATGGGTAATTAACAATCTCCCTTAGCTTTGGTTTTTTCTGTTATAAAATAGGAATACCTACTACCCTCAATTACCAGGAAGATCAAAAAAGGTAAAGAACTATGTAATTTATAAAACATTATGTAAATGCAAGCTATTATTATTATTATAATTATTATCCCTGGGATATGGAGCTGGCAACAAAAAGGCATAAAAGATAAGGAATCTTAGAGAAGCAATGAGAGTCTTAAGTTTAATAAGTCCAGGGTTCTTTCTTGTGGAAAACAAGATACAGGCCAAATCAAGGCAAATCTTTGAATTATAAGAAAAAATTAAGAAAAAACTCAATCAGGCATTAAATCATGGAATAGAATACAAAGCAAGTATCTTACTTCTGAAGTCAACTTCCACATCTATTTGTTCTCAGGATCTGTTGCCAACCTTGCTCCCTTCACTGGCAATGACAACACAGCTAAAAAGTTCTAGAACCAGGAGCCAAATACAGGTCCTGTGACTCCCATATTCAGGGCTCCTTCCACTGTGCCATTTTATATCTTGGGACCCTTCCTCTGGTGATACCCTATGGTTGGAGAGTGATTTGAGAAAATTGCAAACCAAAAAAAATGAACAATGAAACTGGGCTAGTTAAGCAGTGGATTACTGAAATTATCTGTATTACTTTGAAATCACGCTAAAGTTCCTTTATATACAGGATATACCTAACTCTTGGTGCAGCTTAAGTTTTAGTGCTTTTAATCATTTAAAACTACATTCAGATTTTTGTAACAGTCTGCATTTTACTTCCTTCAACAACATAAATTATTCAAAGTAAGAGTTAAGGATAATTATGTTTTCTAATTCTCTAATATTCCCTAATGTTCTTAATACAGTGCTGCTGAGCTAAGTCAGAAAACCAAAGATCTGGTATTGAATCAAGAGCATTAAGTATTATTTCTGCTCTAGCATACTCACAGAATAATTATAAAATCAAAATAAAAGTAAAATTGCTCTAAAAGTAAAAAGTACTGCTCTTAAAAATAAAGCATTAAACTAGTATTTCTTTTTTTGTTTTTGTTTTTCATAGTTTCGAGAATAATGTTGTTGAAATTACATTTTCCATTGACCAGTAAATGAAACTTTCCTTGAAGTTTTTTTTTTCCATAATTCAGTGTTGTACCTGAAACTGCCTTTAACAAAAGCCCTTTCAGCATATTACTTCATTATAATTTCTTATAAATTAAGGGCCAAAACTCATAGCTTTCTTTGTAAGGAACAGTATTAATGAAAGCTTCCAGAGCAAAATATTCAAGTCCACATTTTTCCCCACTTATTTGCTTCTCAAATTGCTTACCAAACCCTTAAAAACATTCATTTTTTTTGTTCTAACATCGTGAAAATTTATATCAAGATTGTACCCGAATTGTCAATTAACTCCAAGATTTTTTTTTCACAATAGCAAGAATATGGTTACAAAAATATAGTTACAAGGAAAGTCAATTATTCCTCCATAGTCTCTTTCACTTTAACATTCTCAGGATGAGTTTACAGAATAAGTTTATGTATGCTATTGTATTCAGCATTCAGTTACTGTTCTTCCCACTAAGGCCAAAAGCAGTAACATAAATGTAATCAAGGATGCAGGTCCTGCTTCAAACTTCAGAGATAGGTTGGAACAATGAGCAGAAACAGCAATATACAAGGACTTATAAATAAGTAACAATAATAATATCTTTTTAATGTTCAAGACAGGCAAAAAAAAATTCAAATTTCCAGCAGTTCATAACAATTCAAACCTTTCATTTGATGTCACAGATTTTCTTTTGTTATCCAGTTGTAGCTATCCCAAGCACAAATACTGATTGTTTGTTAGTAGTTCATTAACTTACTAAAACTATTATCGATATCATATAAAGGAAAGCAGACAGATCTATGAGTTAAGAAATGTAGATTCCAGTTCTAGATTTATCACCAAAATATTCTGTAGCCTTGAATTAAACTGCTTTGGGCTTAAGTTTCTCAGAATCTAAACAAATCAACCTATAAGGATTAATTAAAGGCTTATAATGTTCCAGGTCTCTATTAAACATACAATAACAAAAACCAAATCTTCCCTACCCTCAAGAAGTTCACATTTTATTGGTGACAAATATATACATACAATACACACATAAACTAATAGGTAACTCTGGATGGAGAGGTATTAGCTGATGGGGTGACTGGCAAAAGGCCAAGCAAAATTTTGAAGGAAACTAGTGATTCCAAGAGAGAGGCATGACATCATGGATCTCTGCAATAAAGAATTGTCTCAAACTAGTTCCAGTTGTTCACTGAAGAAAACCATATACACCCAGAAAGAGGGACATGAAATATGGACCACAACGTAACATTTTCATGATCTCTATTGACATTTGCTTGCATTGTGTAGCCTTTCTCTGATTCTTTTTTTTCTTGTAGATAGGATTTTTCTTGCATAACTTCTCAAGCATTTCAACATTATTAACATGTAGTGGACTTCCTGCCATCTAGGGGAGGGGAGGGGACTGGGGGTAAAATTTGTATTGGAAAGCTTTGTAAAGATCAAGGTTGGGGAACTACCCATACATATGTTATACAAATAAAAAGCTTAAAAAAAAAAAAAAAAAAGAATGTTTTGTTTCCAAGTAACTGACAGGTATGGACAATGTAACCCACTTAGAGATATTGGAGATGGTGAGAAAAAGTTAAAAATTTGAAGGGTGGGATAAATCCTCCCCAAAAAGGGGCAGGATTAAGCCAAGGATTTGGAACTAACAACTTTATGCCTTTTGTAACCATTCCCCTAAACTTTGTACCAAATATGCTGTTACTTATCTAATAAAGCTATATTTTAACCCTAAAAAAAAAAAAAAAGAGAGAGAGAGGCATGACATGAGCAACCAATGCAAAGGTACTGAGATAGGAGATGAAACAAATACATGCAATAGCTGAACGGGGAATAGCGTATAAAAAAGTCTAGAAAAGTAGAAAGGCACCAGATTATGAAAAGTTCCCCCAGACAGATTTCAGAGCTCAAAGAGATCTACTGGATTTTAGTGAGTAGCTGAATTATGTGGTCAGGTTTGGACTTTGGGAAAGTCAACTCAGACAATTCTTTGGAGGATGTATTAGGGAAAAGAGAAGCAAATAAGATGTTATTTGAATCTGAAGTGAGGAGGACCTGAACTTGGTGTTCAGGTGATAAATAATAAATAATAATAGCAAATGTATTATGATTAATGTAAAATTACAATAAAATTTCAAATATTCTGATATAGAATCATTAACCTTAAAATTGGAACTATCTCAAAAAACTTCTGATCCTATTACCTGAATGGAAAGTGCCTTGCTACATTACAACTAAGAAGCAGCGTCCAAAAGAAAAAAATCCAACAAAGGTGAATTACCTCCTCAGGCAACTTACTGCACTTTTAGAAAACTTGAAATGTTAAGAAATTTTGCCTTAAATGTGTGGAAGCAAAGCAACAGGGGGCCTGCATCTTCCCTCTAATGAGTGACTACATTTCTAAAATAATCTCTGCTTCAGTATAAAAAAGAAGACATATCTGTCTTCTACTTCATTTTTGCAAGACCAATTGAGATATTTGGTTTAAATCCCCCAGAGAATAATACAGATGAGCAATTTGTGGGTTTTCCCTCCTTAACCACAGAAGACTGCCCTTCCAATTCATAATACTTTACATACTTTTGATAATTTACTACAAAGGACAGCCCTTAAAAGAATGACAAATGCATGTTTTCATCTAAATCTGCCTCTTTGTACTTTCATCCATTCTATTCTCCAAGGAAAAACTGCATTAAGCTGCCATACAAAGAGAAATAGTTGTACTTGTTAGTTAGTGAAGAAAGACAATAACACAAATGTATGTGTTGAAGACAGGAAATATGGCCAAACAACTTCTGAGAGCCCTTTCTAGTTTCCATATTTTTAAGCAAAAAGGTCTCTTTAAGTCCCCTGGCTATCCCTAAAAGTATAGTGAATTCATTAAAGCAACTTTAGTGCCAAAACTACTTGGGTTTAATTAAAATCAGGATATATACAAAAGAAAAATAAACAAAGCACCAAGAAACTTTTCTCTATTTTGATGGTGTCAGTTTATGGTAAGTGATACTTCTATAAAAAATTTAAATAAAAAGATCAACTTTTGAAACTATCAAAGAAAAAATGAAGACAAATTTTATTTTTGTTTAAAGTACCTGAAAGTTTTCACATAAATAAAACTAAAAACACCTAAGACATTTTATTCTTTTGGTAAAGCTTTATCAAAAAAAAAAAAAAGGTTTGCTTTGAGGAAAGTAAAAGTAAATAACGTCCATTCATTGAAATACTGATGGTGTACTCCAAAGCCAAAGGGAAAGAAATTATGAAAAGAAATCATGTGAAGCGGTAAGGGCACTTAATCGAAGTCAGGATTGTTGTTGAGTTCTGCGCTACTGACCTCATTTTATGACTTGAAACAAGAGAAAGAGAGTCACTTCTGAGGGTGGAACCAAAATGGCAGAGTAAAACCAGGAAGCTGCTCAAGCTTTCCCAATTTCCTTTGAAAACCAAACAAAACCAAACCTCTGAACACAGTCTGATGGAATGAAGCTCTTCAGCTCAAAACAGACTGGAAAAACTTCAAGGAAGGTCAGTCTCACTGGGGTGAAAAGGGTGTCCGCCAGGTCAGACAGACTCTGGGAAAACAGGTGAGAGGGCCATGGCAAATCAGCAATTAAGAATCATAGTCCTGGTTGAGTAGAGGAGCAAATCAGTGGAGAAGCTCCCAGTCCCAGCTTGGAAGGAAAACTAGGACACCAGACTATTTCCTAAAAAGAGCAGGCAAAGCTACCCCCTACAAACACAAGGGGTCCCTGTGCTCAAAGCCAAGGCTCAGAGTTGCAGAGGAAGTTTGGGAAAGTGCCCCCTTTACCCTAGAAGCAGAGCTTAACCATAAAGGTTTAAAAAAAAAAAAAAAAAGATGAGCAAGAAAGAGAAAAGAACCTTAATATAGAAAGGTGCTATGGTGACAGGGCAGACCAAAACACAAACTCAGATGAGGATAAAATGTGCACAGAAGAAATCTGATATGAATTGGTCTCAAGCCCAAAGAGGCTTCTTGGAATTGTTCATAAAAAATTTTAAAAAGCAAATAAGAGAAGTAGAAGAAAAAAGGAAAAAGGAAAAAGTGTGTAAGAATCAACAGCTTGGAAAAGAAAGGAAAATTTGTCTGAAGAAAACAACTCCTTACAAAGTAGAATTAACCAAATGGAAAAAGAGATACAAAAGCTAAATGAAGAAAATCACAGATTAAATACTAGAACAGGGCAAATGGAAGCTAATGGACTCTGTGAGACAGCAAGAATGAGTCAAAAAATTGAAAAGAATGAAAGAAATGTGTTGGAAAAACAGCTGACCTGGAAAATAGTTCCAGATGATTTTAAAATTATTGGCTTACCTGAAGGCCATAACCAAAAAAAGAGCCTGGATAGCATTCTTCAAGAGATCATTAAAGAAAAGTCCCCGATATTCTAAGAAACAGAGGGGGAAATACTCATTGAAAGAATCTATCAATCCCCTTTGGAGAAGAATCCCATAAGAAAAACTCCAAGGAACATTGTTGTAAAACTCCAGAACTACCAACCTCAAGGAAAAAATTACTTCAAGCTGCCAGAAAAACATAATTCAAATATCAAAGAGCAACAGTCAAGATTACCCAGGATCTGGCAGCTTCTTCAATAAGGGATTGGAGAGTAGAATACCATATTCCAGAAGGCAAAAGACCTAGGGTGACAACCAAGAATTAACTACCCAATGAGATTCAGTCAGCATCAACTTTCAGAGGAGACAATGGAGCTTCAATAAAGAGACTTTTAATCATTTCTATTGAAAAAAACTAGAACTAAATAGAAATTTTAATCTACAAACACAGGACTCAAGAGAAGCACAGAAAGGTAAACAGGGGAAAATACATATTCTTTAAAGGTTAAATTGTTTCCATCCTTAGATGGGAAAAGGGCACCTATAATTCTTGAGAACTGTATCTGTCACTGGGACAGAGGCAAGCACAGATGGCTGTGAATGGACTCTGATGACATAAAGAAAAAGACATTAAGGGATGAAAAAAGCTCTGTACTGGAAACAAAATTACTTAAATAGTCCCATTTTAGAAAAAGAAATTGAACAATACATTAATGAATTCCCTAAGAAAAAATTCTTCAGGACTAGATGGATTCACAAGTGAATTCTACCAAACATTTAAAGAACAATTAATTCCAATACTATATAAACTAACTGGAAAAATAGGTAAAGAAGGAGTACTGCCAAATTCCTCCTATGACACAAATATTATTCTGATACCTAAACCAGGAAGAGCCAAAACAGAGAAAGAAAATTACAGACCAATTTCCTTAATGAATATTGATGCAAAAATTTTAAATAAAATATTAGCAAAGAGAGTACAGCAATTTATCAGCAGGATAATACACTATGAACAAGTAGGATTTATGTTAGGAATGCAGGGCTAGTTAAATATCAGGAAAACTATTCCATAATTGACCATATCAATAACAAAACCAACAGAAATCCAATGATAATCTCAATAGATACAGAAAAAGCTTTTGATAAAATATAGCACCCAGTCTTTTAAACACTAGAGAGCATAGGGATAAAGGAAACTTTCCTTAAAATAATAAGCAGTATCTATCTAAAACTGACAGCAAGGATTATTTGTAATGGAGAGAAGCTGAATGCATTCCTAATAAGATCTGGGGTGAAACAAGGATGCCCATTATCACCATTATTATTCAACATTGTACTAGAAATGTTGGCTTTAGCAATAAGAAAAGGAAAAAAAAAGGAATTAGAATAGGCAATAAAGAAAGAAAACTATTATTCTTTGCAGATGAAATGATGATATACTTAGAGAATCCTAGAAAATTATCCAAAAACCTACAAGTCACAATTCAGTTAAAAAGTTGCAGGATATAAAATAAACTCACACAAATCATCAGCAATTCTATATATTACTGACAAGGCCCATCAACAAGAGAAATTCCATTTAAAATTATTGTAGGCACACCCAAGAACTATATGAACACAATTACAAAATACTTCTGACACAAATAAAGTCAGATATAAACAACTGGAAAAATATCAATTGCTCATGGCTAGGCCAAGCTAATATAATACAAATGACAAGTATGCCTAAATTGATCTACTTTTTCAGTGCCATACCAATCAAATTACCAAAACATTATTTTATAGAGCTAGAAAAAATAATAATAAAATTCAAGATCAAAGATCAAAAGTATCAAAGGAATTAATGAAAAAAATACAAAAGATGGTGACTTAGCAATATCAAACCTAAAACTATATTATAAAGCAGCAGTCATCAGAACCATTTAGTACTGGCTAAGAAATAGAGTGGTGGATCAGTGGAATAGATTAGGTACACATGACACCTTAATCAAGACTGAGAGTAATCTAGTATTTGATAAAACTCCCAAACTCCAGCTTCTGGAATAAGAATTCACTATTTGAAAAAAAAAAAAAAATTCTGGGAAAAGTGGGAAAATAATATATCAGAAACTAGGCATAGTCTGCATCTCACATTCCTTAACAAAATAACAGGAATTCACACTATACCATACCTTATAAGTGCTCATCTACATCTCATCTAGCCTCTACTACATACACCTTCAAAAAAAGGGAACCCATCATCTTTAGAAGTGGCCAATTCCACTTGGAATAACTCTACCTAACTTGTAGGAAATTTTTTTCTTCATTTGGTTTCTCCTCCCTCCCTCCTGAATTTAAGGAAAACATGTCTAAATATGTCTCTTTGCAATTTATACCCACTGATTCTGGTTCTACTCCCTGTGGTAAAAAAACAAAAAAACAAAAAAAACAATTATAATCCTTCCTCCAAGTGAGGGGCCTTCAGAACCTTAAAGTCACCAGGTCTTCTCAGCAAAATGTGCCCAGTTTCTTTAAGTGGAATCAAGGCTATCATTCATAATCAAGGTTACCTTCCTTGAACATTTTCAGGTTATTAATTATCTTCTTAAATCATGGTAAAAAGAACTAAATATACTCTTCAAGCAGACGAATTCTGATTATGGGAGAATACAACAAACTATCAGTTCCCTATTTCTGGAAGCTATGCTGCTTAATGCAGTTCAAGATTGCATTAGATTTTTTGTGCATGTAGTCTCCAAAAATAGCAATAACAACAAAACAAAAAAACAACAACAAAAACCCACTCTGATCTTTTTCAGAACAAGTACTATCTAAACATGCCTCTTCCATTTTACATTTGTGAAGCTAATCTGATTCAAACAATGATTTAGTCATTTGGACCCTAACTATCCTCTGATGTGTTAGCTATTCTTCCCAATTTCATGTCAGTTGGATTTATTCAAGTCACTGATGAAAATGCTCAACAGTATGAGTCCAAACACAGATCTCTGGGTTACTCTATCACAGGGAGCACTTGCCACACTAACAATAAACCATTAACAACTGGATTTTGAGTCTAGCCATCCAACTAATTCTGAATCCACTTGATTTTATTATTATCTAATCCATATAGCTTCAAAAAACTTGGCTAAAAACTAGGTAAACTATATTCATAGCATTCCCTTCATCTATTAATTTAGTAAATTTCTCAAAAAAAAAAAAAGGAAATAATATTAGTCTGGCATGGCCTGTTCTTGAAGTCAAGCTACTTCTTTTTAATTACTGTTTTTCTTTATAAATGTCTGCCAACCATCTCAATAACGACTGATCAATTCTAGAATTATCCCAGGAGCCAAAGTCAAGCTCATTGGCATGTGAAAGTTTCAGGTTTTGTTCCCTACCTTTTTTTGGGAAAATCCAGACATTTTTGTCCTTCTCCATTCTTAGCTCCCATTTTCCATGATCTTTCAGATATACCTGTCAGTGACTCAGCAATTTTATCTGCCATGTCTTAGAATCCAAGAATACATCATAATTTGAATTGGGTAACTTGAATTTAACATAGGTTCACTTTTATTATCTTCTTAATCATTAATTAGCACTGGAAGAGTAGATAGGGAATGGCCTCAGAGCCACACACCCTTGGGTTTGAACCCTACCTATGCTCTAGGCAGCTCTATAAGTTGCAGAAAAGTTGCCAACCTACTTCAATTATGTGAATTTCCTCATTCAGGAATTCCTTACATCAATGAAATCACAGGTCTGATCCCAGTGGTTATCCCTTACCTATCCTGGGGTATCAACTCCTTCCTAGGAATTTTTGTTCTGACATTTCCAGTGCATAGGCTATCCTCCCTAAAAGAGAAAACAGAAGCAAATTCAGAATTGAACAGCTGTTCCATGGCTACACCTTGTCACAAAACACCTCCCACCCCTACCCCCACGTCCTTGCTGTAACCTAGAGATATCAATGTGATGTTGAGTGAATTTTTTAACACGTCTCAGTTTCTGCATCTGTAAAAAAAAGTTTTGAACTAAGTACCTATCTAAGGCCATGTCCAACTCTTCATGATCCTATTTGGGTTTGTTTGTTTTGTTTTGTTTTTTGCCAAAGATACTTAAATGTTTTGACACTTCCTTCTCCAGCTCATTTTATATATGAGAAACTGAAACAAATAGGGTTAAGTGACTTGTCCGGCACAGCTAATAAGTGTCTGAGGCCAAATTTTAACTCAGGAACTTGTCTCCCTGACGCCAAATTTGGCACTCTATCTACTCCATCACTTAGCTGAGTTCCTATAAATCTTCCCATGTTTTTCTGAAACCATTCAGTTTACCATTTCTTATAGGGCCAATAGCGATTTATTAACTACCTATTATATGCCAGGAACTATGCTAGGCATTAAAGATACAAAATGAATCAAAAGACTGCCCTGAAGGAGCTTACAATCTAATGAGGTTTTCCAAATTCATCTATTTCATTTTTAGGTAGCTTAATCTATAACATACTCCAATGATAAGTTATTTGTTTTGCCATCACTGACCTTCACTGAAATACTTTCCATGCCCCCTCTCTGGTTCTTGGATATCCTCACATAAAACTTAATATTTATATAGCAATACAACTTAAAAGATGATTTACATGTGCATACCTGCTTAATATAAAATTCTACTATCCTCTTTCCTTTGACCTGTTCTACTTCTGAATAAGTTATAACCATCCAGAGTCATGTGTCCAATGATGGATTTTATCCGTCAAATCTTATATTTTTATATATATTTGTTTATTTTGTCTCTCCCATTATAATAAGTTTCAACAAGGAGAAAGACTTCTTTCTTTAAATCCAGCAACACCTGCCATGGTGTATTGACCCTACTTCTGATGCTTACTAGCTTTATGACAATGGCTAAGCCATTTCACTTCTTTAAGCTGTAATTCCTCATTTTTAAAAGGAAATAATAGAATTAGAGGATTAGAGGCTCAAATTGGATAGGAAGATCTAAGATCTAGAAGCAGATAATATATGCAAAGCACTTTGCATGTGTTAGAATTCTAAATAAAAACCACTTGCCATTATCTGTAGTAGTAGTAGTAATAGAGAACCAGTTAAAAGCCACACTCAGATTCTCTACAAAGTAAATGCAAGGGGGAAAAACAGTTAATAATTAGACCAGTACAGTAAACAACAGGTAGAAAATTAAAGAAACAGCAATTAAAACAAAAACACAGATAAACAGTCAAAACAGAAGAGGCTATGGACAGTGAATGATTTTCACATATTCTACTTATTGGTCCTATTGGTAGTGTATATCTTAATCACCAACTACTGAAAGTATAAAATGGTGTGGTCAGCTTAACTCAAATTGTAGCCAATTTAAAAGATGACCCAAAAGAATAGCTAAGTGGCAGAGTGGATATAATACTGGTCCTGGAGTCAGGAGGACCTGAGTTCAAATTTGGTTTAACCCTGGGTAAATCACTTACTCCAATTGTCTTGTTATACCTCCCTTCCTCAAAAAGCCTGACCAACCTAAGAGCCAGTAAGCATGTAAACAAAATAAAAAAATAAAACTTTCTTAAGGATTTAACACTATCAGTTTTCTGAAGACACCATAAAGAACAAGAAGCTTAAATCTATTAATAGCAGTAAGTATGGAAAACACAGGAACTGTTCCAGTGACTTCAAGGATTGTCTGTCAGGCATGCCTATTGTATTAAATGCAGGTTATCCTCCCCATTTAAGAAGTTGGTGAAAGGACTTAAGGAATCTCTCTGTGTACAGACTTATTACAAAAGGGGGAAGAGGGGGAAGGAATTCATCAAAAAAGTAAAAAATAACCCAGAAGGGAAATGACTAACAATAATCCTAACAAGAAGAAAGAAAAGTTATTATCTATGTAACACTTTAAATTTGCAAAATGCTTTATCTATTATCTCACTGGATCCTCACAATGAACAAGTATATGTTGTATTTATCTCCACCTAAGGACTGGGGACAAAAACAAAGGCAAATATACTATATTTCTTTTCAAAGTGCTCACATTCAAATGGGGTGGGGAGAGAATAGAAAGTCTTAACATGTCCAAAGAAATACTGATTACATAAAGCACTTTGTTCATAACAACTGTGTCATGTTTAGGAAAACAGAAATGCATGATTTTGTGTCACTAGGTTAGGTATTTAAATAATTTATTCTTAATTACATAAAACATACCTATTTTACCATCAGTTCCTAAAACTGCCACAACTATTTGAAAGTTTCTAAAGAAACTGGTATAAATGAGAGAAATGTTATTTACTGAAAGAGGAGATTCTTTGTTTCAATTGCTATTTCGGCTTAATCTTTGCAACCTCAGCCAAACTGGAACCTGCTGAAGAACTTAGCTTAAGAAGGCCAAAGTCTCCCATTTCATCCAGGATCATCTTCAAGTTGTCCTGATCTACATCTACACACTGAACCCAGATAGCTCTGGAGGGGAAAGTGAGGCAGGTGACCTTGCACAGCCCTCCCTCACTCAAATCCAATTCACTTGAATGTCATGGCATCACATCCCTGATGTCATTCTCTTCCAGAATGGACAAACAACAACAACCACAGCAGCAGCAGCAACAATTTTATTATCTAAATGACTGAAACTAAAATAAATTTTCAGTAATATTTCAGAAGTGTCACAAATTATCAACTCAGTGAGAATCAGTAATGTTAAAAGGCTCTTTTATATGAAAATAACTCAGTAAATGGGCAGTCTTCCTTATGTTTCTAAAACAAATGTTATATTAGAGCAGTTAATTTCTTCTCTCTTACTCAGGGGAAGGACTTAAACAGTCACAGAAGCTAAATGGATTTTTGTCCTAGCTCCTCTTTTTTTCCCTTACCTTCTCTATTGTCTGACCTTTTTCTCTCCATTTTTTTCTTACTTTTCCTTGTCCCTCTCTTGTTGCTCCAACCACTTCTATGAATAGAAACTAGAAGTACAACCAAGTCTCTGATGTTGGAAACACTTCTAGTTTTAGGTAACAGATATGTTTCACTTCTGTCATGTGATACTGAAGAGTGCCACACTAACAAAGTCTGATACCTACATACTGATAGTTAATTTATGCCTAGGACAAGCTAAGAAATTTGATTTTCTACAGATCAACAGCCATGGTGATGTGGGTAAAGGAAAAAATATCAATATAGTCAAACCATAACTGTATACTTAAAATAATTTCCTGTAGTCTAAAATATATCCTGTTTGTATAGTACACTTCAAGAATTATGAATTTTTTTGTTAGTACAGAGAATTAAAATAAATGCTTGAAAAAACATTTATATTTAATAAATATTAAGATAATATAAACACAAAATGTATTTCCTTTTCAGAAAGTCAGGTCATCCTTTTTACAATGCATATGATATACAATAAAAACAGTAAATCATTATAGAATGTGCTGGCACATGACATGTAAATATGAACCATCTCCCCATACAAACTTTAAAGGACCAAAGGTCAGAGGAACTCAACCAAGTCTTCTAAAGCATACTCTAAATGTAACTGAAATAAATCACTTCTACTCATTTGTTTTTCATACTATCCTACAAATCAAATTACCACTAATTTAACTATAAGTTACAATCATTAGCTCTAATAAAAAGATTAAATAATCATGTCAAGTAAATTGTAAAACATGTACCTTTTAATCACACTATAAAAATCCTATGAATATTCCATATTTTATTATTAAGTATTTGTCTCTGCACATAACATATGCTTAAAAATAACTGCTTGAAGATGATGTTTGAATGGATTAAAATTCATCCATTTGATCCATTTGAGAAGATATGTGAAAATATCCACTAAAGCCATTTCAGATACCGGCTTCAGTCTTCCATCAGAAAAAGTAAAAATGCTTGCACCATATACCTCATGTGGTTGTTGTGAGAGTAAATTGAAATTATTATATGTAAAGGCCTATATATATATAAATGTACACTATTAATATTCTAACCTCAAAGTTTACTTTCAAAATAAAGATTTCTTTTCCCATAGAATACTGAGGATTTAGATAGAAATGAAAGAATAAGATTTTACTTTGGAACTTGAGTAATTTGGTTCATTTTACAGAGGCATTAAATAAACAAGCATTTAATAAACATTTATTATGTACTAATTACTATACTAAGCACTGGGATTTAAAAAAAAAAAAAAGTTACTATCCCTGTCCTTAAGGTACTCAAAGGCTAATGGTGGAGACAACATGCAATGAATTATGTATAGATAAGATACATAAAGTGCAAATGGGATGTATTCTCAAAGGCAAAGTACTGGAAGAGGAGAGGAGGATATGAGTAAGTAAGACTTACTGAAGATGGGATTTTAGCTTCGTCCTATAAGGAAGCAGAAGGATGAAAAGCATTCTAGGTCTAAGAGATAACCAGTAAAAAGGCATGGAGTTGGGAGACACAAGCTGGTTATTCCACAAAACAAGACCCTCCACCTCTTGGCTCCAGGCATTCTCTCCAGCTGCTCCACCCCCAACCTGGAATGCTATCAGACTTCCCAGCTCAGACTACTAACCTCCTTGGCTGCCTTTAATTCTCACTTAAATCTCATTTTCCACAGGAAGCCTTTCCCAACCCTCTTAATTCCAGCACCTTCCCTCTAAAGTATTTCTTCTTTATCCTTTACATAGCTTAGTTGGTATATGTCTGTATATTGTCTTCCCCGTTAGATTATAGGTGCCTGGAGAGTAGGAATTATTTTTTTGTATTCCCAGTGATTAGAACTGTGCCTAGCACTAATAAGTATTTAATTAATATTTATTGATTTGTGAAGTGCAGCAAAAAGGCCAGTGGCACTGGATCACAGAGGACATGGAAAGAAGTTAAGTATAATAAGACTAGAGGGATAAAAGAAGCTAGGAAGTAAAGGGCTTTAAAAGCCATGGAGGATCATTAAAAAATTATTGATTCTGAAGACAATAAGGACACACAAGGGTTAACTTTACAGTACAGTGAAGTACAGTGAAGATATAATAATAGAAAGATCTACCCTTTTGGAAAATTATTTTGACAGCTTTGAAAAGAAGGAACCAACAAAAAGCCCATAGCAATAGTCCAAGCATGAGGTGTTAAAAGCCTGTAACAGGTTGGCAACTGTGTGAATAGACAGAAGGAGACATTATGCTAGAAAAATTGCAAAAGCAGAAATGAAGGGGCTCATCAAGATGCTGAATATATGGGAAGAGTGAGAGTAAGGAGCCCAGGATGACATACTGTCTAGGTAAATAAAGGGCAATGAAGTGTCTATATGAATAGAACACCAGAACTATAGTCAGAAAGATCTGAGTTCAAATGCAACTTCAGACACTTACTAACTTTGTGATCCTGGGCAAGTCACTTAACCTTGTTTGCCGCAGTTTCCTCATCTGTAAAATAAACTGGGGAAGAAAATGGCAAATCAATCTAGTGTCTTTGCCAAGAAAACCCTAAATGGGGTCACAAAGAGTTGGATTTGACTTAAATGACTGAAAATTATGTGATTATGAAACTGACAGCATCCTTGATAACAAAAGTTTTATTAAAGTAAAGGGTTTAAGGGGAAAGATAATGTTTGAGATAAACTACAGGACATCCAAGTCGAAGGAGGAAAAGGTATAGATATATATTACTATAGCCCCTTCTATGTAACAGGCACTATGCTAAGTTCTTTTAAATTAAATCATAATGATCACTAACAATATAACTTTTACTATGTTCAGGTACTTCGCTTTTAAATCTTTTACAAATATGTCCATTTGACCCTTAAAACAACCATAAGAGTTATTATCATTCCCATTTTACAGATGAGGAAACTGAGACAAACAGGGTTAAGTGACTTGCCCAGGGTCAACTAGTTACTTAGTGTCTGAGGCTGGATTTGAAGTCAGGTTTTTTTTGACCCAGAGTTCTATCCAATGTACTCCCAAATACCCTTATTTGAGATATCCAACAGGCCATCAGTAATATGGAGGTCAGGAGAATGGTTGGAGGTGGTGAAGAAATCTGAGAATCATCTGCATAGAGCTGATAACTGAACACAGGGATGAGACTACTGAGTGAGAAGGTACAGAGGAAGGTGAGAAGAGGATCCCAGGCATAGCCTTCAGGGACAGCCAGGGTCAATGGGTGTAAAGGGAAGGAAGATAAAGCAAAGAAGACTCATAAGAAGCTGGCTAACAAACAACTGCAGAAAACTGAGAGAGGACAAAGTATCCCAGAGAAGAAAGGTTGATAGTGTGAAAGGAGCAGAAAAGTCAAGATGGCTGAGGATTTGGGAAAGATTGTTAGATGTGAAGATTAAAAGATGATTGTTAACTTTAGAAAGAGGAGTTTCTTTTGAAAACCAGAGTGAAAAAAGGTTTAAAAGTAAAAGGATGGCTTTTTCCATAAATATTGCTGTAAAAGGAAGGAGAGAGAGAGGTCAATTGCTACCAAGGACAGATGAATCAAAAAAGAGGGTTTTTGCTGTTATGGTTTTGGAGGGATGCTATGTTATGTTGGTAGACAGAAAGGAAGCTGAAAAGGGATGAAAGTAAGGGCAACCTGCTGGAAAAGACAAGAGGGAATGGGACCATAGATGCACACAGGAATTTTGCCTTGGCAAGAAGGTCCACTTCTTTGTGAGACAAGAGTATAAGAGATAGTAAGAGAAGATAGCTCAGTAAAAGGAGGGGAAGAAAATTCAACCCAAATGCATTTCAACTGAAATGGAAGTAGGGGATGATATGAGAGGCTTGAGCATAAAGAACTGATTAAAGTAGAGTAAAATGGTTGCCTTGGTGCAGTGAGGATCAAATTGAAATTAATTAACATAAATCTAGTGGTTCCAGTTAACAGAGTGACATGATTTTCTTTGCTTCCATTCGGCAATATATAAATAGGACAAAACATGCTAAAGTCCTAAAATTCTTTTGACCAATTGAAGATTAAGTTGCTTTATCTTTGTTTTTTTAAGAGACTAAAAAATGAGCTTCCAACTTCAAAAACTCAAGTTTACCTTTAGAATAAGCATTTGGAGGAGAAGTGGAGAAATAAAATAGACTGAGGTGGGAAGGGTAACATGAGTTTATGGTGTTGCGCCTGTCTCAGTCTCCCTCAGTTACTCCTCAGTTTCCCTCAGGTGCAGTATCAGTCTTCCTTAATTGCTGTTTCAGTCTCCCTTAATTGCTCTGTCCCAGAATAGAATCCCCACTTCCTGACCTTCAGAAATAATTGGACTCACATTCCAAAGTAATCAAGAAACCTCCAGATGGTCAGCCTCAACATCCCCCTTATCTGTGACCTAGACAAGCAGTCTGCTTTGGCAAGGCTCCTTACTCCTACCTGTCAGAACTGAATTTATGGTTTCCTTGGACACCAGATGTGCTCAGCTGTTCCCATGAGTTCTTTGTCTCCCTAAGCTATAGGACCCTATATAATGTTTGAAGTTCCTTGATGACATCACTTTGTACTCTGTATTCAGTGGGTTAACATGGCTGTGGCTGTGTTGGTCTCTGGGGTGGACTGCGTGCTTTGAGACAAGAGTCCCACCAGTCCTGATCCATAGCTATGGATTCTGAACTCTCAATTAACATCAATAAAGCATTACCTAATTTCCATGTGTGATACTGCCTCAGTTTCTCCCTGAGCATCGCAATGGCTCTAGATGAATCCTAGTAGGAAAAACAAAAATAAAACAAAAAATCCTCCAATCCTTCATGGAATAAGTAGATCAAAAAAATTTTAAATAATTGTTAAATTTCATTTTCATCAGAATCTACTAAAATTTTAATTTTAACTAAACATAAATTTTAAATACATTTTTAAATAATACAATCAAACTGCTAGAAATTTCTCTCTGCTCTTAAGAGCTAAATTTCAGGTTGGGAGTGGGACTATACTACATTTTATTTTGTCAAGTTTCATATTACCCAAATCCTCTCTCCAACTTTATTGGTAAAATAAGTTGCAGAAATAGAGGGAAGAGATAAACTGGGGATAAATATGTATAAGCTATTCCCTAAAGAGTCAGACGAAAGCAAGATAAAAGGTATATTTATTTTTGGTTTCTAAGGTGGATCTAATAGGTAGATTAGATTTTTACTAACATCTTGGTTAGTAAGTGAGAAAGAAGTAACTGGTGAAAGAGTATGGCTAGACCTTGAACTAGAAGACTTGAGTTTAAATGCCTGTGTGATCTTGGAAAAGTCATTTACCAACTCTGAGTCTGTTTCTCCTCAGCTGTAAAACTGCACTATCTACTTCAGAAATTTACTCTAAGTAACAAATAAAAGGAGAAAATAAAATGTGAAATACTTTATAAACTTTAAAATACTTTAAAAATCTACTGTCTTATATTTTAAGGATGTGTGCATTTTTTGGCCTGTAGATTCTATCTCTGAGATACAACAAAATCTCTCTACAAATAAATTTATGTTACTGATGAAAAATTAAATCCCTTAGGACCAACATGAAGATTCACCTATCCTTGGCTTAGCTAGGATGAATAACACTCACTGTCTCATCACTAAGCCTGTACCCTACAACTTGGTAAAACTTTCCAGAGCTTAGACCTTGATAGCATATGCCTTTGAAAATCTTGGATACTTCCAACAACACAAGGAAGCCCTGGATTAGAATTTAGTGGAAATTATAATTGTCAGATTAAAAGAAAAGAAGTTCTACTGTGCTGCCTCACAGTGGCACAAAAGTGAAACTGAATTCTCAAAAGTTAAACTAACCAACTTCCAGAAGTGTTTAGTCAGACCAAGCTAGAAAGAGTTCGAGAATGAATTCAGAAACAGATCTAGCTATTTTGTTAGATCTAGTGTCATTAAATTTAGAGAAATACATCACCTATGAGCTATCAACCAGATTATGATTTTTTTTTTTTTTGGCCAACAGATTTTCATGAAACCATCTACTAAATTGCTGGAAGGGTTGCAATAAGCAATTAAATATTAGAACCTTAAAAGTTAAAGTGGATGATGCTGAATCTCAATATCATAAACAATTTTACCATTCAAATACTTTAAAAAAATTTATATATCCTATTCTTTACCATAAGTACTAAGCTCCACACCAGATTCATAGCCCCCCTCAAAACAGTCCAAGTTTTCTCCTCTTAATTTACAATGCTTTATTTTCAAAGAGAACCAACCAGGCTGAATTAGATTTAAGTGAGGCAGGATTGCACATTGTCATCAACCTCACTCTCTTTTAGAGTCAATGAAATTCAGAGGCAAGACAAAAATCAAGATGACCAGTGATGACCAGGTATAGAGGGCCACAGATAGTGAGGAAACTCTGGGTGAGGTATAAGACACTTCAGCCCAGAGGAAACCTGCAGACAATGTCTCAGCCTTCTTGAGAAGTCAGGGGGCAGTGACAACCTGTGTTGTAACTGAAGCAGAGTGAAACCAAGTGGCAAAGAGTCATCTATATACAAGTTGTTTATGTGGTCCCCCATACCCAGTGTATAGTTAGCGCATGTGCATTGTACTAAGATTATATGAGGGTATTAGGGTATATAAGGCTGAGAATTTGGAAAAAACAGACTCCATGTTTGACCATCCACAGGAGTCTCCTCTACTAAGGACTGAGGCAAGTACCGAGGTCCTCCAGAGAACTAGACCGGACACAACAGCCAGGGATTAATTGGATGACCTTGGTATCTTCAATGTCTGATCAAGGTTTAAGCTCCATAGCACCTATTTCAGCTGGCTTTGTGTCCTATTGAAAGAAACTGTTTTCATCTACCCAAAATATCAGAGATAGATTATCTTCCCCCCTCCAATTCACCAACAGATTGAAGGTTTGTCAGTTACCCTCAACCTAGGTTTGGCCCATCTGCCAAAATGATTTACATGGGAGTAGCCACTGCTGCAGTGCTACTGCTTCTTGGAGCATAGTTGAGAGTTGGGTGAAAAGTGAACACCACAGGTGAATGAGCAGCCCTGAAGAGGGCTCAGCAAGTCCTCACATCAGAAGTGCTATCCTCCCTTAACACTGCCTATAGCCCAAGTCAGAAGTAGGACCAACAGGGTAGAGAATTCAGAAAGGCAAATTTAGACCTGATATAAGGAAAAAACTTCCTAAAAATCAGAAGCATCCAAATGAGCCGCTTCAGGAAATTAGTGAATTTAGCTTCACTAGAGATTTCTAAGCAAAAATGGATGATCCCATATTCAGAATGTTTTATATGGAAGTCTTGTTCAAGTACTAATTGAAATAGATGGCCTCAAGGTCTCTTTTAACACTCAAAATCTGTAATTCTAAAGAAAAAATATGAACTAAACAAGGTACTACTTTATGAATAATGTACATTTTTATGAAAAATCCACAAATCTGAGGAGATAGAGGTGGTAACCTAGTGGTAATAGACAGGAGGAGGCTGAATAAAGGCAGTTTGATAGCAGTGATCAAATCAAATTGGAAACACACCACTTTAAAGGCTCTTCAATAATCTAGAATATCTGCTTCCTTTTCTGACTTAAGGACTTTTACTTTCTTTTTTGCCCTGGTATGCCAATATTACTGCATCATTTACTTGTATTTCTGAAGCCTGAGTTTTCCCCTTGCATCTGGCATTCCTGTTTGTTAGCTAGTACTACCTGTTCTTATTAAAGTATTATGGCTAACTGCTCCTGCCCATACAGCTGTCCTGTCAACATTACAGTTCATGATTTGGAGAATTTTCAATTATGGCTCCTGTCCTGGTTCTGGCCCTGGCTCAACCCCTTGCCTCAGCCCTAGAATAGTCAGGAGCACAATAAAGAATTCTTTAGAAAAAAGAGGAAGTGCCTACACTTCTGGATGTGATTCTGATCAAAAGAGATTGAAGGTAAAATAAAAAGTACAATCTTGGAATAAACTGACCTTGGTATCTTAGGCTTACTAACAGCCAAAGAAGGGAATGGCATAGATAATTTGACAAGTATTCTACAATTTTTAGAAGAGAAATTTTTTTAAAGTTCAAAGGACTTTAATCATATTACCCAAGTCTCTAAGAAATTGAATGAAGGGGCAGCTAGGTGGCGCAGTGGATAGAACACCAGCCCTGAAGTCAGGAGGACCTGAGTTCAAATCTGCTCTCAGACACTTAACTCGTCCTAGCTGTGTGACCCTGGGCAAGTCATTTAACCCCAATTACCTCAGCAAAAAAAAAGAAAAAGAAATTGAATGAAGAGGAAAATTCTAACAGCAAAATTACAATTAATCCTTTTGAGGGGGAGAAGAAAGAAATCTGAAGACAGAACTTCCAAGTAGTTCTCAGATGATCTCAGATTTTAAAAAGATAAAGAAGGAAGCAAGAGCACATAAGTAAAGGCAAATACAAAAATGTATTCTAATTCTACATTAATAGTGACAGAAGACTGAAACATGGAATGATTCAGGCTTGCAATAAGAAATCTATAAAAAACAAAGAGTTTTTGAGGTTAGGTTAGGGGCAAGAAAAAATAACAAGGAAGCACTCAAAGATTAAGATAGACAAACTATATCAAGGGACATTTTAATATTACTTTTGATAAATACACATATTTTTAAATCACGAGAAAGTTCAACTTACTACAGCATAAAGGTATTTATTTGTTGTGTGATAAATTGAACCAAATGTGTTAAAGTAAAGGTTCAATTCCTTGATTTGGCTCTACATGTAAGATCCCTTGTAATTCTGAGAATCTATAATTTTATGAACAAAATGTACTTAAAAATGAAAAGCATACTCTTAATACTAGTCTTGAATAACATAACATTGTATCATTCATTTCCAAGTCGTTGATCACCATATACCACTAGCTTGCACATTTGTGCAAAATAGATAAGTTAGGGAAAGAAACCTAAGTTTAATACCTCTAAGAACAAGTTAAAATGGTACTATAATCTGTAATGTTTTGGACTATTACTCTTTGAATGTTTTTTTAAAAGCCTTTCATCCCCCAAATCATCAAATAATATCAAAGTGTGTCAAATGAAGACCCCCCCAAAAACATATTTTGTGCTATTAAATAAGCAATAAGCCCCAAAAGGGCCCTTCAATCTACCTGGCAAGAGATTACCTAAGAATCAAAATCAGAAAACAAGATTTTCCACTGTAGCACAAAGGAGCCACTCACCATTCCCTTACTGCTGTAAGCACTGTAGTTTTAGGTCAATTTCTCATTGTATCCCTAAGCCATCTATTTACACATGCACACATTAGAACACATACTCAAAATGTTCAACGAGATCTGTGAATTCATGATTTTATGTGTTCCAATCAGTGAGGTAGCTTATAATTCATTCATTCCTACCCAAATTCTCTGACTTTTATTACATACTGTAAGTTCGTTCAATAAGAGTCTCTATTCAACGTTCCCTGTATCTTAAGGACACCAGCAAAGGATTCAAGCTTTCTACCTGTTTTTCCCCAATCCTTCCACCTTCTTTTTTTGCTTAAACCATCCCCTGATGACATTCATTGAATTCAAATGAATTCAACAAGAATTTACTAAATGTCTACTATGTGCCAACCCTATGCTAGGTACTAGGGATACAAAAAAAAAAAAAAAGGTCTGTCCCAAAGGAACTTAACTCTACTTAGGGAAACACAGACAAGCAAATACTATATTCACACATTACACACACACACACAAACACACACACTCACTCATGTGTATACAATAAATACAAAGTAATTGGGGGTGTGTGCAGGGATGAAGTACAAATAAATAAAGGGTTGAAGAAAGACCTCATAGAGGAGAAAGCAACTGAGCAGAAGCCTGAATGAAGCTAGAGATTACAGGTGGAGCAGAAGAGGAAGGAGAGCATTCTAGCCATAAGAGTCACTTACTAAAGAGCTTTCTGTCTTATGTTGTAGCTTGCTCACTTTCACTGTACTTTCCAATCTATTGCCCTCTCCGGGACATTGAATTTCAGTTCTCTTGCACTGTTATATGAGTCACGGTTATACAACACTCATAAAGACAACTTCTGGAAGAAGTTGGGGTCATTAAAGGAATTCTTTATTTTCCTGAAGGTAACCTAACCCATCCTCCTCTTGCTTAATTTTAAATGTACTATGTCATAATCTAAAGAAGTGGTATCCAACTCAGATAATATTTAGCACAGAGCCTGGCACTATATAGACTTTTTTTTTTTTTTGGTTAAAGCTTTTTATTTGCAAAACATATGCATAGGTAATTTTTCAACAATGACCCTTGCAAAGCTTTCTGTTACAAATTTTTCCCTCCTACCCCCTCCCCTAGATGGCAGGAAGTCGAATACATGTTAATTATGTTAAAATATTTGACAGATCGAATATGTGTATACATATTTATACAGTTATCTTGCTGTACAGGAAAGAAAAAAAAAACCTGAGAAGGAAAACATAATGCAAGCAAACATCAATAGAGAGTGTGAAAATGCTATGTTGTGGTCCAGACTCAGATCACACAGGCCTCTCCCTGGGTGTATATGGCTTTGTTCATCACTGAAAAACTGGAACTGGTTTGAAACATCTCGTTGTTGGAGAGAGCCATGTCTATCAGAATAGATCATCATATAGTCTTATTGTTGCCATGTACAATGATCACCTGGTTCTGCTCATTTCACTCAGCATCAGTTCATGCAAGTCTCTCCAGGCCTCTCTGAAATTGTCCTGCTGGTCGTTTCTTACAGAACAATAATATTCCATGACATTCATGTTCCATAATTTATTCAGCCATTCTCCAATTGATGGGCATCCATTCACTTTCCAGTTTCTAGCCACTACAAAAAGGGCTGTCACAAACATTCTTGCACATATGGGACCCTTTCCTTCCTTTAAGATCTCTTTGGGATATAGGCCCACTAGAAACACTGCTGGGTCAAAGGGTATGCACGGTTTGATCACTTTTTGAGCATAGTTCCAAATTGCTCTCCAGAATAGTTGGATCCGTTCACAGTTCCACCAACAATGCATCAGTGTCCCAGTTTTTCCACATCCTCTCCAACATTTGTCATCTTTTCCTGTCATCTTAGCCAATCTGACAGGTGTGTAGTGGTACCTCAGAGTTGTCTTAATTTGCATTTCTCTGATCAACAGAGATTTCGAGCACCTTTTCATATGACTAAAAATAGTTTTAATTTCATCATCTGAAAATTGGCTGTTCATATCGTTTGACCATTTATCAACTGGAAAATGGCTTGAATTCTTATAAATTTGAGTCAATTCTCTATATATTTTAGAAATGAGGCCTTTAAATGTAAAAATGATTTCCCAATTTATTGCTTCCGTCCTAATCTTGTATGCATTGGTTTTGTTTGTACATAAACTTTTTAATATAATCAAAATTACCTATCTGGTGTTCAATTAAGAGTTCCAGTTCTTCTTTGGACACAAATTCCTTTCTTCTCCACAGGTCTGAGAGGTAAACTATCCTATGTTCCTCCTAATTTGCTTATAATATCACTCTTTATATCTAAATCATGAACCCATTTAGATCTTATCTTGGTATGTGGTGTTAGGTGTGGGTCAAGCCCTAATTTCTTCCACACTAATTTCCAATTTTCCCAGCAGTTTTTGTCAAATAGTGTGTTCTTATCCCAAAAGCTGGGTCTTTGGGTTTATCAAACACTAGACTGCTATAGTTATCGCCTAGTTTGTCCTCTGATCCTATCCTATTCCACTGATTGACTACTCTGTTTCTTAGCCAGTACCAAATGGTTTTGATGACCACTGCTTTATAACATAGTTTTAGATCTGGCACAGCAAGGCCACCCTCATCAGCCTTTTTTTTTTTTTTTTTTCCCCATTAATTCCCTTGAAATTCTTGACCTTCTGTTCTTCCAAATGAACTTGGCTACTATTTTTTCTAGATCTGTAAAATAATTTCTTGGGAGTTCAATTGATATGGCACTAAATAAGTAAATCAGTTTGGGTAGTACTGTCATTTTTATTATATTTGCTCGGCCTACCCATGAGCACTTGATGTTTTTCCAACTGATTATATCTGACATTATTTGTGTGGAAAGTGTTTTGTAGTTTAGTTCATATAGTTCATGACTGTTCCTTGGCAAATAGATTTTCAGATATTTTATACTCTCCACAGTTATTTTGAATGGAATTTCTTTTTGTATGTCTTGCTGCTGAACTTTGTTGGTAATATATAAAAATGCTGCTGATTTATGTGGATTTATTTTGTATCCTGCAACTTTGCTAAAGCTGTGAATTGTTTCTAGCAGTTTTTTAGTTGAGTCTCTAGGGTTCTCTAAGTATACCATCATGTCATCAGCAAAGAGTGATAATTTAGTTTCCTCATTACCCTACTCTACTTCCTTTTATCTCTTTTTCTTCTCTTATTGCCAAAGCTAACATTTCTAATACAATATTAAATAGTAATGGTGACAGTGGGCAGCCTTGTTTCACTCCTGATCTTATTGGAAATGGGTCTAGTTTGTCTTCATTACATATGATGCTTGCTGATGGTTTTAAATAGATGCTACTTATCATTTTAAGGAAAAGCACATTTATTCCTATACTCGCTAGTGTTTTTAATAGGAATGGGTATTGGATTTTATCAAATGCTTTTCCTGCATCTATTGAGATAATCATGTGATTTTTGTTAGTTTGGTTATTAATATAATTGATTATGCTGTTAGTTTTCCTAATATTGAACCAGCCCTGCATTCCTGGTATAAATCCTACTTGGTCATAATATATTATCCTGGAGATGACTTTCTGTAATCTTATTGCTAATATCTTATTTAGGATTTTTGCATCAATATTCATTAGGGAAATCAGTCTATAGTTTTCTTTCTCTGTTTTTACCCTACCTGGTTTAGCTATCAGTACCATATCTGTATCATAAAAGGAATTTGGTAGTACACCTTCTTTCCTTATTTTTTCAAATAGTTTATATAGCATTGGAATTAATTGTTCTTTGAATGTTTGGTAGAATTCACATGTAAATCCATCTGGTCCTGGAGATTTTTTCTTTGGGAGTTGATTAATAGCTTGTTCTATTTCTTTTTCTAAAATGGGGCTATTTAAATAATTTATTTCCTCTTCTGTTAACCTGGGCAGTCTATTTTTGTAGATATTCTTCTATTTCATTTAGATTATCAAATTTGTTGGCATAAAGTTGGGCAAAGTAACTCCTAATTATTGCTCTAATTTCCTCTTCATTGGAGGAAAGTTCTCCCTTATCATTTTTGAGACTAGCAGTATGATTTTCCTCTTTCCTTTTTCTAATCAAATTAACTAAAGGCTTATCTATTTTGTTGGGTTTTTTTTTCATAAAACCAACTTTTAATTTTATTTATTAATTCTTATTTTCAATTTTATTGATCTTCCCTTTTATTTTCAGAATTTCCAATTTGGTATTTAATTGAGGGTTTTTGATTTGTTCTTTTTCTAGTTTTTTTAATAGTAAGTCCAATTCATTGCTCTTCTCTTTCTCTATTTTATGTAAGTAAGCATCTAGAGATATAAAATTACCCCTTATAACCACTTTGGCCGTATCCCACAAATTTTGATATGTTATCTCATTATTGTCATTCTCCTGGATGAAATTATTGATTGTGTCTATGATTTGCTCTCTCACCCATTCATTTTTTAGGATTAGGTTATTTAATTTCCAATTAACTTTTGGTCTATTTTCTCCTGGCCTTATATTGCATGTGATTTTTTATTGTATCATGATTTGAAAAAGATGCATTTACTATTTCTGCCTTTCTGCATTTGATTTTGAGGTTTTTATGCCCTAACACATGATCAATTTTCATATAAGTTCCATGAACCACAAAGAAAAAAGTAAACTCCCTACTGTCTCCACTGTATAGACTCTTAAGAAATGTTTACTGATTGAATATTGAGTGCTAAATTGAAATACATCCCTACAGACCTATGTTCTGACTTAGAAAACCACAAGTTAACATGTTGTGTTGTATTTTTTATTTATTTTGTTAAATATTTCCAAATTACATTTTAATCTGATTCTTACTCCAAAATTTTGCTAGAGTGAGTTTCATACTAATCTAATAATATATAGTATTCTTCCCTGAGGCTCTTAACTGTATAGATGGTTGGATGAAATTCTTATACTTGAGTTTGTGAAGTGCTGCAAATCTTTAGAAGTAGAAAAACCTTGATATAATAACCAGAAATTAATCATTAATTTTTAAACTATAATTATATCACTAATTTTTGGCTACAAAATTACTTTGCGAAGAAATATATCTTATTCAGCATCAATATATAGTTCTTTCATTCCAAAATTAATATTCAAAAAAGTTCCTATTTGCTCCCTAAAACAAACATGGTAATATATCATCATTTATACTATCAATAATGCAGGAAGCTTTTCAGATATACATTTTTTTTATAAAGAAAACATAAAACTCAAAGTTCTAGTGCTTAAAACTATAAATTTTACAACCACAAAGAAAATCTTTCCAAATGTAAAAGGAATATGGTGGTTTAGGATCATGCAATCAGTTAGAGATGTAACTAAGATCAATTTGGTTCAATGCCTTCATCTTACCAATAAAGAACATTGAACCTCAAGTTAAGTAACCTGCTCAATATCAAAGGGAGGTCGAAAATATCAGATAGGGAATCAAATGCTGTAATTCTGCCACATTCAATAATAGTATCCCAAAAGCAAAAAAAAAAAAAATTTCAATTATCCATTCCTTTGCTTTGCTGCTGAGTTAAAAGTAGAACCAAATCATCAAAGACAAGTGATGAAAAGAAATGACATAACTTTTCCTTTGTCTGCTATTTTGGTTTTTAAGGACTAACAGGCATTTCCAATAATGGTATTCCTTGTTTATTATCTGTGTCACTTTATCTATCTCTCCTCTTATCTGTGTTCTTTTTTTTTTTCTTTGTACTACTTTCTTTTCATTCATTGCTTGTTAAATAATAGTGCCCAAAGTGACCAAACCAGTCCTTAAACCCCAAGTCTTCAAAGTCCAAGATTAAAAACAAATCACTCCTTTGCTACCATACTCATGCCTTCTGGAAGTCAATCAAAAATAACAATAGCAACTCAAATTTTTAAAGGATTTTAAGATTTATAAGTTAGTAATCTTGTGATATAGGTAATATAAATATCATTATCAGTTTACATATAAGGAAACAGGCACTGAATAAACTAAGTAAGAGGTTGTTGAGGCTTAAATGAGAAAAAGTACATAAATTACCATACAAAAATCAGTTGTGATTACTTATTTCTCCCTGCAAAAAGACAAAATTTTTGTACTACTGAAATTGGCAACACTACCCTTTAATTTCCCCATCAAACCTATAACCCCGAGTTCATTGTGTCTTGCTAATTCAGGATAGTCTGATTTATCTCTCTCTTTTCTCTTTACCTTGTAACCATTTAGACCAAACTCTCACAACTTTGTAACAACAGCAGGCACTAACACTTTATAGTCTACATGCTGCTGATGGATGATGAAATGATTTTCGGGGTCATGAGAAAAGTTTATCATCAGGGACTAGGCACAATTATAAAGTAAGTAGTTTGTCTTAACACACTTCTACATATTCCAGTCATTCTCCCACTCTTAGGAACATCCTGTTCTTCCAAATCATTCAGGAGAAACAAGTTATCCAAAATCCCCTACAGTAATTCACAAATGCCTGCCTTAGCCAAAGTACACCAAACACTTCTACCTTCATCATAAAACACTCTTCTTTAATAAATTATTTCAAGTATGCAGTAGGAAAAATTTAATCATTAAATTAAATCTACATATAGTGAGGTACAAGCCATTAATAGGTTTAAACTTTCTCATACGGTACAATATTTGGAGTTTTTAAAACTGGTTAACCAACAGTTATCCTTAACTAGAATAATAGGAGAGATATATTTGAACAGATTGCTTTCCTTTTGTGAGATGAAAATAACATAACCCAATTTATTCTCTACTTTGACTTTCACCACCAGAAAATTTAGAGCTAGATTTATTACCAAAAGTGGTATAATCTATTCAATTCATTTGTCTGAAAGCATCTCTGTTTAGTCACTTATCCTGAAGTATGGTTTAGTCTGTAAATTGCAATAAATGCTTTCAGGAGTAGTAGGGATTACAATGAACCTTAAATAAAGAAGAAAAAAAGCATGATTTTAGTTGTCTCCCTCACACAGTTCCCACTAAAGTGCCAACCTATACTGTCCCTTAGTATAACAATTACTTTTCTGCACAGCACTTATTTGTCCCCGAAAAGAAGAGAAACCAAAGCTGCGGCAAAAATTGTGCAATGTAGAATAAGCACTCAGCTGGTAGTCTAGAAAGAAAAGTCTGTGCAACTTCTCTGGCACTCCATTACCTCATCTGCAGAATGAAACAGTTAAGAGACAAACCCTACAATGCTACAATTCTAATTTTACACATTTGTTTTTGAAATGTGCTGATATCCTGATCTGTTTTTCCTTTTTCCTCTTTAACTGTTCCTGAAAGGAATCCTGAGTGCTAGCTTTATACTATCTAAACAATTTCATCATTTTTTATCAATTGAAGCTAAGTGGGATGATAGAAAGCCAGTAGGCTTTGGAGACAGAACACCTGTATTTGCATGTTGGTACCAATATTAAATATCTATATTAATAGAGAAATTTTGTTTCAGCAAAATTATGCATTATAGAGTAAAACAATGTATTACCACTCCTAAGGAATTTTCAATTTTCCCAGCTATCTGCATTCTAAGTCTTTTACTTAATTTGGCAAAGAATTAGATTTGCAAAGACAGCAAACACCTTTTTTGCATATCACAAAATGAATCTAAGAGATGTACAATGATTTGCCCAGTGTTATACATACACCTGCTAAATATCAGAGGTAGAAATGAAAACTCAGACTTTTCCTGATGATGGGTCCAACATATTTATCCACCATGATGCTCTATATAAAAATAGAGAGAGCTGGTGGAGACAATTTTTTTAAGCACCACAGGCCTTCTCTTTGAGTCTATATTATGCCAAAAACTAGCCCTGAACAGCTAAACAGCGCTATGGACAGAGGACTAGTCTTGGAAGAAGTAAGACTTGAGGGTTCAAACACTGGATCTGTGGTCCTGGGCAAGTCACTTAACTCTTCAGCCAGAATTTCTTTATCTTTAAAATGTAGATAAAAATAGCACCTACCTCCCAGAGTTGTTGTGAATATTCAATGAAGTAATATTTCTAAAGCACTCTAGAAAGCCTCAAAGTACTATATAAGAGCTAGCTATCATTATTATGAACTGTAAATTTATTTTAATTTCTTCTCAGGGACTTGATCAAAAGAAAGAGCAGCATACTTGTGCTGGTATTATCTTTTGGGTCTGTCTATCTAATTGCTTCCCCCAATTTCTGAATTTAAACTAAATCTTTCCAAGTTAGGGGATCTAGTTTCAATCTCACTATTAGCCTTTCCTCTATGCCTTCACTTCATACCCAGGTCTTCAATTCATCAGGATAAGGCTAGAGGGGAAAGTCCAGCACAATGATCTTGATTTCATTCTTAAAGCACAGAATCCACAAAACAGTCTTAGGTCATAGACCAGAGTAGCTACTGCCTCAAGCCTTCAGATGGAGGTTCAGAACTGAAGGCCAAGGATAGGTCACAGAAGAAGTTGCTCAAGGCGGAGGAGAAAGGAGAAAGAAAAAGAAAAAGGCTAGGAATTAGAAGCAAAAGGAAAAAGCACTGTTGTGGAGTCATGAGTAAAGGAAAGGAAAGAGTGAATGAGAATCACTCGACCAAGGTACAATCATTAAGTACTTACCTAGAGGATAGGGAACAAAAGGGAAAAAAAAATGAAATAACCCTTATCTTTTATAGGAAATGAGGGAAACAACTGCTGGAAAGTATGTTGCTATGAAGTTAAAGGAGATTGCTAAATCTACAAGTACACCAGAGATCCCAAAGCTTTTTCCCTTAGTTTCTTAGGCCATGACTTTCTCACCCGTTTTATGGAGGTTTCCATTCTTTGGTCCTTCCTTTGTTAACTCATTTTATCCCCTCTGGCTGATCTAGCTTCTAATTCCTCTAGGAAAGGCCCACCTACAATAGCTTTCTGAGGTCTGGACTTCCACTCCATGCCTTTACTCCAGGTTAACTTCATACTAGCTCCCTAGTAAGCTTCTCCCTACTCCATGCACCCCACACTAACCAAACATAGTTAAGAGCCACAAAAAGAACCAAAAGAATGAATCACTCAGTAAAAAGTGATTCTCACTTGATCTACCTCAAAGTCAACAAGCCATAGACTGGCTCTGCTTGGCCTTCTTTCCCTTAAGGGAAAGTCCAAAGTCTATTCTTTTTCCCAAATGATATATATATATAGAGAGAGAGAGAGAGATTCCTAGGTATATCAAAATAACAACAATATCATAACCTATTACTATTTCACATTCCAACTAAGTCATATTAGTTAATATGTTATATTTATTTATAGTTAATAGTTAATAACTAATAACTAAAAGTTAATAATAATACTAATAAAAGTTAATAAATATTTTTAAGTGCCAACCTTGGGCCAAAAATCGTGGCTCTGTGCTGGGAACACAAAGAAAGGTAAAAGAATATCCTTGCTTTCAAGGAGTTCACAACCTACTAGGGTAGACAAAAACTATATTCAAACAATCCTTTAACAATACTGATAAACTTACATAATCAATTTATATTTTTTAAGATTAAAGAGTTTTTTGTTGTTTTTCACTCACTTCAGTTATGTCTGATACTTCATGACCCCATGGACCTCAGTCCATCTGGTTTTCTCGGCAAAGATATAGGAATGGTTTGTCATTTGCTTCTCCTGGGGTAAACATAGATTAAGTAACTTGTCCAAGGTCACACAACTAGGAAATTTCTGAGTCTGGATTTGATCTCAGGTACTGCACTGCCAAGCTGTGAGTAACTAATTTTCCCACAGGGAATAAGATCCAGGGACCTCTCTCTTTACATATATATAGTCATTGATAATCATAAAACAAATCTGGATTTAGATGAGACCTCAAAGAACATCTTCACATTTTACAAATGAGGAAACAGGGCACCATTAGGTTAAATAATATGCCCAAGGTCACTCAAGTAATGAAACATGATTAAAGGAAGAATACAGTATAATGTGGGATATGGGACCTGAAATCAGGAGAAACCTGGACTTGAATCCTTAATCTAGAAATTTACAAGCTTATGCCACTATGGGAAAGTTTTTTAATTTCTCTAAGCATTAGTTCCCTCACTTGAAAAATGGGAATAATGGTCCTTATCTCACAAAATGGTGATAGGGATCAAATGAGATAATATGCATAAAGCACCATACAAATCTAAGTTATTATCATTAGTTCATGGAATCAGAAAAAAAAAAAACTGTCAGCACTATTGCTAATTATAGATACTAGAGAAGAAACTGAGAAAAGAAAAATTAAAGCTGAATTTGCTGTGTAAAAGTAATTATAGTCATTTATGTGAACTGCACACTATTGTGCCTAACTACAATCTAGAATAATAATGATCACATATATCTAAGGATCACAAACTTAGAATCTGATTATTTAGTCTAACTAGCTAACTTTACAGATAAAGAAACTGAATTCCTAAGAATTTAAGTAACTTGTCTAAAGTAATACAGGTCACCTAAACATCATATCTGAACCAAGACCTTCTGACTCCATAACCATCTCCATTACACTATGATGACCATTCATTAAATATGTAAATTTAATTTTAAGTTTTCATTAATTACAGCAGCAAACTCTTTGCACGTTCTAAGTTTCCAGTATGTTGTTGATTAAGCATGGCTATCTGCCAATAACTTTTTCAAAAATTACATTAACAACCTTGCAGATTTTAGTGAGCTTTAATTATCAAACTAAGGATTCTATATTTTATGCAAGAAACAATAGTAAGCTACTGATAATTTTTTTATTATGAAAGTAATATGGTCAGATCTGTTTTAGGAATATTAATATGGGAGCCACTAATGGCACAACAGATAGAGCACCGGCCAAAACACTATTGATCAGAGAAATGCAAATTAAGACAACTCTGAGGTACCACTACACACCTGTCAGATTGGCTAAAATGACAGGAAAAGATACAAATGTTGGAAGGGATGTGGGAAAACTGGGACACTGATACATTGTTGGTGGAACTGTGAATGGATCCAACCATTCTGGAGAGCAATTTGGAACTATGCTCAAAAAGTTATCAAACTGTGCATACCCTTTGACCCAGCAGTGTTTCTATTGGGCCTATATCCCAAAGAGATCTTAAAGGAAGGAAAGGGTTCCACATGTGCAAGAATGTTTGTGGCAGCCCTTTTTGTAGTGGCTAGAAACTGCAAAGTGAATGGATGCCCATCAATTGGACAGTGACTGAATAAATTATGAAAAAATGACTGAATAAAGTATATGAATGTTATGGAATATTATTGTTCTGTAAGAAATGACCAGCAGGATGATTTCAGACAGCCCTGGAGAGACTTGCATGAACTGATGCTGAGTGAAGTGAGCAGAACCAGGAGATCATTATACACAGTAACAACAATATTATATGATGATCAATTCTGATGGACATGGCTCTCTTCAACAATGAAATGTTTCAAACCAGTTCCAATTGTTCAATGAAGAAAGCCATATACACCCAGAGAAAGGAATATGAAATGTGGACCACATGTTTGCTTGCATTGTTTCCTTTCTCAGATTTTTTTTTCTTGTAGATCTAATTTTTCTTGCACAGTAAGACAACTGTAAAAATATGTATACATATATTCGATTTGTCAAGTATTTTAACATAATTAACATGTAGTAGAGTTTCTGCCATCTAGGGGAGGGGTGGGAACTAGAAGGGGAAAATTTGTAACGGAAAGCTTTGTAAAGGTCAATATTGAAAAATTACCCATACATATGTTTTGCAAATAAAAAGCTTTAAAAAAAACAAAAACAAACAAACAAACAAAAAAAAAAAAAAAACAGATCACCGGGCCTGGAGTCAGGAAGAACTCAGTTCAAATCCCTATTGCCTTGCCAAAAAAAGAATATCAATATGGCAGTTGTGGAAGGGATCAATTAAGAGAAGTGACAGAGTAGAAACAGAAAGAACAATTGGGAGGCTAGGGCAACAGTCCAAATGAGAGGTGGTAAGAGCCCAAACTAAGATGGAAATGACATGAGTAGAGAGAAGAGAACAGACTACAGAGATATTAGAGATAGAATCAGTAAAAACTGGCAAATAATTGTGGATTGAGGGTGAGAAAAAAGTCAAGAATGGTTGTAAGGAGAGAAATGGGTGACTGGAAAGATAGCCAAGATGTCAACAGATATGGGAAAGTTTAGAGAAAGGAAGGGTTTGGGGAAACACTGCAGTTTGGCTTTGGACATGTTGAGTTTGGAATGTCTAGCAGCAGTTTGTATTTTGTAACTGGAAGTGAGAAAAGAGATAGGGCAGAATATATGTCATCTGCACAGAAATAAGACTATCTAGAGAAGAAAGCATTAAAAAAAAATCTTTGGATAAGCCCATACTTAGTGGTCATGAGGAAGAGGATGTTCCTCTTACACTCCATGTTCTAATCAGACTAGGGTATTTGCTGTCTCCTATACATTGTCATTTCATCTCTCACATTTGTGTTCTTGGACAAGCCATCCCTCCTTCCACATGTCTATCTCTTGGTATCCCTACCTAGAGACAAATGCCAGTTTCCATATGTCTTTCTTAATGTTTCCAGTTGTAGATGTTTTCTACTTCTAAAAAAACAGAAACAAAAAACCAATGTAACACACAACAAAAGGGGGTCTTACTTTGTATGCATTTTTAATTATGTATTATATCTCTTTCCCTTCCCCATCAGTAGAAAGTATTTGCCCTGAGAACAGAAATTGTTTCTTCTTTGCTTTTGTATCCACAGCAACAAGCTATCCTTCTAGCATATGGTAGGTAGATATTCAATAAAGCCTCTTCAAATAGAATTCAATGTATTTCAGAAATGAGGACCTAGCATCTCACTTCCGAAAGGGACTAACATCTCAGCCTGATTTCCCTGCTTCTCTTGCTCCCCTGATCTTAATAAGGTACAGAGGGGAAAAGACAATGAGCACCAGATTTGACCCTGGGCCCAAATCACATTTCTGTCAGTTACTACATCTGTACTCTTGAGAAAGTAACTTACCTTCTATTAGCCTCAGGTCTAGATGGCCTTCCAACTCTAAATCTATGACCCTATCTTATACTTGTTGTCTAAAACACCATTTTCATCTTATCACAATTCAAAGGCCCTTCACAATGATTTTTTACTGAATTGTATCAAATCTATTATTCAAGGTCCACCTCCAATATTTCCCACCACTTCAGGTTCTTTCTTGTTACCATAATTCTTCAATTTCTTATCTTTTAATTCTAATCTTGAGAGATACAAATGCCAGACTGAGTCACATAAATGTGATATGACAAAGAAATCTCACTAGGTTCATAAGCAGAGAAATATAACTGAAGCAAAACTTGAATATAATTATTCAAACAGCTAGTTGTGAGTGAAAAACTAAAACCAAAATATATTAGTAGAGAGGTTCCTACAAGTCATTCATAACTTTAACATAGTAACTAGGTGATAAAGCAGTGACTCAGGTCAAGAAGATCTGAGTTGAAATTCAGCTTCATACACTTACTAGATGCATGACCCTAGGAGAGTTACTTAACCCATTTGCCTCAGTTTCCTCATCCTCAGTTTCCTCATCTGTAAAAGAGGGAGTCAGACACAACTCAACAACAACTTTAATAGGAACTACATAGGAATATCAAAGCATGGTTGCATAAACAGTTGGGACAGAAATCTAGAAGACTGGAAAAGAATTATAAATTACACTGAAATGTTAAGCCTTGCATATTGGGAAATTGCTGATAACAGTAATGGTGAATTTCTAGTTAAATAAATCTATCTGGCTACCTTTACCTAAAGTTTTACTTGTGGAAATCATTTTTTAAAATCCAAGTGTAGGGCTTTACAAGTATTTTCATTAAATTTCCTCTTATTAGATTTGGCCTAATGTTTTCACTGATCATGATCTTGCTATCTTGAGTTTGTCAACTAATGTTGTTAGCTATTCTTCCCAGACTGGTGCTATCTACCAATTACAGAAATATGTCATCTTTGTCTTTATGATAAATAAAACAAGGTCAAGAGCAGAGCTCAAGGAGAATCCATTAAAAAAACTCCTTCCAAATTAATACTGAACTGTTCATTAATAATTATTCTCTGGGTGTGGCTATTCAACCAGTTCTGAATTCACCTAATCTTACTATCTAATTTCTACATGTAGTGTGTGTATCTTGGCCATACAAAATGGAAATGGTTGCCTTCAATTCAACAAATAGCTATTACCAAGCTAATGATATTACCAAGATAATATGCTAGTCCCTGAATATACAATGAAAAATTATATAGTTTCTGTACTTAACCAAGTTTATAAGCTAGTTTCAAGAATTGCTTTAGCCAAAATAAGTAAATAAATATTTTTTTTTAAAAAGCAATACTTAATGACCAATCTTCTGATGATCAGCATTTTTGAACCTAGTGAACTCAATTGATAGTCAGATGAGTCACTGGAAGCCTTTCAAACTCAGCAGGACCTGACAAAACTTATGCTCTAATGTTTAACATTTAAAAATTCACCTCTATTGCAGCACATAGCATCTATCGACTTAGTCTCTACTGTATTAATTTGCAAGCCTGACAATATTTTTTTTTTAAAAACCATGCTTTTATTATTATTGCTTCTATATACACTGTGTGGGTAGGTATGCTAAGGCTCAACCACATCTTTTTTCTATTAAGTTACTCCACAGAGAAACACTAAATAAATGTTAAGGACTAAAATCAAGTATTAAATTTAAGAATGATACATCTTTCATTACAATTTATCCTATCATAAGAATACTAATTCCTAGTATATAGAGACTAAAATCAAATTGAAGTATCAGTAGAAACTCTTAAATCATTAGTACTCAGCATAGGGTCTATAGAATCCCAAGTAATCCACAGATAAATCTGGAAGAAGGGGTGTTGATAAACTTGGATGAGGAAATTTTATATCTTTATTTTCACTAATCTCTAATTTAACATTTCCTTCAATTATTTAAAAATATGATTCTGAAAAAGACGTACGCAAGCTTCATCAGACTGCCAGAAATGCATCATGCCAAAAAAGAAAAAATAAAAAAGTTAAGAACCTCTGTTATACACTTTCTAGACTATGCCTCAAGAGCAATTTCATTTTTAGGGTTTCACTACTATCTTATGCATAAGGCATCCAAAGGCTCATGGAATCAATATCAGTTGGACCTTTCATAACAGCCAAAAAGAAGCTTTATAAAACAATTGCTGTTATAACTCCTGTCAGAGGAAGAATATATGTAAACCCTTGGAGAATATAATCAATAGTTCTTTACTAACCCACTGGCAAAGGCAGGTTCATATTTTTATGATCCTGCAAGAGTCCAGCATAAAACAATAAATTGTAATGAAGATTTTTTTTCCCCAGGTTTTTGCACGTTTCTGCAGACTCTGCAAATAGCTCACTGCAGGAGAACTGTACCATCCAGCTGTCTACCAATGGTAGACAAAATCTTTGCCAAACCAAACATTTTATTTCATGATTATGATCTTCCTCCTCTTTTTTTAAAGGCAGGTCATTAGAATATGCAATCAAGACAGAGGAATAAATTTGTTTAGGCAAAAATCAAAAGAAATTGGAAAAGAGGCTTCTCCTTGATCCCTCCCTCTGAGTTACCAAATTCTTCCGGGTACTTACTTCCTCTCCTCCTGTGAAAAACCCCCAAGGTTATATTTCCCCAATAAAAGATGTACTCATGATAAAGATCTTTGCAAAGTTCTTTTCAACTAAACCAGCCATGAGATATTCTCTCTCCCTCCTCATAGGGTCTTCCCTTACTATATAGCATCTTTCTCCTTACTATAACTAATTCTGCTTAATCTGCTACACTTTTTTCAGGATTTTGCTTGCCAGTCAGTGATACACTCAAACCTCACAGCATATTCCTTTAATGGATTCTTTCAAATGCCTTTCTTTGATAACCCTATTGCTTTCCCAAATCTATTCCCATTTACTACTCCTAGTACCTATTTTACATCTTTATTTTGTCTATAACTTCTCCTAAATAAATATCCCTTTTGGCAAAGAGGGAAAAAAAGAAATTGGAATAGAATATTTTGAACCCCAAATTACTATACTTGGAGAACAGCAATAGAACACAAAAACAATATCTTCCAAAATTAACAAAAAACAAGCGTACCAATTAAGTAAACAAGTATCACAGTGCAAAAACTATATACATTTAAATATCCAGTAGTCATCAACCCCACCCAAATTGAATTAAATTTGGCCTGTAAAACTCAAACTGACGTTTTACACTTACTAATACCCTATGCTTTCTTTCTTGGCCTTTCTTCCTATTTGCTACATTCTAGACTAACAGGATATAATCATATGCCATTAATCAATGAGTACCTCTCAAGAAGCAGATACTCATGACAATCTAATAGAAATAAAAAAACAAGATATGTATGTTTAATTTCTTTTTCCCTTCCAAAATATTTCTGGAGTATCTTAATTTCCTTTAATCTCTCAACAAATAGGAGCCATTTTTTTTTTTTTTTGGGTAATTGAAGTGATCAAAAGATTCTAACTAATGGCTTTGAAAATGAGGATCTTTATAGATAAGGCTGGGACCCCTACTTTTTAAAAAAAATCTACATAACAGTGTCTCAAAAAGCATTCATTCTCAATAGATTACAAGCTCCTTGAAGGCAGTAGCTGTTCTTAATTTTTAAAACTGCACCCCCAATGCAAAAGTCATTTACATGAGTTTCTTTCATACAAGGAGCACTTAATTACTTATCAGATTTGAATAGGATTGGATTGTGTTCTCAAATTTGTACTTCGTCTATTCTTAAGAGTTGAAACTAAGGGCAGCAGTGCATAGAGCACCAGCCCTGAAGTCAGGAGGACCTGAGTTCAAAACTGACCTCAAGACACTTAACAATTCCTGGCTGTGTGACCCTGGGCAAGTCATTTAACCCCAATTGCCTCAGCAAAAATAATAATAATAATAATTTTAAAGAGTGGAAAAGTTGAAATTAGATGATATTCATTATATACTTAATGGAAAAAAAATAATTTGTGTATGATGTTAAATGAACTTTTTTTTTAAATATGGTAGCAAAAAAATAAAAAAAAAACCCTAAGGCTTCTTCCTAACAGCAGCATTTTAAAACAAATATATATATATGTATGTTTTAATAGGAAAAAAATCAGGGGCATTTTATTTCCCCCTAGAATGTGAAAATGGGACATTTCCTGCTATCAATGAGTTGAAAAAAGGGAGGTTTTAAATTTGGGGAAAAAGAAACCTAGGCTCTAACCTCTGCCCTTCATCTAAATTCTATATGCCTATTTCTTCATATGTAAAACCTACCCTGAATTTCTCTCTGGATTATCATGGAGACTCTTGCACATAGTGTATACTTAAGTAGTTGTAGATAATAGTAACTACTATATGATCACAGGCCTTAAGATCATAGATTTAAAACTAGAAAAGTATTTTGAAGGCCATCTAGTACAATTTACTCAATTTGAAGACAAGGGAACTTAAACAGGGAGGGCTAAGCATCTAGTCAGAGTTAGTGTCAGAAGCAAGATTTGAACTTGAGCCTTCCTGACTTCTACTATAAAAATGAAAATTGTCCTTAAAAAAATAAAAACATTCAGTCTTAAGCTAATGTTGAAGTAAAGTGAAGTTTCAAATTGGATTTATTTGACTTAAATGTTCTTAAAGTTCCTTAGCTTTAAGTTTCTTTATAGAGTTAGTAGAAAAGTGATAGAGGTGCTCACCTCAAGGAATCCCTTAATGATTGTGAAAGATGAATTGGGAATAGTGAGTGATGTTTTAGGGGTTCATCTGACCAGCATACATTTAATTATTAGACACCTATGCAATAAGAAGTTATTTAAAATGCCACAAACTTAAGTACAAAGGACATGGGTTTTGAAGCAGTCTTGTCCTAAATCCTTGTACTTAATAGCAATGCAACTCTAGGCAAGTTTAGTGAGTGGAGACAAAAACAACACTAGAATCAGAACACTTGGATTTCAATATAGACTGCAAGTTTAGGATACCTGGTATAATTCTAAAGTAGTTACCCCATCTCTCTTGACCTCAGTTTCTTTTTAATTTATAAAATGGGGTCAAACTAAATGATCCCTAATGGTCCTTCCATTAATAAATCATACAAACTTTAGATGTTCCTCTATAAGCTTCCTCTAAGGTCTTCTATTTTTCTTTTACTTACCCTAAAATGTCTCCCATTATTTTGAGATCCTGGCTGTTAAGTTCAAAATATGTCACAGCAATTAATTAATCTTCCTGCTTGTGCTTTTACAGGTACTTATTTTAAGGTTAATTTTAGTCTAAAAATTGGCTGAAACATGTACATGGCATAAACATATGCTACAAAATTATTTCCTGGTATTCTGGGCACAAAAAGAAAATACTGTAATGTTGAGTAACTGTGTAACCATGTGCTTGCCACTTCCTTTGGGATTTTTTGTATTTAGTTACTGGCAAAAACATTTACCAGCTTTTATACACTAAAAAGTATTCAGGTTTCCTGGTTCCTGAACAATGAAGTATTTTACTGGGGGGTAGGAAGTGGGGGTGGGAAGGAGGTAACAAAATTATATGTAGCTTTCATTTTGTATTGTTCTCTACAAAAATGGATAGTAATAGCAACTAGGTATAAGTTCTCCTTTACAAGCAAGTTTTCCTTTAAAAAAAAAAAAAAAGGCTCGTTCGTCTAAAAAAAAAATCTCAACGCAAATTAAATTCCGCTATGACAATTTTAACATGAGATCTTAGTAACTACTATTTAACAATATGCTAATGAGAAAGAAAAGCTAAGAAAGTAAGTGACCTGTCAAAATTCAAACCAGAGTAGCTATTTAAAAAGCACAGCAACCTCAAGGAGACTGGGTAGGGAGAAAACAAAAAGAACACCAAAGCACCAATACCATAGAGATTTAAACGGGGCCAGTCATAACAGATCTTCACAATACAAAGCTGAAGGAAAAAAATCTCCTAAAATACATAGAAAATATATACATATCCTAAAATACTTGAGGTATATTCAATTTCACCATATAGCTTTATATGGATATAGATTGATAAAAATATATAATATATGTAGACAAATATATAAATACCCTAAAATATTTTGGGTATTTGCAATTTCTCTGTATAAATGGATATAGACAAATATAGAGATATATGCCTATCTCTATGCTTGTCTAGTCATATATGATTATAAACAGATTTTGGTAGATATGTATTTATAGTACATATATACATACTCGAAAATACTTTGGGTATATGCTGCATATAAATACCCAAAGTATTTTGGGATATCTACACCTATCCATCTAGCAGCTAGCTATCTCTCACTTTGGCTCTCAAATGTCTTTTCAAAAAAACACACACCCAAACCCTGCTCCCCATGCTGAATACCACCATCTTCTTCCCTTTTGTAGCTCTTCCCAAGCCTAAAGGACTTTCCCATCATGCAGGCCCGGGCAGCAAGTGGGGGGAGCGGGTGCCCGGTACAAACACCCTCTCAGCCCCTAGCCCCGGAGTTGGTCCAGAATACCGCAACACAAAGGAAAGAGAAAGCTCCGGGGCTGCGGTGGGAGGGAAATCGCCCAGGTTCCCGACCCGAGAAAAGGAGGGAGGGGGCGCCAACGTCCAGACCTGTTACTCCCCTTCCCCACCCCCACTCCCGTTTTGGATTGGAAATTTTAAACTGTCTTTTTTCCCAAAAAAACTCCTTTCCGGTTGTCTCCGTTTGAAAACGGGGCGCGTTAGGACGCACGGGGCTCCGAGGCCGAGGAGGGGACTGCTCGGCGCTTTGTCTGTGGCGGGGGCCGGGGCTCGCAGGCTGCTCTTTCTCAGCCCGCGGGGGCGACCCCCGGTCCCGGCCCCGGCGGCGCGTCCTCCCCCTCTCCCGAGTGGGCCTCGGGGCCTGCACGCGCCGGGGCCGGGCCGGGGTCGGGGCTGGGGCCGAGCAGGGAGACGCACACTTACCGGAGCGGCTCCAGTGGCGGGAGGCTGCGGAGCGCTGGACTAGAGGAGGCGGGGAAGGTAGAGAAGGAGACGGGCAGGCGGGCCCAGGCGGGCGGCGGCGACGGCTCCAGTCACTCCCGGCAATCGCTGAACCAGCCCCTCCGTGCGTCAGGCAGGGGGCGGCGGCGGCGGCCCAGTGACCCACTTCACACCCCGCCCGCGCGCCCTCCCCCCCCCCCCCCGCGACCGGCGGGGGGGGGCAACCCCCCCCCCACCCCCCACCCCATGCACGCCACCACCCTTTCCCACTCCTGCAATAGGACTCCGACCAGACCTTGAACCCTACTGGGCTCTAAGCACTCGACCCCTCCTCCTTCCTCCTGTGTGGCCCCGGAGATCACAGGGAGGGGCCACGAGGATTGGGGTGCCCCAAGGATTTGGTACCTTGACAATGCTGGATCTATCTCTGCTCCAAAACCTTACCACTATCACAAATTCTAGTTCTTTCCTCCCTATCCTATCCTAATCCCACCTGCACCCTGTGACTTTATTAGGGACCTTGGACCAGTCACCTCAAGTTCCTCATCTGTAAAACTAGAGTGGGAAGTGGGTCTCCAAGTTTCCTTCTAGCTCTAAATCTAGTAGAGAAGTTCTCTCCTTAATAAGCCTTTGGATAGTTGTCACTTGTCAAGTCTCCTTTGCTAGGTTCATAGGGTATCAGGGTCTTCTGGGCATGGTGGACACTTTGAGAGCTTGAGCTTCTGTACATTCTTGTGAGAATAGATAGCTCTGATGAATGGGATTGTTAGGACTGGAAAAGAACCCAACCCCTTCATTTCACAGATGAAAACACTGAGACCCAAGAGGGTAAGTGGTTGGTAGTAGAGAATTTAAGGGAAAGGAATGAGGATGAGTCTTGATTTCAGTGCTTTTGTTTTGTCTTTTTGGGGTATACAGCCAAATCTTTTGATACCAATAAATGAAGGGATTCTCCACTGTGCAATCATATGGTAACTCCATGAGGGCAGGGATAACTTGTTTCCCAGTATCCAGTGCTCATGAAACTATTAATCATTTTCAATATGAATTGTTTAATATGCCATTACCCAAACTACTTTTTCCTTCTTTCCTCTCCTATCATTACCAGCGCAGTTCCATTTTTTTTATGTTAAAATCTATTTCACTCCCTTTCTCTATGAATTAGTTCTTTTTATCCCATTCCTATAGATATTTTCATAAACTTAACCTATCTAATTGTCTCTTATATTTCCTTATCTAGTCCATCAATACTACTAATCTCCCATTTCCATTTCCCCAACCTCTCCCTTCCTTATCCATCCCAGGCTACAAATATAGCTTGTTCAACTCCAGGGCCCTCACTTCAAGCACCTAAGCCCATTTAGGAAACTATCCCCATCACCATGATCTCCCCAGCCTTCAAGGATGGCATTGCTGGTATGCACCAAGAAATTCTATTCCCTGCTGATTTCCTTCCTCTGCCTGAGTTCCCCAAAATATGCACATCCAAAATTTCTTCAACAGTCTTTCAGATATGTTGAGATGGAAACCCAGTAGAAATGTTAAAACTCATCTGTCCCCCAAAATCTATTCCCCAGCATCCTTATTATAATCAAGGACACCATCCCCTCGATCCCCCAGTCTTGTAACTTAGGTGTCATTCTCAACTCCTACCTCTTACTCCCACATATCTAAACTGTTACCAATCTATCAATTTTACTTTTTTTCAATGTCTCTCTTCTCTCAACTAACACAGAAACCACCCTGGTACAAGCCCCCCCTCACCTCCTGTCTTGATTATTGCAATAGCCGGTTGGTGGGTCTACTTGCCTCAAGCCTCTTCCCACTCCAATCCTTCCTCCATTCAGCCACCAAAGTGATTTCCTAAGGCACAAGCACCTCCCCTCCCCTCCTCACACTCAAACTCCAATGATTCTCCTGTGTCTCTAGGATCAAGTACAAAATCCTCTCCTTTTCAGACATTCATAATCCTGCTTTTCTAATCTTCTTGTACTTTAGCCTCTTTCACTATTCCACTCACTGACAAGAACCTCCTTGCTGATCCACAAAAAGACAATTCATCTCTTGGCTCGATAGTTAGATTGTGAGCTTCTTGAAGACAGCTCTTTTTGTACCCTCTGCACTTAATAGAGTGCATATAGTGGGCACCTAATAAACACTAATATTAATTTCCACACATCTCTTTTTTCCCCTGAGGTAATTGGGGTTAAGTGACTTGCCCAGGGACACACAGCTAGAAAGTATTAAGTGTCTGAGGTAAGATTTGAACTCAGGTCCTCCTGACCAGGGCTGGTGCTCTATCCACTGGACCACCTAGCTGCCCCAATTTCCACAGATCTCATCATTTATTTTGAGCTAGTATAGACCTTCAGGAAGATGTTTTTTAGGTATGCAATTAAAAGAATTGTCAGAGACGATAAGGAGATGTGGTGTATAAAGACACAGATAGTTTTCACAAGGCCCTGAGACCAAGTTTATGAGGCCCACACAGCCATTACTCCTCCTTCCCCTGACCTGGATTTCCTGTGCAATTTATGAACCTTGTATGTGACCAGTAGTGCCTGTAATGACTTCCCTTCCTTTCTGTTTCTTTGATATTCTACTTAGCATTCAAGCTGGTGTCACTGCCTCCAGGAAACTTACTTGACCTAACCAGTTAAGGTTCTGTAACATTCTGTTCTCATCATGTTTCATTTAATATTATTGTTATTTATATATGATTCCTCTCACCCTATTTGACTGTGACTTACAAGAGGCTAAATACAGAGGTCCTATTCATCTTTGTATTCCCCACAGTGTTCTATACCAGAGGTGTCAAAACTAAATAGAAATAGATATTGATTTAGAAAAACTACATTTTGACATTATGCTGTATTTTTATTTATTTTGTTAAAAATTTCTCAATTACATTTTTGGGTTTTTTTAGTTTTCTAAAATTATTTTTTCATTATTTTATTTTTAATATATGGAATAGAAAAAATTTCCATAACATAGTACAATTAAAAAAAAGATGAACATGAAAATGAAAATCAATGCACAACTTGCTATTCCCTTCAAATATACAACAAAATTATCATGTAACTTTCCTTTTTTTTTTCCTTATTTCTTCCTTCCCCCCAAAGAGGGAAATTATTCATTCTATTTATTTTAATCTGCATCTAGCCTCATTCTGGAAATTTGCAGCCACCTTTAATAAATGGTGGTCAAAAATTTGTCAACATAATATACCAATATGTACTTCAGCACTTAATTTTTATAATATCATTCCTCCTATTATAACAAAAACAGGCTAAGAAAGCCTCTAATTCTTGCCTCATTGATAATATGATTGTCAATTTGAGTTCCAACAGCTCCACAGAGACTGACATCATACACAAGATCATCCATATCCCAATAATTAGCTAACCTTGAGTAAATTGGAAATCATTTCAATCTCAAACTCTCATTTGCTTGCCTCTTCCATTATTGCACTCAAAACACCTAACAAGTGAATTTTGAAGCAATGGTGACAGATGACACCTGTCTTTCCCAGTCCAGTCACCAGTCCCAGAATCTCCTCAAAGGAAGAAATAACTTTAACACATGTCAGAGATGGGATTTTTTTCTGTCCTAAAAGGGAAATGCTCTGGCATTAATCACCCCAATCGATGCAAATGTAGAATCTGCATCAATCAATCATTCCACTCCTATCTCCACTTGATTATAAATAATACTTTTTTTTTTCTCTCTTTGCTGAGGTAATGGAGTCAAGTGACTTGCCTAGGGTCACACAGCTAGGAAGTGTTAAGTGTCTGAGGCCAGATTTGAACTCAGGTCCTCCTGACTTCAGGGCTGGTGCTCCATGCATTGTACCACCTAGCTGCCCCAAATAATACCTTCTAATGAATCTTTGTAGGACACATAAATTTTGTGGATGAGTTTCCTACTTTCTCACTTCTCTAGCAGGTTCTTTTGTTGTTGTTCAGTCACTATTCAGTGTGTACATGAATGCCATGATGGGATTTCCTTGGCTAAGATAGTGGAGTGGTCTGTCAATCCCTTATCTAGTTCATTTTATAGGTGAGAAAACTGAGGCAAAAAGGTCACACAACTAATAAGTGTCTGAAGCCAGATTTGAACTGAGGTCCTCTTGACTATAGGAATAACACTTCAGCTACTGTGCCACCTAATTGCTTCAGTGGAGATACTGGTTTACCACATCATCATTCCTTTAGAATGGCATTTGCCATCAAGTTAAATCACTGAAATAGCAGTGAAATGAGCAAATATCTTTTCTTATTTTAAAGTCATTGATTTCAGAAAATTTTCATTCTAGTTGTTTTAGTGTTACCCTAATTTAAGGACCTGAGTCCAAACTCTGAGCTCTGATATTTACTCCTGCCATACAACCATGGATAAATTTCTTCACTTCTCTTAGCCTCAATTTCCTTACCTAGAAAATGAAAACTTTGGACTATATAATCTCAGAGTTCTCTTCTAGCTATACATCTATGAATTATGACTCCCCTAACCTAATTCAGGAGAATGTTTAATATAGCATATTTCTAAGTGTTTTGCATGATCTCATTTGATCTCCTGAACAACTCTGTGAAGTTTATATTATTATTCCCATTCTATCCTTCTATGAAAAATACCAAACTCCACAAAGCTGAAATTAAGAGTAGAGTGGGAGGGGGAAGTGAATCTGTGGGAAAGGACTCAAAAAGATCTGAAAGATGGGAAAATCTGGCTAAGGGAAGGCAGAACAAAGATACACTAACAACTAATTTCCAATATACTTGCCAGTAGGACAACTATTAAATGACAGATTTCTTTTAACATCATAATTTTCCCCATTTTTTTTACTTTAGCCCCAAGGATGTTTTCCTTTTACTTCACTATAATAAACTCTTTTAAAAGAAAAGCCTGTTAATGGTTGGGTGCTCTTTGCATGCAAGAGGGGAAATAGAACAAAAACCCAAGCAAAGAAGCAATGCCCTGCTAGTGTGGGGTGAGAAAGGAAAGAAACAGAGGGAAGATGTTGATAGTTCTAATCCTGCAAGAGGCAACTGTGAATATAGATCTGGGCTTCTGGGTGAAGAAAAAAAATGGGATTATAGTGTTAATTCCACTAAGCCACACATTTAATGTTCCCCTCTGAACTACCTAACATTCTATGTTTATCATAATAAGACTTCTGTACTACCTGACATTCTTTACTTATCATTATCCACAGACCAATGACACAACTGAATATTTTACATGGCACACTGATATTTATCCTTGTCCACTAAGTCCAAAACAAATTATCCAGTTTCTTAAATAAAGGATCATTGTGCTGTGGCAGAACACTAAACTGGGAGGCAGAAAATGTGTATAAAGTTCCATTTCTCCTATTAATTAGCTAAGTGACATGGAATTAAAACTTTCTCTAGGCTAGGGGTTCTTAATCTGGGGTCCATGAACAGATTTCAAGAAATCCATGAACTTGGATCAGAAAAAAAAAATTACATCTTGTTTTCATTAACTTCTAACTGAAATGTAGTTTTTTCTTCAGTTATGAATTTAGGCACCAAATATCTGTCAAAGGAATTCATAACTTAAAAATATTAAAAATCCTGTACTATTAGCATAAAATCTAAACACAATGATAGCCCAGAAATAACTTAAAGATCCTATGATATAATATTCTTATTCTAGAAAATTAAAAACATTGACCTAAACAGGGGTATATGTGTGTGTGGTATGTCTGTGTCTACTATGTCTGTCTGTGTATCTGTGTATATATTGACCAGATTACAGAGGATGATGACCTTGGTGTCTTCAATGTTTGGCCAGGTTCTAAACTCTCCACCTCACCTACTTCAGCTGCCTTTATGGCCATTGGAACAAACTTTTCATAATCTTATTCTGCCAGGGGAAGTGTTCATATGCTTGGGGTAACCAAACCCCTAACTAACCATCAGATTTAAAGGTTCTTGGTTACCCTCAACTTGGGTTAGCTTGTCTGCTGAAATGATTTACTCAAGTGTGGCCACTGTGCCTACTCCAGCTTTTTGGAGCCACAGGTGAGATTTAGGTGACAGGTAGACATCAAAGCAGTCCTGAAAAGTGTTTGGCAAGCCCTTGTACCATAGGTACTAGCCTCCCTGAACACCTTATGAAGCCATGTATGTATGTATGTATTACATATGTATGTTAGCCAATGTATGAAGGTAGAATTATTGGGGGATTGGAGTAGGGAAGAGCCACAGGATATCCTGGTTCCAAATTCATACAAAGTAGGTCTGAAAAATTATTGCTGGTCAATCAGCTCCTGGTCTCTCAAACTTGTGAGGTTACTAACTTCCTGGAACAGTGGAAAACAAAACTTAAAAAGTAACAAGGATGTGATAGGATCAAAATATTAAGGCCCTATATCATAAAGGCTAGATAATTTTTTCCCCTTAAGATATTTTTAAATCCTCCTCTAAACATAACTGACTCAGGAGACTAAAGCTATTGGGCTATTGATGTAACTTTTTAGTGCTCCCCCAAGTATAACCATCAGGCTTTTGACTATGAAAAGAAGTAAGTCTAGGTTATTATATACATATAAATACACACACACACACACACACACACACACATATATATGTATACATATAAAATCTCTCTCATTGACTTAGTGACCCTTCCCCAGCTTTCACTGAGGAAAAGCTCCCTTCTTCCTCACTGGATGTGACTACCCTCTCTTCACACATTTATAGACAGGTAATTCATAGAAAATGACCATATAGTTTTTTTCTCTCTTAACAGTAATAGTATATGTAAAGATAGTATTGTACATTCATTTTTATAAGATTTTGAATTCCATCACTATTGATCAGAGAAATGCAAATCAAGACAACCCTGAGGTACCGCTACACACCTGTCAGATTGGCTAAAATGACAGGAAAGGTTAATGATGAATGTTGGAGGGGATTTGGGAAGGCTGGGACACTGATGCATTGTTGGTGGAGCTGTGAAAGGATACAGCCATTCTGGAGAGCAATTTGGAACTATGCTCAAAAAGTTATCAAACTGTTCATACCCTCTGACCCAGCAGCATTTCTATTGGGCTTATATCCCAAAGAAATCATAAAGGAAGGAAAGGGCCCCACATGTGCAAGAATGTTTGTGGCAGCCCTTTTTGTAGTGGCTAGAAACTGGAAACTGAATAGATGCCCTTCAATTGGAGAATGGCTGAATAAATTATGGTATATGAATATTATAGAATATTATTGTTCTGTAAGAAATGACCAGCAGGACGATTTCAGAGAGGCCTGGAGAGACTTGCATGAACTGAGCAGAACCAGGAGATCACTGTACACGGCAACAACAATACTATATGACAATCAATTCTGATAGACATGGCTCTTTTCAACAATGAAATGTTTCAAACCACTTCCAATTGTTCACTGAAGAAAGCCATATACACCCAGAGAGAGGGATGTGAAATGTGGACCACAACATAACATTCTCATACTCTTGATTGATGTTTGCTTACATTGTGTTTCCTTTAATTGATATGTCTTTTGTGTAGATACGATTTTTCTTGCACAACAATGATAAATTTGGAAATATGTATACATATATTCGATTTGTCAAGTATTTTAACATAGTTAACATGTAGTGGATATCCTGCCATCTAGGGGAGGGGTGGGGAGTTGGGGGGAAAAATCTGTAACAGAAAGCTATGTAGGGGTTAATGTTGAAGAATTACCCATACATGTGCTTTGCAAATAAATTTAAAAAAAAAGATTTTGAATTCCAAATTTTTCTTCTTCCCTCCCTCTTTCTTTTTCTTCCTCCCCCCTCTCCAAGAAACAAGCAATCTGATATAGATTATACATGTACTGTCATATTAAACATATTTGCATATTATTCATGTTGTGAAAGAAGAATCAGAACAAAAGGGAAAAATTATAAAAAAAAATTAAAAGTAAAAATAGAATGTTCTAATCTACATTTAGACTCCATAGCTCTTTTTCTGGATGTGGATAGCCTTTTTTATCATGAATCTTTTGGAATTGTCTTTGGATCACTATTACTGAGAAGAGCTGATCATCACACAATGTTGTTTTTGCTGTGTACAGTACTTTCCTGGTTCTGCTCACCTTATTCAGCATCAGTTCATGGAAGTCTTTCTAAGTTTTTCTGAAATCCACCTGCTTATCATTTTTCCATTCCATTCATTCCATTACAGTATTGCAATACATTTATTATATTCATACATCCACTTTTTCAGCCATTCCCCAACTGATGGGCATCTTCTCAATTTCTAGTTCTTTGCCACCACAAATAGAGCTGCTATAAATAATTCTGTACATGTGAGTACTTTCTCCCTTTTTAATGATCTCTTTGGGAAACGGACCTAGTAGTAATATTGTTAGATCAAAGAATATGCACAATTTTATAGCCCTTTGCGTATAGTTCCAAATTGTTGTCCAGAATTATTGGATCAGTTCACAATTCCACCAACAATGCAGTAATGTTCCAACTTTGCTCCATCTTCTCCAATATTTATCATTTCTCTTTTTTGTCATAGTAGCCAATTTGATAGGTATGAGGTGGTACCTCAGAATTGTTTTAATTTGCAATTCTCTAACCAATATTACTTTAGAACATTTCTCCCCAATCATATAGTCTTATTAATAACAGCTTCCAACTGCATCACATATTTTGAATAATCAATTAAAAGAATAAAGTTTCTAAATGTTGCCTCAGGGACTTCCTATGGGAGAGGGGAACAGTGTAAGTAAGTAGTTATTTTTCTTCCCTCTTCCATTCTTCCTTCAGTCAGAAAAAGAATATTTTCAGGTGAGTAGAAAAGCATGACTCTTCCTATCCATGTTAGGATAGCCCAAGCCATCCAGTTCATTCCCATTCACTGAGACCCACATATAGACCCACATACACATAATTCAGATCCAAACACATAGATGGATTAATGCAAGTGATTATTCTCATTCAATATTGTTTTAGAAGCAATCTTCTCTCTCTTCACCCCTCCCCATATCATGCACTTAATTATTTATTTATAAAACATTAACTAATTGACAGAGAAGTTTAGCCCAAATATTAGGAACTATCTTCAATTCTAGAATATCAGAACATGAGGATAATAAATTTTAAGTATATATCAGTAAAAAACTGCATTTTAAACATGTATAAATATGTTTTATATCTAATTTTCTAATAATATGTTTTCTGCATAAAATATACATCTATCAAATCCTTTATAGCACCTTTTGCCCTTTGCCCACTTGTGCATTTCCTGGTAAAGGAAACAACAAAACTATTATTAACAAAGATGCAGCTTTCTCTCATAGTTATAATAATTGTGCCCCACTTTTTAAAAATGTAAAGAGAAAATTTAATTTTAAAATCACTTTGTTAAGCCACTACAAGCTATTTTGTTTTTACTATTTGGAAACACATTTAAAAATGTAAGTCTTTATTCCGCACAAAGTACAAAAATTTTAATAATCATAAAATAATATTTTAACATTAAAATCATAGCATTTATTTTAATCTAAATATATAGTAAATACAGTGATAAGCATAAATCTTAATTATTAAATTAAAAATAAACAGTGGGGTTTTTTAGAAAAAGAATAATTACTTTGAACTCCCCTTTTTATGAATTTCCTATTTGTAATGTATGTGAAGCATCTTAGAAATATTAAAGTATTGTATAAGTAAAAGATATTAAGCAGAAAATTTCCTTCTCATTTCCCTTAAAAAAAACTAGATTAAAAAAAGTATCTTCTTCCCCAAGTTTTTGAATTTATATAGCCAAAACTTTTAAGTAAATTCTTACCATCTATTGACTCATAATCTAGGACAATGCCCATGGGATCCTTTAGAGGACAGAACATTTTTTCATAACCATACTCACTGTGCCAATTTTTTTCAACTAAACTTTCATAAAGTGCTGGTAGTAAGCAGGATGACCCAAAAAAAGTAAAAAGAAAAAAAAAAGCAGCTCCTAAGCTTTCTGAAATAAACAAAATCTATAAAATGCTGTTCAGACTCAAAAAAAAAAAAAATCAACTGCACAGATATAGAATCAGGATGCTATAATTAGATTACAAGTCATATGAAAAAGTCCTGAGATTGTTAGTGGTAAGTAAGCTTATTATATCAACAGTGTGACATGGTAGCCAAAAAAAAAAAAAAGTATACTTGATATTAGTTTGTTTTCTTGGGAAAAGAGTGATCAAAACAAGAAAGATGAGATTCCTACTGTACTTTTCTCTTTTCAGACCACATATAGAGTGTTCCATTCAGTTCTGGACATCGTGTTTAAAGATTCGACAAACTGGAACATGTCCAGAGCAAAATGTTGATAAAATCTAAAACCATTTTTCACAAGGGGAAGCTTAAAGATCTAGGAACACTGAGTCTAAAAAAGAGAACCTTTAATAGGGAAGGGGTGTGATGTAGAAGAGAATTATCTTGCTTTGTTTTGGCTCAATGGTCAAAATGGATACAAAATACAGCAAGAGATTTTATCTTAATATAAGTTTTCTAATCATAAGAATTCTTCCAGTGTGAAATAAGTTGTCTCATATGGTAATGTGTTCTCTATCACTAGGAGTCATCTAGTGGAGAATAGATGATCCCTTGTTAGGTGCATTGTGAAATTTATTGTTGAGGAGGTTTTTATTGAGGCAAGGGTGAATTAGAGCAAGCCTTATTAAACTTTTTCCATTTGCAATCCCTTTTCATTTAAAAATTTTTACAGGAACCCAAGTATATAAAATAGGCATTCAAATCATTTACTAATTTTAAATCATAATTTCATGACCTCTACTTCAATTACAGGAGCCCATATGGGATTTAAGAAACTGAGAGAGAACTAGACAGGCTTTGAGGTCTATTTCAACTCTGAGTGAGATTCAATGATTTTGACAGTCTTTTCTAATCAGTCAGAATTTTAGAATTAGAGTTATCTTAACACCAATCTCATTAAAATGAAGAAACCAAGATGCAGAGCAGTTAACTATTTTGCCCAACATCACACACATAGTACCAAAGCCAGAAAAAGACCCCAAGTTTCAGAAATATAAGGTGTCTTGCCTTTATTCAAGTAGTTAGTAAATGTTAAAGCTCATCTTCTAACTCCCTGTGTTCTAAATCAAACAAAATTTCAGATCTGGCAACACTCTCTTTTCAGGGATTTACCTACTGCCATACCTGATTGAAAGGAACCTGATCATTGATACTAACAAAGAAAAGATAATGGAAAGTAAATAATCTCGAGATTGTATAAAGAGTATAAAGAGATGTAGTGCTTTGGGAAAGTTACACAAATTATAGTTTTCATACAATGAAATGTGCTATGCAAATTTTCATATTTTTCTCCACATAATTATCTTTCTGTACACCAATACTCATCTTGCTGTTCAATTGTAAATCTAGCCCATTGTCCATTTGTAGTATCTGTCCAAAATATATACATATACATAATATTGGGCGAACGCTACAATTGTCTCTCCACCTCTAAAATGTGGTCTGAACAATCAGCATTAGTTTGACCTATATGGCTATTGATAATCTTCTTTTAAGTGAATTTCATTTAGGAGACTCTGTGACATCATGATGATGTAATCAGCACATCATTCTCAAAGAACATCTGATGGATCTTGCCATCCATAAAAGACCCTTCTTTGATTTAAATATTTCACTGTGACAGAGGCAAATATGTTTAGAGATCATATATTATATCCTTTTATATTAATGATTAAAGAATCATTGGACAAGGTTATTTCAATCATATATTTCAGGTCTCATAGAAATCAACTTTTTGGAAGATTTAGGAAAATTTTTCTTTACTGAATTAAAAGCTTTTCTGTTACCAACAAATACAGTGAATTTTGGGGTTCTCTACATGTTCAGTCAATTTTGCAATTCTAAAAATATCTGTTTTATAATATCACTATGCATGCAGATTATTCTCATAAAAATTGTATGTAGTTAAGGAAGTAGGCAAATAAAATGGTACTTAACTACTGCTATTCTTTTGGTCTTCTTTGGGAAAAGCTATGTGATAAGGTCCAAGGTATTTTCCCAAGCCTTTAGTATCCATTTTTCTTTTTTCAGCTACTTTAAGAATTAGTTTCTCAATGCTTTCCAAATTGTATCACCTCCAACATAGGTATCTTCTGCATATACTTCGTCTAATCCAGCAGCTTTGCCCATTTTTATTTTCTTCATTGCAGGGGTGAGAGGGTAAGTAGCATGGAATAGTGAACAAAGTACTTTATTTTGAATCAGGAAAGATTATGATTTAAATCCTGCTTCTGATAAACTTCTCTTATCTGTAAATTGGGAATAATAGTGTGAGTACTGATATAAGAGGAGTTTTATGAGGAGTTAAATGAGATTATGTATATAAAACATTTTGTAAACTTCAAAGTACTATATGTCAGCTATTATTATTCTTATCTGAATATACTAGTTCTGCTGCCCTTGATAGCAAAAAAAAGTGAGTTATAAAAATTTTTGCAAATCTATCTTTTATTTATTTTTATTCTCCTTCCAGTTTAATCTCTAAATGTCCTCAGGATGCCTTTAGTTAGATTCACTTTGCTTTCTTCAGACTTGCTTTTCTTTTACTGTTCTTGCTGTATTATAAAGAAATGCTATTCATAATCTTCCAACAATTTCTATAAGATTTTGTAAAAACAATCTATATTCTAATTAATGTTACCCTTGGCTTCCATTTCTCTGCCCTTGATAAGTAGATGAAACATCTACTAACTGAAATTTTAGTCTGTTTTGGTCTCTTTGTTATGACAATTTATATTTGTCAAACTTCTATATAAAATTGTTAGAATTAGTGTTCATGTCTTTTCTGATTATATTTTCCGTTTTTTGTTGTTGTTGTTGTTTTGGTTTTTTTTTTTTTTTTTGTTTTTTTTGTTTTTTGAATCAACAACTTGCTTAAAGAGATCTGGTTGAAAAAAGAGAGAGATGTGGTTGACATTTTAATTGCATACTATATCTTTCCTTATTTTTATTCTTTCTTAGCAAGTCAGTGGTCTGACTATACACAGACAATTGATTCAGAAATGATTCTAACATCAGTGAGTCCTGTCTGTTAAAATATAATTAGTTTTATTTTCATGAAGCTATTTGGTGTTCACCACATTCAACTTCCCAATTCTTTTCTCAATGAAAGTATTCATGGTATTTAGATTTGAGATTACCTTGGCTCTTTCATTCCTCACTAAAAAGCCAAATTTTCTATCATACTTTTTTTTTGCTATTCTAGTGTATGCCAACCTTTGCATTAAAGTCACTAAATATCAAAATATGTGTATATTTTATTTGGTAGATATTATAAAGTTTTTCCAAGTCTAAAGCTTTAATTTGAGGGTCCTAAAATTTGGATTAAACTGATACCTTTGACACATCCTAGTATCAAAAACACTAAACCTTGTAGAGTCTCAATTTCCTTATTTGCAAAATGAGATTAAGAAAAATGGAGGGAGGTATGATGGAGAAATATAGATTACAGCCTGGTGAGAAATGAAGAGATGGTCAACTTAAGTACACTCCTTACATTGAAGTTCTGAAGGGATCCCTTGAATCAAAAAGAGGGGTCGTAGGGTCTAAGAATATGAATTTCAGGGCTGAAATGATCTTCCAAGATAGAGAATTTACTTGACCATGATCAAAGAATCTGGATTTTAGTTTTTGAAAAATGAAGAGATGATTAGCTGATTACCCCCCACAAAGGATAAGAAAACATGGTCTTGCCTACTCATGTTTTGGGTTTTTTTCCTCATAGTTCTTTAGATATAACAGCTATCTCATGAAGAGGCAGAGAGATATGGAGGCAAGACTATAGCATCACAGGACCTCACTATAGCTGTGGAGCTAGAAGATGTACAAATTCCTATTCAAGAAAACTATCCTTCTTTTTTCACTTCTCTCTTTTTACTATCAGGAGACCTTGTTTTCCATAGCTAAGGCCCAGCAAGCAAGCTGTGCTCCGAATTTGGCATAACAACATTTGTTGTGCTACCCTCTGGATGAAATCTGTTGCAATAAAATCCCACAATTTTTTTTTTCATACCAGTCCCAGGGGGTCACCGAGTTTGGACAAGTACCTGTAGGAATCACATTCCTGTCATGAAACCCTGCTATGTATGAATCAAATCACTTCATTAGCCACAGCTACAGCTTACTGTGTATTTCTTTGTCTCCATACTGGTGGATATATCAAGGCTGGGTCTTGCTGTAATGAGCTTCTTTCTAGAGGAGACGAGCTCATATAACTAGTTTTCCTCCTCTAATGAAATAAAGAAAGCTTTTTGCTCATAGCCACTGTTAGCTGTTTGGTTTTATTTTATTTTAATTTAATCTTATGTTATTTTTCAGAATTAACAGTTGGGCTTTTACCTTTGTGAACTCTGATGTTTTTCAGAGTTAACAGTGGTTGCATAATTTCAGGCTCTTTGGTCATTTATTTTCAGAGTTGACAAAGGGCCATCTCAGAGGCCATCTAGTCCAACTATTTTATTTTATAAATGAGGATTCCAACGCTCCTAGAAATTAAATGATTTGCCCATGATCACAAAGGTAGATCTTAAGAGTGGAATACTTAAGGTATTAACTGAAGAATGGCCTAAGAATAACAGGGTTCTTACAATAGAATTTGTAACACTAAAGAACTCTTTGTTTTGTGTTTAATTTTTTTTTTTTAAGAACATCTGTAGTGCCTGAACATGGGGGCAAGTTCTGAATATTAGTAAGACATGAAAGAATGTTAAAAAAAAAAAAAAAGTTTAATCCAAGTCATAAGGTCCACTTGTTTTTCTAATGTTTTCCAGTCTTCTGGAATGAGTAAAATGGCCAAAAAATATTATCATCAGTGATCATGAATCTAAACTACAAAATTAGTTTAGAGACAGAAGTGTTTGTTCTTTACTTCAGTTCTTTGATAAGCAACAGTGGTACCTTGTTTAATGCTCACTTCAGCCTCCAAAACTTTAAACAAAATAAAGATTAACTGCACTCTAAAATTGTCCCCACCTACTGAGGAGGCTTTGGATTCAGTTCCTATTTCCAGCTGTTCTGGAGAGAGAAATGAAACTCTTTTATAATACCAACAGACTGAATGGCTAATGGTGGGGCAGCTTGGTAGCCTTTTTTTTTTTTTTTTTTTTTTTTTTTTTTTGAGGATAGTTTGAGGGAGTGGGGGGCAGCAAGAGTAAGGAATTTATTTAGTTGGGGGTTAAGAAGGAAAGTGGTAAGAATTGCCTTTTGTGACAGTCTGGCTTTTTCCTTTCCTTCTGAATAAAACATTATTATGTAACAAAGGGCCTTTAAGCAATTTCTTTCTTCTTTTAATTGGCAATTTGACAATTGTAGTAAAATGCTCTAGATTGTGTCATCATGGGCTATAGCCACTTCTTTGGGTGTGGAGTTCCTTGCATGATTCAGGCTTTACAGATCAGTGTATTCAGAACATGAGCACGTCAGTGACATATTTTTTTAGTGTGTGTAAAGTTTTATATCTTGCATTTATTCATACACTAAAGAAGAGGGCTGAGACCAAGGGGAAAGAATGAATGAGGAGCTCATTTTCCTCCAGGTATTGAAGCAAAGAACCTCTGAGGTGGAGCTAATTCACTATTCAAATATTTCTACCTCTCTGACCTTGAATAAATCTTTACATCAATATTTTATGATAAGCCATAAGTGTGTTTCCTCCAGGCAAGTTCATTTTAAGCCATTACTAAATGTGCATAACTGATAGCCACAGAGTGTACATCAGCAGATATCGATTAACTGCTACTGCAAGCACTTCCCCATCCCCCACAGTCTCTCATCCCTCTTTATCCCATTACCTCCTCTTCTCCCTCCAATCTTTTATCTCTTATCTGGTAGAAAGAGGAAAAGTACTGCAAGAACTTTGTAGATAGAAACAGAATTTGGAAAGGATTCTAACATTTCCTTTATACAGTTAAAGAAGTGAGAATGAAAATAGCATGCCTTCCCCGACAACATACAGTCCCTAAGACTTTTTTTTTTTTTTTTAATATTAATGTTTACTTTGCTGACAAGAAGGGTGGTATAATAGATGTAGTTCTTGATCTGGAGGCAGAAAATCTAATTTTGAATTTCATCTCAGATAATTAGAAGCTGTGTGATCATAGATAAGTCATTGAACCTCTCAGAGTCAGTTTTTTAATCCTCAAAATTTGAATCATCCCAACATGTTCTTTTGAGTAAATGCTTTGCATAAAATTGTAGATAATTTTTACAGCTATGAATGTAACCTTATTTCTACACTACCCTGAGACTTTATAGACAAAAATGGAGGGGGGGGGAGAGAGAAGAGGAAAAGGAAGAAGGAGGGGTCAGAGAGGAGACAGAGAGAGAACATTTTGCTTTGGCTAGTCAATACCTTTTGAATGCACAATTAGTTTTCTCAGAAACCAATCAAAAAACTGCATTTTCACTATGTGGTTAACAAACAGTAAACAGTAACAGAATACTTGTAAAGATCTGGGCCAAGTTAACATGGGTAATGTATCAAGCAGAGCTCTTATTGGACAGTCTCTTAAGAATAATTATATGAATCATTCTTTTCTGATCTTTTTAAAATCAAGATTTGTTGGATTTTTAGAGGGAAAGACAGCAAAATACAGTAGAGTCTAACTCAAGTAGAAACAGGGGCAACTAATCTATATAAAAGGACCCCTGTAGGTTATATATTGACTTAGTTTTAAAATGATTATTGTCCATATCTTATTGTGTTTACTTATTATGTTATTTTCCAATCATGTATACATATACATATGTCTTACATATGTATATATATATATGTATGTGTATATTGTGTATATGTGATATGTTCCAAATACATATATATTTATACCCAAAACATTTGGGGGAGGCAGTCAGAGAGAAGTGACTTACCTAGGGTGATATAGCTTATTAAGTGTCAGAGAGTAGATCTGACTATCCATTTCACCACCTACCTGTCTCTTAGCTACATCCCTTAACCTCCATTATATTTTAATCTTGTTCTGCTCCACTCAAGGAGTATTGTGGGTGATGGTGTTTGGTACTTCCTATCTTGGATTAATACTGGATTTTGAAACTAGCAGACTTGATTTCAGAATCAGGCAACCCTAGACAATCACTTAATCTTTTAAAATTTTAGCCTTTTCACATATAAAAATGAGGGGGTTGAGCTAGAGAGTGTCCCAGATACTTTTCATCTCTAAGTCTATGATCCTATTAATGATATCTACTGTTTACATGGAATTTTAAGGTTTATTTCATTTTAGTCTCTGGTAGGTGTATGTTATTATCTTCATTTTGCAGCCAAGTAAACTAAGGCACACATAGTATGATAGGGCTAATATCCACTAGTATTGCACCATAATATGGATGAAGTCCCATAATTGGGTCTATATTTCCTCGTTCCCCCTCTGACAAAGATTAGCTTTCTTTAAATGGAAACAAAGGTGTCTCTAAGACCTGATTGACTCATCCTTTCTTTGACACAGCTTCCTAGTCACCCAGATGTTAAAAAATCTCAGCCACTTGACTTCTAGGCCTCTCAGACTTATTGGGTACCCAAGTTGAGCAAGTTTTGCCTAATGATCTGCTCACCACATACATTTCTCTAAGGAAGAGAAGCAGTTGTGCCAAACATTACTGAAGATACTATAACCTTGTTGTATATTCTTGCAGTGATAGAGATCCTTTTTATTGAATGTTCAGTGACTTACTGGTGACTCATTTCATCCCCAAATCTAACCTGAATTAAGAGAGTACAGTCCTTAGGCCAGTTTATAATAGAAAAATTAAGTGACTGGTCCAAGATCAAATAGAGAATGTGGTGTTCAGTAATTTCTGACTTGGGTTTGGGGATTTTGGCAGAGATACTGGAGTGGTTTGCCATTTCCTCCAACAGCACATTTTACAGGCAAGGAAACTGAGGCACACAGCAAGTCATTAAAAATTCAGTCTTCCTGAGTCTAGATCCCCTCTACCTACTAGGGAGCTGGGCTGCTCAACAGCCTGTTCGCATGTGAATTATAGAGATTCCTAAGATTGCCCTGTCTGTTTTATCTAAACTCTTGATTCCCTCAGGGTGCTATATAAATCATAGTTTTATTGGCATATTTTATGAAATTCTTAGGAAATATCATTGATCTAGAGACACATAACCACAAAGTAGGGAACATAGTTCCTATAAGGTCCCAATTTGGTCCCAAGATCTGTAGATACAGGACAGTTCCTGTATTCCTATTTTTAGTTCGTATCACAAATCTAGCCTCTCTTTCTATACTGGGTCCACAATACATTCCAAGAATGAGGCAGAATTTTTGAAGAAAGCCCAAGAAAAAATATGTGAAAAACTAAAAAGACAGGGGAAAATATTTATGAATTAATGGGCTTTTGACTTCCTGGGCCTAAAGTTTTCACCTATAAAATGAACAGAGGGCAGCTAGGTGGTACAGTGGATAGAGCAATGACTTTGGAGTCATGAGGAGTTTAGTTCAAATCCAGCCTCAGACACTTGACACTTCCTAGCTGTGTGATCCTAAGTATGCCAGTTAGCCCCCATTGCCTCTCCATCCTCCTAAAAATGAAAGGGTTGGTTGATGATCTTTAAGGTCCCCTCCAAATGTAAATTTCTATAAATTGAGAAGACTGCATGATATATTTTAAAGTATGACTTCTAGAGTCAGGAGAGAATTGGATTGAAATTCTGACTTTAAATATTTACATAGCAGTATAACTGTGGGCAAGTCACCTATCTTTCTGAGACTGTTTCCTCTTTTGTAAAATGAGAATGATAATAACCCTAATAATTAATTTGCAGGTTGTGAGGTCAAATGACATAATGTATCTGAAACATTTTATAAACCTTAAAGCATTAAATCATTATTATTACTAATCCATGCATTGTTGAAAAATAATGGGTATTGAAGAGAAAAGAAGACCAGGGTTAAGAAAATCAAAATTCAATATTTATGTTTTAGTGCTCAGCTCAAATTTTACCTACTCTTAAGAGTTTTATTCCAGCTGAATCTCTCATAATTGGAATGGCCTCATTTTCTGAATTAATTTAGCTATTTAATCACATACTGTCTCTTGTCATATTAGAAGCAGTGAGATATGGTGAAACTGGTACTTAGTGTCAGGAGGGCCCAATTAGACCTTGACTTTGACACATTCATTATAATAATAATAATTGATGACAACAACAATAAAAATTATAACTAACATTTATATGTCACTTTAAGCTTTGCAAAATGTTTTATGAATATTACCTCATTTGATCCTTTGAACAACTCTGGGAGTGAGACACTTTTTATCTGCATTTTACAGATGAAAAGACTGAGGCAGATAAAGGTTAAGGAACTTGCTCAGGATCATACAGCTAGTAAATGTTTGAGGTTGAATTTAATACAGATAGGTCATGCCGACTTTAAGTCCAACATTCTATCAACCATTCTATTTTGCTGCATTTGGATTCTTTTCATGTACTTATGGGGAAAAAAGTAGAAGAAAATATAAGATGTGACACCAAAAACAATTGACCTAAAAAAACAGGTCAAGCTGAGATAATTTAAAAAATCATTGGACTCCCTAGAAACTATGATTTTAGAAAGAGAAAAAAAAAAAAAAACCAGGACATTCTATTTCAAGAAATCACTAAGAAAAACTGCCTAGATCTATTAGAACCAGAGGGCAAAGTTAAGATAAAAAGCATTCACTGATCATTTCTTGAAAGGAAGCTTAAAAGGAAAAGTCCCAGAAATGCCATAGTCAAAAGCCAGAGCTTCCATACCAAAGAAAAAATACTGTGGAAATCCAAAAAGAAGGAGCTTAAGTACCAAGAGGCTAGCTTTATGCTGTCCCCAAATCAGGTAGCTTTTACAAAGAGAGAGAGAGAGAGAGAGAGAGAGAGAGAGATCTTGAATATTCCAAAAATAGGCTTACAATCAAGAATAATTTATTCTGAAAAGTTGAATATATTCCTATAAGGGAAAAATGGATCTTTAATGGAATAAAGAACTTTGAAGCACTTCTGATGAAAAGACCAAAGCTGAGTTGGAATTTGGAAATACAAACACAACAATCCAGAGAATCCTAGAAAGGTAAATGTTTTTGAGCATGTGGAAGGAGCTGTATAATGATGTAGTACTAACATTTGAAAGGGGGAAGAAGCAAATGTCCCTTTAAAACCTTAATGTCTTCAGAAGGAGCTTAATAAGAATAGAGGTCCTATGGTGGATTGCTTCTGGTCTGAGTTTTAAGAGAAGAAAGAATAAAAAAGAATACAATAATGTAGAAAGGATAAAGCAAGGTGTAGAATTTGCTGCTTCTCAAAATTGGGGTATGTGAGAAGAATATACAAATGTAAAAGAAAACCTGGAGAAAATGGGCATCTCCTCTTATGAGAAAAAGACAAAGAAGGTTGAAACACATCTTGTTTTGGTGTAGAAATTGATCAAGCTCACAGGAATAAAAAAGATAAAGTGAAGGAATGAGAAGAGAAAAGATAATACTGAGGAGGTAATAACTACAAACAAAAACAAACTTCTTTGTTTCTAAAGGGGGAGATCATAGCCATTTAAACTGTTGGATCATAGAAATATATTAATATATTCTTGTGCTTTAAGAAATAATGAAAGTGATGATTTTAGACAAAGAGAGAAATGAGCAGAACCAAAAGAACAATTTATGAAAGGACAAAACACTGTTAAAAAAAATAACTTTAAAGTTATTAAGAGTTCTGGTCAATACAATGACCAACCATGTTCCTTGGACCTTTGATGAAGCATGTTACCTACCTCCTGACAGAAAGGAAACAGATACAAGGTTCACAAACAGAAACAGTTTTGGACATAAGTTAAGATTTTTTTTTCTACTTTCTGTCACTTATTAAAAGTGTGTGTGTGTGAAGTTAATAATAATAATACAAAAAAAGTCATAACTTTTCTTTGTAATGCACAGGATGGGAAGACTGTCAAGAAGAAACATATACAAGTAGGATAGTTTTGAAAATAATTGGAGAATGTATTACATACTTTTAATTTTTATATTTTTGTTACATAATTTTATATAAACTATATTTTATTATGATTTTTTAAAAAATCAAGTGATGAGTAATAGAGAAATACATTTTCATTTAAAATCCTCTTCTGTGTTCTGTTTTTTTTTTTTTTTTGTTTTGTTTTGTTTTGTTTTTTGCTTTTTTTACTGAGGCAGTTGGGGTTAAGTGACTTGCCCAGGGTCACACAGCTAGGGAATGTTAAGTGTCTGAGACCAAATTTGAACTCAGGTCCTCCTGACTTCAGGGCTGATGCTCTATCCACTGCGCCACCTAGCTGCCCCCTGTTTTTTTTTTTTTTTTTTTTTAACTGAAATTTTCTTTGGCAGTGTTTAAGTTCAAAATTTAAAAAAAAAACTTTGTTTGTATGCACATTGCATACCTTAAAATGATATGTTATATCATTTTCATCTTTTCTGATTAAGATAGAAACCTGGGACAAGTTAATATCTTGCCATATTTCTTTATATTCAGTTATTAAGGGAATTCTTTTTTTTTTTTCTTTTATACCTCCCTCATGTTTTGGTTAATATCAGCCTTAGGTGATAAAAACCTGTCCCATGAGGTATAAAAATTTACTTAAGAATCTTAAGTATTCCTTAGATAAGAAGCCAGAGGAAGAATCTCAACTATCCCTGATTCCTTAGAGACAAACAAATCCTTCTCCTTAATTGGCCTTATTATGAATCCTCTAAATGTAGTTTAATCTACCTATTGTTTGATGAACTTTGTTTCCTTAGAGGATTTGTGAGATTATGATTCTGTTTAACTAACTTTGTTTAATTTTTATGACATTGAAGAAAGCATAGGATTATGGATTTATCTTCTCTTTAACTTTCATGGTTTAGAAGAATATATAAGATTCTAATATGTAAAAGAATTATTCTTTTTCTGTCACTAAGATGTAATTTTTCCTATAAAAAGCCCTTTCAGAATCCTCATAATTGTTCAGATTTTCTCTGAAGCCTGAACCTTTGCTTATGCATAATAATAAAAATCTAGGTTTTTACCTCTATAATTTCTGCATTGTGATAAATATATATTTAGCAACAATTACCTACTATGTGAACTCAGAAAGGAGACATTTCTCTCAAAACATAGTATTCTAGGGATTATGCACAGGTGGATAAAACAATTATTTCTTTTAGTTGAACAAAAGTATTAGATTGTAAACTCATATACAGGCAACTCACTGAAAAAAGCTCTATAACCCCAGCAACAGAAAGGACAATGGGAACAGCATGCACCTTATCCAATTCTGACCTGATTTTGAGCTGCTTGGCCAGATAATTGTACTTTGAAAGTTTTTCTTTCCTTATAGCTGGGAGATTATGTGCAGTAGGATGACAAACTCTATTAAAAATTGTTCTTACATTTTTATGGATCAAGGTTATATCTAGGGCAATTGTAGACCATATTTTAGTATGTATGTATTTAGATACTGAATTTTCAAGGATATTTTTTAAGGTACATTTTTATAATGTGGAGATTATTATCATAAGTATTTCTGAGTATTTAATAAGTGTCCTCTTATAAAAGGCAATATGCTAGACTGAGTTTTACAAGAAAAAAAATTAATAGTCATACCATCTCTTACCAAGTGTCTAAAGCAATGTTTCAAAGATGTTTTTTCTTTCTTTCTTTTTTTTCTTTTTTGCTGAGGCAATTGGGGTTAAGGTCACACAGCTAGGAAGTATTAAGTGTCTGAGGCTGGATTTGAACACAGGTCCTCCTGACTTCAGGACCAGCACTCTATCTACTGCACAACTTCGCAGCCCCCTCAAAGATATTTTTAAATAAATTTTTGGGAAAAGGGATATCACTAAAAGATTTATTGAGCTATATCAACATCAAAAATGGATGATGTAGTTAGTGACATAACTGATGTATATCAGCTCGCCAGTAGAGTCAAAGAGGTAAAATAATCAAGTTGATTCTATATCATCTTTAATTGATCCTGTTTATAGTTAAGCGGACTCAAAGAGTGAACATTTCTTAGTATGTGAGGGATAGGGGGTAGCCCCTCAATCGCAATTTCTAAGCAATCATATTGTCCCTCGCTCCTTAGCTCTATAACCAATTATATTGATTTCACTGTTGATGATATTGAGCTCTTTTAATCAATCATAAATTGCTCCTTACCTATAAATTCCTGGGTCTTTTTTGTTCTGTACTCCCCAAAACTATAAAAGAGAGTTGTATCCTTCATTTGGGCTCTTAGCTTTATTGAGAAAGCTGACATCCTATTTATTCATAAATTCACCAATTTAATAATAAATTACTCATGCCTAGAACTTTATGCTTGATTCTATCTTAACAACTTAGAGAAGAATAATGAACAACTTTATTAATTATAATTCTATTTATATTTCTATTATCAAGGTTAATTGTACTAAAATGCTGTTTCTTTATTTACTATTTACAGGTCAAAGACTGTCTTATATTGTTAATTATCTTTTGTTTGCATAAATCTTTCCAGAACTAGATTATAAGGCACTTAAAAACAAAGATTATGTTTATTATCTTCATAACTCATTGTTCATAGTAAGTCCTAAATAAGTAATTTTCAGGGTAAATTCAAGAATTTGCCAATTATTCTTTATTTTAAAACTGTTAGTAATCCTAAATTTCTTTCGAACTAAATGAGCAAATACTTTTTAAACACTCATGTTATCTGAAGAAAGATCTTGTTCAGGATCTTCATGCAGAATGTAACAAGTTTTTGTAGTAGCAAACTGTGCTAAAAATTTTGGGACACTCTACATAGATTGGCCCAATGTTCTAGTCTGCTGAGATCTTTATAGATTTTGATTCTGTCAACTATTAGGTTGATTATTCCTCCTGGCTTGTCTTTATTGAATTTCTTTAAATTCAATAACTATTTACTTAAAATCTGTTATATAAATGCAAAGCAGATAGCTCCCTGTTGAGGGTTCACCAACAAAACAACACAGTCTTTGTCCTCAAGGAACTTAGGTTCTATTGGACTATAACAGACACAGATAAGTGAATACCAAGTATATTTTTTCTTTAGTTTTCAGTACACTGCTCTCATCTGGTTCTTCTCCTACCTAACTAACCATTGCTCTGTCTCCTTTGCTATATCCTCTTCCAGATCATACTTTCTAATTGTGGGTATCCCTTAAGGTTCTGTCCTGAGTCCTCATCTCCTCTCCCTCTATACTACTTCACTTGATGAATCATTAACTCCCAATAGATTTAATTATATCTCTATGCTAATTATTCCCAAATTTACCCATCTTGTTCCATCCTCTGTGCTGACCTCCAATTTTGCATTTCTAACTGGCTTTTGGAAATCTCCTATTGGATGTCCAGTAGACATCTTAAATTCAATATCCAAAACAGAATTCATCAAATTCCCTATAAATCCTCCCCCCAACTACCTGTTACTGTAAAGGGCAATACCATTCTCCCAGTCCTTCAAGGCTCACAGCCTAGGTTTCATCTTCTAATCCTCACTCTCTCACTTCCCATATCCAAGTTATTACCAAGGTTTGTTGATTTCATCTTTGCAAACATTTCTCAAATACCCTCCTTCTTTCTTTTGATATTGTCATCACTCTAGTATAGGCTCTTAACACCTCACAGCTTGATTATTTTACTGCAATAGCCTGTTGGTAGGTCTACCTGCTTCAAGCCTTTCTCTACTTCAATCCATTTCCATTTAGTTATTAAAGTGATTTTCCTCAAGTACAAGTGTGAACATAGGTATCTGAGGAAGAAAGAAAGAAAGAGAAAGAAGAAAGGCAGAAAGGTAGAAAGAAAGAGAGAGAGAAGAAAGAGAAAAAAAGAGAGAGGAGGAAAGATAGAAAAGAAAGAAAGAAGAAAGAGAAAAAAGAAAAAAGAAAGAGAAAGAAGAAAAAGAGAAGAAAGACAGAAAAGAGAGAGAAAAAGAAAGAAGAAAGAAAGAGAAGAAAGACAAAAAAGAAAGAGAGAAGAAAGACAGAAAGATAGAAAAGAAAGGAAGGAAGGAAGAAAGGAAGAAGAAAAGGAAGAAGGAAAGGAAGAAGGAAGAAATAAAGAGAAAAAGGAAGGAAGGAAGAAAGAAAAGTGATTGAGTCTGGCCACAAACAACTGTCCTTAGTTGCCTTGGTGTGAGAACATCTTTTAAACTTTTTTTTTCCTGAATTTCCTCAATAGTCAGGGTAAAACTGGAAGAGAATAAGATATTTTTTTAATATAACTTTGTTTTTCCTTCTATTTATACATCTCTCTGTTTTTATCAGTATGTTTCTCTATTAATAACAAAGCCTTCTGGTTTTTGTGTTGTGTTGTGGTTAGCACAAAACCTCTATGATACTCCATGTAAGTTTTTAGAGTGTTACCTTAAAGAGTAAGAATTCTAGGTTTACATCTGGAAGAAAACAGCCCCAGGAGAGCAGCAGGATTACTGATTTTATCATTTCTCCTTCTTTCAAGATGGGGCAGGTCCTCTATCACCATCAAGATATGTGTCAGGATCTTCATCACCTAACAGGCATGGTTGTTAGTCTGAGTTATAGTTCACCCAGCAATGATACCTACTTCTGAATCTAATCCTAAAAAGCTCTTCTTAAAGTAAGGACATTTGCAGTAGGAAGATCTTAAATCTTTCATGTTAGCCCATTCTCAAATTGGAATTGTTTCTACTACATACCCTTGTGATTATCAAATCAAGTAGCCTGCATCTCTGTCTATATATCATGGCTTTCAGTTTAAAAGAAAAAAATTATGAGGTTCCTTTATGTTGTGGGTCAATTATTAAAGATGAATTATTAAAAATAACATTAAACAGAGTATTTGTACACTATTCTCCTAATCTATCAGTCTTAGTAGCTATGTCCAAAAAAAAGAGAAAGAAATGAGAATTATTATACCTGTACTTATTGAAACCATACTGATTCATTGTGATCATGGTTTCCTTTTTTAGACAGAATTGAATTAACTATTCCTTTAATATAGAGGTTATTAAATTTTTTTGTTTCATGAATTCATTTGGCAATTGGATGAAGCCTACAGATTCCTCTCACAATAATGCTTTTTTAAATGCACAAGATAAAATAAATAGTATTACAAAGGGAAACAAAGGCTAGGGAAAATAAAGATGTAATTTTTTTCCCCATCTAATTTCATGGACTTTCTGAAATTTATCAACCGACTGTTTGGGCCAAGGTTAAGAACTCATGCTTTAACTAATATATTCTGCAATTTTGCAAGAAACTTAAATCAAGCTTATTGACCTGAAATTTGCAGATTACTTTCTTCTTTTTTTTTAAAAAAAAAAAAGTGGTGCATCTACCCTTTTTCAGTCTTAAGGTATGCTCCCCCATTCTTCACATTCTTTCAAAGATTAAGGGCAATGATTTAGCAAAGCATATCCACTGGGTTGTTTCAGTTCACCTGAAATTGGTGACTCTTCCATCCTCTGTCACTTTCCCATTCATCTTGTATAGTGATTTTAATCTTTATTTTCTTTTCTTTTTTTTTTTTTCTTCAATGTACCTTAAATTAATTTTTTGTTGTTGTTCTACTTTATTTTTTTAATCAGCCTCACTTCAGATCAGGCTGATCTCATACACAACTATCCCATATTTTCTAATCATCTTCCATTAGCAACCCTTAATCTGTCTTCTGTATGTATATTATAAAACTTAAATGGGAATTAATTCCCTGTTTAACTAGGTAGCACAGCAGATAAAGCACTGGGCCTGAAGTCAGGCAGATCTAAGTTTAAATGTTCTCAGACATTTATTAGCTGTGTAATTTTAGGCAAGTCACTTAATCCTCTTTGTCTCAGTTTCTTATCTGCAAATTTGCTTGGAGAAAGAAATGGCGAACTACTCCAGTATATCTGCCAAGAACTTACACATGAATCCATGAAGAGTCAGACACAACTGAAATGACCCAGTAGCAATGCATCCAGATGGGACTATTTAGACAAAGGTCTTTTCCTTCCTCTCATTCAAATTATTTTTCTTTATATTTTCAGATTTTCATTCTTGAGAGCATTTCATGTCTCCTGTACTGACTTTTGAAGAATATAGACTATGGAATCCTACTTATCCTTTTGTAAGACTAAGATTTTATTGGTTAACTCATTCTACTTAAAAGTAATTACTTTTTTTGTTAAAATTCTTGAATGAAGCAATCAATTAGAACTAGGCATTCTAGGATCAATTCTTTTTAAGCAAAGGCATTGTGTGAGAAACTTGTTCAGGCACAAATAATTTTGTATAAATGAGGACTAGGTTATAATTGGAGAGAAATTCTGAGGATTTGGCAGCAGAAAAAAAGAGAGAGAGAGCATCCAGACCTGATCCAGAAAAACCAGCACTCAGGGGTAAACAATGACTTGATAAGGAGAAGATGGGATTAAGTTATAGAGAGATTGAAGAGAACCTTTAGATATCTTCTAGCAGAAGACTTGAGCTGATACTATTAGATGTACACATTCATAAATTAGAGGACTTCTAAGAAAAAGTTTCCGCTCCAAAAAAAATTCCCTTTTCCTGGCCTATGTATTGACATTCTTAAATACTATGCTGTTTCTGATATATTTTGCCCCAAACACAAAGAGACCAGCAGTTAACTAGAGAAAGAAATAAATGTAAATTAAGGCAGAGGTCCAAATCTCTCTGTAAATGTTAGGAATTTTCCTTATTGGGGCCTTAGAGAAATAGTGACTATAAATTGCCTAAAACTTCAAAGGAATAAACAGTCTTTGAACCCTTTGAAATCTGCTATCCCAAATTCTAGAATCCATTTCAGGCTAGTTCCTCTCCATTACAAACTCTAAGGTTGGAGTGCTCAGTTATACTAGTCTCTTCCTCCCTCTTTCTCTGCCCATAATTTAGGGCTGTGACAATTATACATTGTGTTTGTATCCTCCACAGCACTTGACAATCATAACTTGTTCTACATTTTCCTTGGCTACCCCAATACCTGTGCAAAATTCAGCATTATGATAGTGTCAGCCCCATGACCCTTCTCTCTCCAAGATTTACAAACCCAGTTAATCAGAAAAGCTTTTAGGATTCTTTATCTTTTTTTTTTTTTTTAAACTAATACTTATTCTCTGCTTTTTGGACTTTCTTGGTATAATTTTTAATTGAGCTCATCAGGAAGTTCCTTTTACTTCTTATCATACTTCTGTTTGCTGCAAATTGTTCCCAGATATTCAACTTGGAAAAATTGCTAAGACATTGGGAGGAACTGTGTTGAGAATACTTTTCTCAGTTCCATCAGAATGCCCTCTTGTTCCATACAAATCATAGCATCTTTATGTTTCCTACAAGCAGAATCAGAGGAAATAGAGTTCTTAGACCTTTGTTTTACACTGCTTAGTAAATACTCCCCCTCTTAAAGAATTCAATATTTCTCCAGCCACTTTAAATAGGCTTCTGCCAAAGCCATTGCATCCCCATGCTCTACCCTCGCCCCAGAATATACCTCCAATTTATAATATTTTTGTGTGCTTCCCTTCCCTCTCTCCTCCATGTAGAGGCAGCTAGATAGTAAAATGGATAGAGCTCTTATGGCAAAAATACAAGTATTTATTAATATTATTTAAACCTAGCTGCTTATAAATAGAAAATTGTTTAACCCAAAGCTTATAATAGAGATAAGGCTGACCTCAAAGTCACTTAAAAGCAAGGCATATGGCTTCAGGAAATTCTTAGATCCCACTAGGTTCTTATTTTGAGTACACATAAAGTTTATGTTTTGGGTTCTTCAAATTTGAATATTTACATGCTGAAAAATATCTCAAATTACCCTTCTGGAAACTGCATAATTCCCTTTTTAAGGCCAATGTCCTTATACCCCTGTTTTTGATCCAGAAGTAGATCTACTAGTAGATCTGTAACCCAAAGAGATTAAAAGAGAAGTAAAAGGACATACATGTACAAGCATATTCATAGAACTCTTTTTGTGATGGCAAAGAATTGGAAACTGAGGGAATGCCCATCAATTAGGGAATGACTGAACAAATTGTATATTATTGTGATGCGATACAATGCTATAAGGCATGGAAACTTGCTGTAAACTTTTCCTCCCAGTTTCCTGCTTTTCTTATCATCTTGTTTTTGCAAAAGTTCTCATTTCTTTTCCAAATTTTCTCTTTTTTTTCCCCCCTGAAGCAATTGGGTTTAAGTGACTTGCCCCGGGTCACATAGTTCTGAAGTGTTAAGTGTCAGAGATTATATTTGACCTCAGGTCCTCCTGATTACAGGGCTGGTGCTCTATCCACTGTGCCACCTAGCTGCTCCCCAAATTTTCTCTTTACCACTCATTTAATTTTAAAAATCATTGTTTTGCTTTTTCTTTATCTTTTCTAAGAATTATTTTTTGGGGGACTTATGTTTTTCTTTAAGATTTTGCTTGTAGCTATTTTCATATCATTGTCTTCTTCTGAGTTTGTGTGTTGATCTTCCATTTTTATGGTCAAGTCCTTTTTTGTTGTTGTGTGCTTATTTTTCCCAGACTATTTTTTTTGATTTTGATTTAACTTTATGTTAAAGTTCACTCTGCTCACATGAGGTGAGGGTATTACTGTTTCAAGCTTCTGGCCTTTTTGAGTTGATGTTCTCAAAGCTAGTTCTTGGGGTTTGTAAGTTTTTATTTCTTCCAAAGTAATAAGATTTGAAAAGAAATGTAGTCTCATCTCCTTGTCTATGTTCTGAACTTTTTCCAGTAAGGGCCCCTGTTCCCTCATAGCCGCAAGCAATAATAACACTCTCTCTGTCCTAGAACAGTGACGCCGAACTTTGTATAGGAAATTAGAGTTCCTAACAACCCCGTTTTACTCCCAGTACTAGCACAAAAATTCTCTGTAATCTCTTTCAAATCAGTTGTTCAGTCCCCTTACCAACTCTGAGAGGTGAGAGCTTCTGAAACTGCTAATGCTGACATTCCACAGCTCACATCTGATGTTACTATGTATCACAGATCTCTTCACCTTATCTCCTAAGTTGTTTTGGGTTGGAACAATGTCTCACTCCAAACTTTTGTTTATTATGATGCTCCAGAGTTTGTTTTGAAGCATTATTTTAAAATTGTTCAGGGGAAATGTTGGTAGAACTCAGCTGTAATGTTGCCTTTACTTTGCCATCTTGGCTTCCAATACACACATTTGTCAAATGATTGTGTTTCCTAAAAGCAAAAAAAAAAATTCTTCATCTCCTTTCAAATAAATACAAGTTTTGCAATCTGTCACAGTTAATGATTCCATAATTAGCTATTTAGGGGAAACATTTTCATTAAATTATGACCTAATAGGGTCAAGTAACTGAAAAAGAAAAAAAAAACACAAATTAAAATAGTAGAGGAAGAAACAGCAATTTCCACAATATTTTATTTTATAAAACTAATTTAGATTAAGAAACAGCAAGTACTGTCAAACTTTAAGTCTTAAACTCTCTGAAAATAATAACTAGAAGGTTTAGGGCAGAGCAGTTATTTATCATTTATGTCTGAACTTACAAAAGAAAAGACACTTAAAAAACATAGCAATATATCATTAAGCAAAATTGAGAGCACTAATTTTTTTTTTAAAAAAAGATCATTTCCTGACATCTGAAATAGTCACACTTCCATTGAGTGTCTTTTACAATATAATACTTAGATGGCATATGTTGTTAGTATAGAGATTCTCTTTAATGATGCAGATTTTGACTCCTATACAACTTTAAAAAGTGACCTTGGAGAATTATAGTGATTGAAAAATCTATCCTTATAAAGTCAACTTCTTGATTAATCTCTTCTGACATGAGTAGGACAGTCCTTAGGCTGTAGGCATATATATATATATATATATATATATATATATATATATATATATATAGTTATTACCTGTTTGAAAGCCTTAACTTGTTAAAACCTTCCAGAGCTAGTGTGCCATTGACATAGTCTTTGAGGAACCATTGTAGTTTCCACATGATGGTAATGCTTCAGAGTAGTTATTAAATGAAAGAAGGCCAGTTAAAAGTAAAAAAAGTAAAACAAAACACCCACTATATGGAAAGAAGACAATGTCTAGACCACAACCCTGTAGTCATACAATTCTAAATACATTGGTTTTGAAGAAATTAGTATATTTGTAAGTGAATAACTTCATGCTTATTTCAGATTGCATTCAAGAAAGCCTAAGCAAACTGAATTATGGCTATGTTGATGGAGAAAGCTTACACCAGGAATGGAAAAGAATCAAAAGAATAGATCCGGGTTCAAAATCACAACATTCCACAAGGCTATAGAGTAATATGAGAAAGGCAATGAGTTCTAAAAGAGCTAAGAAAGCCGGATAGTAAGTGGCTAGATCAAAACACTTTGAT
>JAJPUD010000913.1:369389-387307 GCA_023553655.1 Myrmecobius fasciatus
GATGTAGCAGTAGGAAGGAAAATGAGGTAGAAAATTATGCCCTATGATGATGAAATCCATAGCCACTTGAAAGAGATCAGTCTAGTAATTACACACACAGAATTCATGAACAATCCTTTGTTTCTTATATACATAATAAATACTGAAACATTTATATGTCTTGCCTCTTAAATCTATCTACATATGTCAAATACATGGAGATACATAGAAAAATATCCAGGATAGGCAATTTACATGAATAATTATTGACAGAATTGGAGTAACTACTTCATTGAGAAAACTGTGGCACTTTTACTCTAACATTGCTTCTTGATTTACCAAAACAAAATAAATCCTCTGACCACCACAATTACCTTATTATTCTATTTGTATCTTCAACAGTTGCCACAATGTTTGACACAAAATAAATGCTTAGTGAATTATTAACTTTTGCATTCATTTATCCATTGTAAATATAGTAGGCCCTCAATAACTGTAAGCTCCTTAAAAGCAGAAATTACTTTTTGGTTTTTTTGTTTTTGTTTTTGCATATCTTTTACACATCAAAGTCTGATTACTGAGGCTATATACTTATAAACCATGGAATACTACAATTACCAAAAATATCAAAATTGCAGGTGATCCAAAGTTTAATAAAGAAATTCATGATGCAAATAAGCAGACTGAAGTATATTATAAATTATGATTTAGATGGGAAAAGCAGCATAAAATAGATTTAATAATATAGCTAACATTTATATGGCATTGACTGTGCTAAACACTTTACAATAATTAACTCTTTTGATTTTCACGACCTTCCAAAGTAGATGCTATTACCATCCCAATTTTACAGATGAGAAAACTGTAGTAAATAGATGTTAAGTGACTCTAGGCCTAGATAGATTTCCATATCCACTGTTTCACCCAGCTGCCCCTATATCTAGGAAATGTATGATTAGAAAAGGATGTGGGCCAGTCAAATGATAACTGATAGCTGAAGTCCTCTACTAGAACAGAGGAAATATGAAAAGATCTAACCTATAGAAAGACTTCTGGTATATTGGTAGATCCTCTAAGAGAAATTTATGGGATAACATAGAAAAAATGTCAAAGGGTGTTGTTATGGGAGAAATATCACCTTTTTGAGTCTATGTTGCTTAAATAGTTCTACCACAGTGTAGAAATTAAAAAGGTTAAAACCTAAGTTTTATTATGCTTAAGCACAGGTGCAGGCTTCAGAACAAACAATAATTTGAACAAATATTAGGAATCTAACAAGGCTTCTTATAGACAAAATTACATCAGAAAGACAAAGAAATAATTTTTTTACATAATTGCAATATCATGTTTCCTCTTAAAAGTTTCAAAAGCCTTGAAAGCTTCAAAAAAGACTGATTCATAATCCCTTGCTTCTTTCAATATCATAAAGGTTTAAACAAAGTTAATAGAATCACAATCTCCTTTATCTTTTAAGGAAACAAACCTAGTTAACCAGATCCCATAGGTAAACTAAGTCAGGTTACAGAGTAAACTACAGTTAGAGGGTCCACAGTGGGTTGGCTGTAGGAGGAAAGGATTTATATGTTACCAAATAACCAAGGAGTCAGAGATCGTTGGGATTCTTTTTCTTGGGAGGGTCAAATTACTTTTTGGCTTATACCTCAGTCTGTCTTCCTTTAACACTATCATTTCATGGGTCAAAGTTTGTTCAAATGAAGTTAATATTAACAGAAGACAGTTTTCAATTAGCTTAAAGTTGTAGGAGGAGTGACCATTAGTCTTAATAAAAAGAAATAAAAAAATAAAAAAGTTCCATAACAATGTGATGATTTAGATGAGTTTTCTCTGCCCTTTTGGAGGGAGTACTCACAGTGATAGCATATCAGATCGGCTGAAGTTCACAATCAATGAGACCTTGAAATTTTGTTATTCTGAGCTTTTTACAGTGAATGATTGTTGAATTATAATACTTGTTGAAATGGGATTTGCTCTGGATATATAATTAAGATGAACTGAAGTGATACTTTTTCAATAATTTGTTATTTCAAGTGTAGCCCAGATTTGGAGCAGGCTCCCACTTCTACACAGGTTCTCTTTCTCCAAGGTTAAAGCTAACTTTGTCACCCTACCTGTTCTCCACAGGAGCAACCATATGGCTTAACTTAACACTTTCAGGGGAAATTACTCCTAGAGATAATCCTGGTGTATATGGGAGATGGGAAGAGATATATTCTTATTACTCTAGTACGGAAACCCACACCTGTGTGCTTCCCATTTAACCATTTTCAGCCAAAAGAATACCAGTGACTCTTAAACAAGAAATATTTATTGCATTAGACCAAAAAAAATCAAAATAATTTTAACAATTATTAAATAGAAGGTAAAATCAGGAATAATTATAACCTTTACTCAATAGAAGACAAAAACAGGAATAATCAAAATATATTAATCCATAAACCTGGTTCATATTCTCCTACTAATGTATACATTTTTGATGGTAAGGGGGTAGGTGGGACATACACACTTAAAGAAACCTAGTAGTTAGGAATATGAGTAGGGAAATCTATTTACCTAAGCAAAAACATACATTTGGATTGCTAGTCTTGATATCCTAAATCTCTTTAGGAAACAATCAGTAACATGTACTTAATGGACAAAATACTTCACTGTTAACTCCCTTTCTTGTATTTACAGATCTCTTATTGGAAAAAGCTACTTTTCAGCTACCCCTAGGCTTATGAACATTATCAAATTCTTTTTAATATACAGTTAAAGTTTGACTCAGATTATATATTATTTACTTATCTATGTACATATTTTATCCCCCAGTAGAATGCTAGTTTTATTTTGTTTTGTTTTTTTATAATGAGGACTATTTTTACTTTTGTTATAGTTTCGTAAGCAGTTTCTGAATGTCTAGAGTCTAAGCATAGCTTTCTTGCAAATAGGAGGTCTTAATAAATATTTGCTGAATTGAATTAAATTTATTGAATTATATTTCAAGGAATGTTACTTAAGAAATATAAAATGGAATTTGTATGATAATAAATATGACTTTGGTAGGATTATTAGTATAAATGTTAAAATGTATATGAGAAGACCTATAATAAAATAGGCTTGTGGCTAAAGACCAAATGTTAACTAATTTCAAAAGTGAAACAAGCCAATTAGCAAATTCCTGAAATAAGAACAACAATAATAGCTCTCATTTATATAATAATAATAATAATGTAACATTTCTGTAACACTCAAGTTTAAAAAAATCACTTTTCTCACACAACCTGTTAAACTGGGTAGTACAATTATTATTTTTTCCCACTTTATAGTTGAGGAAGCAGACTACTTGGTCAAGGTCTTAAAGTAGCAACCCAGATACTTAGGCCTAAGTCTTTGAACTTTAAATCAGCATTCATTCTTCTCTGCTTATATTTCCTTTATTAAAAAAAAGTATGAAGGTGACTTCCTTCCTGTACTGATTGAAAGCCAGGGTTGTTACATTTTACTTCTTCTTCAGGGTTCTAAAGTACAATTTAAGAAGATTTAGGGGTTTCTAGTCTTTCTTCAATTATCTCAATCACCAGATAAATTCCTAAAATTCTAAAGGACTTCTAAACTCCAATTTTATTTTACCACTGAATGGAATAACTGAGTGAAGACCTCACATGGGAATATGGTCTTGAACTATGACTTGAGACTTTGCAATAACAAGTTAAACTATAGCTAAAAAGCTGCAGGTGTTTGATTGTCTTGCATGAATATTTCCCCTCCTCCTGTTTCCCCCTACCTCTTAATTAGCATTTATGTACTTCTTTTAAAGGCAATAATGGCTTTGGGAGTTCAAGTAACATAATTCTCTCATCCAAGAATATCTGCTTGTATAACAGTTCTCTATCAAAATTTAAACTGAGAGTTTGTAATTTATTAATATTCTTTTGTTTCTGGGATAGAGTTCTGCCTTTAAGATATAAGCCTGGACTTTCCCAGACAATGTGAGAAAAGGTGAGGGAGTGGGGGCTTCTGTGTTCAAGGTCTATTTAATCTTGTGTTTTGCAGTTCATGCTTTGTACTCCACTACTGACATCTTGTCTATTGGGAGTTGCCCTATCTTGGAAATTGGAATAAATCCTTTTTTTTTTTTTTTTTTTTTTAACCTTGAGAGTCTTAGATTTTAATTTGAGTAAGGATCACTGTCTCACACACCATTTACCAGTCAGATTAGCTTTTAGGAAGAGATATTTACTTCAAATGTATAGTAAGAACAAACATGCAAACACTTCTACAAAACACCTTGGGACATAATTTCACTTTTCACCACCTCATTAATTACAGAGGGAAAAAGGATGAAATTCACAGTATAGCATGGTTTTGTCAATTTTGAGGTACAAAGCCCCTCTGGGATTGTATTATTGCACCCTGGTTTCTCAGGACTTCCCTATGGAGTTGGCAGCAACATCTGGCCTGGAATTCTGCCTCCCAAGCCTCAATGGCTTGTGTTTACAGGTCCAGGGACATATTAACTATGTATAGAACTGAAAAGAACAAATAAAAGACATAAAGGTCTAAAATGAATGGGGGAAGGAATCTTTCTTTACATCCAGTTCAGCACTTCAGCACTTCACTTCAGATGAACAAGATCTTAATTGCACCAGAGAAAGAGCAAACCTGGTAGGAAAATGCAGGAGAGACAAGTCTCTGCAATCTTCCACATGGATGCCTCCAGCTAAGGCTCTTTGGACATGTGCAACAAAATTTCCTCACACTCTCTTTTGTTCAGTTATGTCTGACTCTTCATGCCTCCTTTTGGGTTTTTCTCAGCAAAGATTCTGCAGTGGATTGCCATTTCTCCCCTCCTCCCCCCTGCTCATTTTTATAGATGAGAAAACTGAGGCAAATAGAATTAAGTGTCTTCTCCAGGGTCACATAGCTAGTAGGTGTCTGAGGCCAAATTTGAACTTGGGTTCCGGACTCCAAATCTAGTGTTCTATCCACTGCACCAACTAGTTGTCACTGAAGTTAAATAGAGGAAAAGCAAAATGACTTAATGATCAGAGAGCTGGCTTTGGAGAGCTCTGATTTCAAATTTGGCCTAAGACACTAGTTTAGTGATCATTAAAAGTTGTACTTTTTTTTTTTTACTTTTAAAATGGGGATGAATGATATATTGATAATGTCTCTTAGAGTTATTATGAGGAAAACTCTTTGCTAATATGAAAATAACATACATGTAAATTGCTCCTTACTAACAAATTATATTTTATCCATTGATTACAAGTGTCATCATGTGAAAAAATTGGATGAGCTTGGGCCCCTGTTTAAAATGCAAAATGTATGAAATTCAAATGCAGAACTCATTTACTCCTGAATATTAATGATGCTAATCCAGGGAAAACAGACATAAAACAAATAAATAATTTGCCTTGACAATAGACATATAAATAGGATCCTAATAATGAATTTGCTAATTTTTCTTTCCTGCTAAAGAAATATGACACTTGTCTTTAGTAGTTACTGGTATTTATCTTAAGCCATACATGACACCTGCCTTCTAAAGAATTTGAAGTATTTTACATATGTCTTGGTATATAAATTAGCTTCCCAACCAAATTGCATTAGAGGAAAAAATAAACAAGAAAACATCTTTTTTCTCACTTTACAAATGAGGAAAACTAAAGATGGCTCCTATTCATATAGTATTTTTTACTTTTCAAAATAATTTCACATCTGTTCTTTTATTTGATACAAAAAACCATATGATCTATACAGCAGGCATCATTCCCATTTGTGAGAGGGATTGAAATCTGCTAAAATTCATAAACCCAGATAATAATAGAGCTAGAACCATAACCCATTTCTTTCTAGGCCAGTTCATAATACTATGTGAGATGCAAAACTCCTGGTGAATTTCTACCATGATAATAAAATGGAATAGAACTTGCAACTGAACAAAAGTCTGCTTCTACTCTGAACTCAAATTTTGCATGCATATTCCCAGCAAAGAAAAACCTGGTAGAAGGAGAACAAGTAAAGAATAGTATCAAGATAGCTAAAGAAGAGGAGAGTATCCAAGAGGAGGGAATGATCAACAAGATCAAATTCTGCAGGGAGCTAGAATGAGCTCTGAGGGAGAAAATCATTGCCTTTGTTCCCATCCCCTCCCCACCTCACTCCCCCTGGTGAAAGTCTTACTTTTGGGATTATGTGCTCCTAGGTTAAGGGGAACTGTTATTAGGGGGAAGGATGATCTTGGTGCAATATAACTTCTAGGGGAGACAGCAATAATTTTAAGGTTCCCTGACATTAGGGTGCTTCTATTTTAACAATCTGTTAGTGATTCTAAATCTTCTGGCTTTGAAATCTGTGATCCTGAGGCCCTGATTTAAGAATGCTCAGAATCATTCTGTCAATAATTGTAAAAGTCTTCTGGCCTACGAATATAATAAAATTTCTTCTCTTAAACTTTAGGGAAGATATATTAGTGTTCCTGAGACTCTCTAACCTTAGATTACTATTATTTTGACAATCTTGTCTGTCAATGATTCTAAAGTCTTCTGGCTTTAGGATAGTCCTGAATCTGCTGGTCAGTGATAACCAAATTCCTGAGACCACTTCTCAGTTCTATCATAAAATGAGCTTATCAATGGCATGAAGAACTAGATCAATGTGTCTCCTTGCTTCTGGTTCTTTGCTAAATTCATCTTGAATGAAGTCCACTTCAAATGGCATTACAATTACAATAAACTTTGCCTCTTCACTTGCATGTGGGTTCAAGCCTGCAAATTCTTTTGAGACATCTCATGACACTGGCCTATTACCCCCAACCTTTTTGGGTCCCTTTCCAACTTCAACATTTGGTGGCCAGTACGGGGAGAGTCTGGTGTCCCCTGGCTTGATTGCTTCCCTGTCAAGATTAGACTCTCATTTTTTTCTCCCATTATACTATAGCTGGGACACCCCAAGCCACTGGGAGAAGGCTTCTCTGGGTCATCATGACTTACATGTTCAGCAAGTTTTCCTTGACTAGAGACACCCAGACTTGGAAATTCTTGGAATTTTCAGCAAAATTCTTAGGGAACCTTTGCCATCTTTTCACCTTCTCTGGGACACCAGAGGAGATGAAATGCTATAGGATGACTTTTGGCAAAATTTTATAGCTTTTGGCAAAGATGGGACAGTCCTCTTTCATGTCATTTTTCTCTGTGTTTGTATCACTGTACAGAATGTCAGTGTTATGTTTGTTCTATGAGATAGATTTTGTTACCTATAAAGATTTAAAATGCAACCAGAAAGGAAAAACTTCTATGCTGAAGTTAAAATGCTGGGAAGATTTCTTAAAAAGCCTTAATTTTCCCTGTGGACTTCAGTTCTGGCCAATCTGGGTGCTACACAAAAAAGTTAGCTAATTAAAATTAAAATAACATCTTAGTAGATTCTAGAAGTTTTGAGAGCAATGATTAAAAAGTTTGGCAATTAGTCACTTTAAGAGGGCAAGAAAATTCCTGAAATATTGGGGATAATTATAGGAATTTGCCCCATTCTGAAAGGGAAAACAGCAACAAACTAGTTACATAGCAACTTTTTGCTAACCCTTCCTTGACTCCTATCTTGTCTGGAGTCTCCTTCTGCTCCTTTGGGAAAGCACCACAGAAGGTATTAAGGGACTCTCTCCATTCTTCTCCTAGAGTCCTGATTGTATCTCAGTTCTAAGGTACTAATAAGATCAGTATAGCTCAAGTCCTCCTGTTTGCTAGCTCTTCTCATCTCAGGTCAGATTAAGAAAAGAGGAAATGTAGGGAAACTCAAATTCTGCCTCACCTGTAGAAATAGGGGAAGCAGTAAAACTATAGAGATACCACACAACCTTGTCTAAACTTCCCCAACACAACTTAGGGGAATGGAGATAGAATGGGGGTCAGGTTCCATGGTTAGCATTTTCTGAGCTCTGGCCCATGAAACTACCATTAAAGGGAGATCCTGACCCCAGTCACCTCAGCATTCAGCAGGTTCTGTCCAGCAACTTCCTGGGAAGAATCCAGGTGCCCCTGCCAGGACCAAGTATGGCAGTGTGAAGTAAGAAAGCCAGTCAACCTCTGCATTTGGTAAGACTATCATTCTCTGTTTCACTTGTGGGTGTATATTAGTTATATAATTTATGGTAAATTATTTTATCTCTGCTCAGTTTCTGATTTGTAAAGAGAAATTAAATTGTTGTGAAGACCACATGATTGCAAAAGTGCTTAGCATAAAACATGCTATATGAATGTTAACTGTTTTATTAGTTATAATTGTCTTATTTTTTAACTTTATGGGTTTTTAGACGTGAATGACATATAAGGTCAACGTTGAGATAAATGATTTTTAATTTATTATTTGTGATATCATAGTAAAAATAGTTTTAAAGGATCTCTAATTAAAGCTCACTAAAGGGATATGTAAATTGTAATCTATTTGCAATGACAGTGTTACCATAAGATTTAAGAGTTTGGGAACTTTAAGAAAACAGAAAATCAGTTTATTACTTTAAAAACTCTGGCAATAAGCAGCCTGCTTTTGAGTTATCTAGAGTCAAACTTCTGAGGGTTCTGTTAGTAAAAAATGGCACCTTAACCCTTTTCATGGCTTATAAAAGAGAAATGATTTGTGTGAATTGGAAAATAACCAAATGGCCATTCAGGTTGTCTAGAATATTTAATCAAAATTTAGGGAATAGCCAATGTGAAACTTCTCTATGGCCTAAACCAAGCTACTTACTCGCTTGGGAAAAAATGCTCTCCAATCTCTTGTGAAACATATTTTCACTGTTCACAAGCTAAGAAAAACAATTAAACATATCTGCCAGGTCTGACCAGTTTGTGCCCAAGTAAATTCTGAAAGGGCTATTAAACCCTGCCTCTCTTGAAGCTTATCTGGAGGACAGGTACATATTTGGGGAGGACTGGCAGATTTTACACATAGGCCTCCTCTCAGGGGCTTCAGACTGCTTTTAGTTTTTGTTGACACCTTTATTAATTGGGTAAAAGCCTTCCCTTGCAAGACTGAAAAGGCACAGAGGATTTTACTAAAGGAGATCAAACCCATTTAAAATCAACTATTATCTCCATTCTGCATGTCATCCACTCTACTCAAAGATTAATGCCTTTTAAACATTATGATGGGGGCAGCTAGGTGGCGCAGTGGATAGAGCACCAGCCCTGAAGTCAGCAGGACCTGGGTTCAAATCTGGTCTCAGACACTTAACATTCCCTAGCTGTGTGACCCTGGGCATGTCACTTAACCTCAATTGCCTCATCAAAAAGCAAAAAAAAAAAAAATAAATAAAATAAACATTATGATGCTTGCACCTTAGGTCACCTGAGCAATCTTTTCACATCATGCCACACTATTCTACCCATTACCCTTATTCCTTTGAGAAGACAAAAACAGGGATTTGGGAAATTCTTTTTTTTTCCTTTTTTTTTATTAAAGCTTTTGATTTGCAAAACATATGTATGGGTAATTTTTCAACTTTGACCCCTGCAAAACTTTCAGTTACAAATTTTTCCCTTCTTCCCCTCTCCCCTTCCCTACATAGCAGGTAGTCTAATACATGTTAACTATGTTGAAATATATGATAAATCCAATATATGTATACATATTAATAAATTATCTTGCTGAACAAGAAGAATTGGATCTAGAAAGAAAAAAACTTGAGAAGGAAAACCAGTTTAGAGGCTTAATCTGCTTTTGGTTTGAGAAGGAAAACAAAATGCAAGCAAACATCAACAGAAAGCATGAAAATGCTATGTTGTGGTCCACGCTCAGATCCCACAGGCCTCTCCCTGGGTATATAGGGCTTTCTTCATCACTGAACAATTGGAACTGGTTTGAAACATCTCATTGTTGAAGAGAATCACATCCATAATTGATCATCATATAGTCTTGTTGTTGCCATGTATAATGATCTCCTGATTCTGCTCATTCCACTTAGTATCAGTTCATGCAAATCTCTCCAGGCCTCTCTGAAATTATCCTGCTGGTCGTTTCTTGCAGAACAATAATATTCCATGACATTCATATACCATAGTTTATTCAGCCATTCTCCAATTGATGGGCATCCATTCAGTTTCCAGTTTTTAGCCACTACAAAAAGGGCTGCCACAAACATTCTTGCACATGTGGGTCCCTTTCCTTCCTTTAAGATCTCTTTGGGATATAGGCCCAATAGAAACACTGCTGGGTCATTATCAATGGTACCCTTTAGTAAAATATAGTTTCCTTCCTTATCTCTTTTGATTAGATCTATCTTTGCTTTTACTTGATCTGAGATCAGGATTGCTACCCCTGCTTTTTTTTTGTTCCCCTGAAGCATAATATATTCTGCTCCAGTTCTTTACCTTCACTTTACCTACACTTTACACTATGCTTTAAATGTGCTTCTTGTAAACAGCATATTGTAGGATTCTGGCTTTTAATCCAGTCTGCTATCAGACTTCCATTTTATAGGAGAATTCATCCCATTCACATTCACAGTTAAAATAACTAATTCTGAATTTTCTGCCATCTTATTTACCCAAAGTCAGGTTTTTCTCTTTCCTTTCCTCCTTCCCTCTTCCCCAGTATTTTGCTTTTGATGACTACCTCCCTCAAACAGTCTTTCCCCTTTAGAGCCCCTCCCCCTTTTTTATACCTTTTTCCTAATTCTTCTATTTTTCCTTCTATTACTTTTTCCCTTTCTTTTCCCCTTTCCCTCCCATTTCCCTTTAAGGTGAGAGAAGTTTCTCTTTGAAACCATATATGTCTGATATTCTCTCTGATCATCCCAATCTGATGAGAGTAAGATTTACATAATGTTCCTCCCCCTCCCTTTTCCCCCTCAATTATAATGTGTTCTTTGCCTCTTCATGAGATGCAATTTCCCTTATTTTACCTCCTTTTCCTTCTTTTTCTAGTATGATTCCCTTTCTACCTCTAGTTTCTTTTTCATATTATCAAAATAAAATCAAATTATACTCACATTCTCTAAATATACCCATAATAGAAATATAATTCTTAAGAGTTCTTTCCTTTTTACCTTTTTATGTGTCTCTTGAGGTCTGTGTTTGGAAGTCAAATTTTTTGTTCAGATCTGATCTTTTCATTAGAAATAGGTGATATTCACCTATATCATTAAATGATAATACCCTAAGAGGTAGTGATCATTTTAGTTGGATAGCTTAATCTTGGCTGTAATACAAGTTCCTTTGCCTTTTGGAACATGTGATTTCAGGCCCTCAACACATATGTGGAAGATGATAGGTCTTGGGTGATCCTAACTGTGACTTCTCAGTATTTGAATTGTTTCTTTCTGGCTGCTTGTAATATCTTTTCTTTGGTGTGATAGTTCTGAGATTTAGCCATGATATTCCTTGGAGATTTAATTTTGGGGTCTCTTTCAGGAGGTGATTGGTGAATTCTTTCAATGGCTATTTTACCTTCTGATTCTACCACCTCAGGGCAGTTTTCTTTTATGATTTCCTGTAAGATGGTATCTAGATTCTTTTTTTCATCATGGCTTTCAGGAAGTCCAATAATCCTTAAATTGTCTCTCCTAGATCTATATTCCAGATCAGCTATTTTTCCTAGGAGATATTTCATATTTTCTTCTATTTTTTCTTTTTTTTTTTGTTTTTGTTTGACTGATTCTTGAAGTCTTATTAGTCATCCACTTCCATTTGTTCAATTCTAATTTTTAGTATATTATTTTCTTCATTTACCTTCAACTCCTTTTGTAATTGGCCAATTGAATTTTTTTGTTCATTACATTATTTTTCCATTTCACCAATTTTGTTTTTCAGGGAATTGGTGCCTTTTTCATATCTCTTTTGTAGGGCATCACATGCTTTTTCCATTCCTTCTCGCAATGATCTCATTTCATTTACTCATTTTTCTTCTAACTCTCTTTTAAGATTCTTTATACAATCTTCCAGGAAAGTCTTGTGAAATGGGGTCCAGCTTATATCTCACTTTGCAGCTTCCTCTGCAGTTGTTTTGCCTTTAGGAACCTCAGGATTTGAGGTCTGTTCTTTTCTCTTGCTATAAAAGCTGTCTATGGTGAGAATTCTTTGTTGTTGTTGTTTTTTATTCAATTTTTAAGGCTAGAGATCTGTTCAAAGCAAAGGAATGATAGCTGTTTTAATTTGCCTTGTGGCAATTCTGCTGATTGATTTCTTGTGCTGGGTTATCCTCCAGGTCCTGTGTTCCTCCAAGCTCAGTCATTTACAATTTATTTACCTTTTACAAAAGACAAATTTGCCAAATGCAACCAGAACTTCACAGAAGCTTCCCAGGTGCTTGGAAACCACCATGGTCTGACTTCTGGCCCTGGTCTCCCTGTGCTGTGGTCTGGGCTTGACAGACTGTCCCCCTGCCCGATTGAAACAGATTTGTTCTGAAGTTCTTCTAAGGTAACTTCTTCTGGGAATGTGTTGTACTCCAAATATTTAGGGTGCTTTGACACCAAAACCAGTTTAGAGGCTTAATCTGCTGTTGGTTTGAGAGGTCAGTAGAGGTCACAGTTATGTCTGCTCCCCAATATCCCCAACATACCCAGATTTGGGGAATTCTTTGATAGACATTTATGATAGCCTTGTCTACAACTCTTCCCAATCTTCCCCTAGATGGGATTCCTGGTTACTCTCTCTAGTAACTTCCATACTAACTCTACTTTTAATTATTCCTTTTTTTTTTTTTGGTTCATATTTGATCCCTGTATTTTTAACCTTTTTGTGAGATTTGTTTTCCCCAGACTGCAAGATATGAACTTCCAACTATTTATTCACTCTGAATACCATTAGGCTAACTGATTCTGATACTTATCACCTCTCTGAATGAGGCTGCTGCCATCTTCGAGTTGAATGCTTCCCTTCCTCATTCTGGACACTAGGCAGGGACAGCTCTATACTCCTTATCAGCATGAAGTGACTCCAGAAGATGAGATCCCTGTCCCTTTGTCCCAAATGAATTTGGGAGTTCAAACTGCTTGAGAGGGACAATGATGGAATATAATTTCTAGGGGAGACAGCAATAATTTTAAGGTTCCCTTAAAAGTAACCCCTTAGGTTACTTCTGTTCTAACAATCTGTCAGTGATTCTAAATCTTCTGGCTTTGGAATCTGTGATCCTGAGGCCCTGTGATTTAAGAATGCTCAGAATCATTCTGTCAATAATTGTAAAAGTCTTCTGGCCTATGAATATAATAATATTTATTCTCTTAAATTTTAGGGAAGATATATTAGTGTTCCTGAGACTCTCTAACCTTAGATTACTATTGTTTTGACAGTCTTGTCTGTCAATGATTCTAAAGTCTTCTTTCTTTAGGATAATCCTAGAACTCCTGGTCAGTGATAATCAAATTCCTGAGAGGACTCCTCACTTCTACCTCTAGGCCATAAGATTAGCATATCAGTGTCATGAAGAACTAGAGCAATTTATCTCCTTGCTTCTGGTTCTTTGCTTAATTCATTTTGAATTTAGCTCATTTCAATTGACATTACAATTACAATAAACTTTGCCCCTTGACTTGCATGTGGGTTCAAGCCTGCAAATTCTTTTGAGATACCTCATGACACTGCTCTGTAACCCCCAACCTTTTGGAGTCCCTTCCAAATCTCAACAATCTCACCATTTATTCTGACTAACCTCCCCTTTTGGATCCTCTCTTACCTCCTAATTTAAAATTATAAAACCTAATCCCTGGAGGCCTTATCACTCTGGCTATAGGTGCCCAACTAGATCCAATAGACAGATTCTTTCTGACTTGTAGGTTTTTCTACCTACCTGAAAAGTTAAAAAGAAATTTCCTAATTTTTCATTTCTGGGACAGAACAGTTAATACTATACATGCATTTTCCCCCCTTAATTTGCTTCTAGAAATTTATTGTCATGTAGGCAATTATATATACATGCAAACACACACACAGAGTCAAAATTTTGAAAATCAAATGTTTGAGAAGCATTTTTAAATTATCCCTAACAATTCACTGAACATAGGTTACATGCTTTCCACATATCCATAATGAATAGGATACCACTTAATACTTTTCTAGGGAATCTAGAATTGGAGAGGTTTGTGTGATAGCCAGAGAGACCTCGTGGACTTTGAAATTTGGCAATGGTAGATATTCCTCCTACTCTTCCTGCATTTCCTGGCTGTCCAGGCAGTTTGGAGATGGCCTTGGCTACAACAGTCAATTTAATTCAACAATCATTTATTAAGAGCCTATTGTGTGCAAGGCACAGCCATTGAAAAAATAAGTTTAAAACAGTGCCTATTACCACTAACTCCTAAGTTTCTGACTGTCTATAAACCCTTGGTTCCATAGGACATTAGAAGGCTAGGCATGTTGTTGACTACTAAATTTTTATAGTGAAACAGATTGCAGCTAAGAGAAGGTTATAAAGAAAGTCCTTGGGTATAAGGACTGTCCTTTCTCTGAGTTTTTGTTTTTTTTTAATGAACCAGGACAATTCTAAGGACACAAAACAAGTCAATATACTGATGATGTGCCCTATGCAGATATATTTTAAATCCACTGCAGCAGTTAAAAAAGGTTCTTACATACATATTTTGATATTTTGGGGAAAATGCTTATTATGGAGTAGACCTCAAACTTCCACCTGAATCATGACCCTGGACTCACATTTGATACTATTATTTACTGCACACAGTGCAGAAAAATATCATCTGAAAGGCTTCTCTGACCTCTGTGTGAGGGGAAGAAAATTGAGATATACTGTCAGCATGTTCATGGGTTTTCAGATAAAAATCTTGAATGCTACTGTTATTGTTGTTATTTTTAATAAACAGTCATATAGAAAATATATAGGTTCCATGGTTCCAATCAAATATATGAGGTCGTTTAATAATCATTTTCAAATATTTTAGGTGGTAATCATTTTTACCATTGTTAATTATTTGGCAATTATGCTGATGAAAGGTCAAAAATGATCAGTCATTTCTTCAGTCAGTGTATGGGGGAAGAACTTGAAATTAAATCTTTCTACTTGGTGCTTGATGGTAATGACATGCTATTTTTAAATTATGTGAAATAATTTAACAGACTGTGTATTTAGAATTTGCTACATAAGAAAACAGGCTAGAAAAATGGGACAATCTAGTTGATTGACAGCATTGCCTACGGTGAAATTAATGTTCATATGTAGCAGACATTTCTGAAATACATCTTTACAGGCAAATATAAAGATGAGAACTGAGTACAACTAGGAGGATGAAGATTCAATTGTTATAAAATCTATACTTTTGTTTTTTTGCTTGATCTACAATAATTCCTGTGTTACTAGTAGAAAGGTTATAGGAATAGATATAGATTTCTCTAGAGGAAGAAATATTAAAGTGCAGGTAAAAATTATTGGAAAGAAGGAAAATTATAATATAATCCTATTTAATATTTTCATCAAATATAATACATTTTGAGTTATGTTTAATCTTAACTGCCTGCATCAAAATGGAATTTCTTGTACAGACCAAGATTTTGCTGAGTTTACTGTGACCCAGTAATTCATGTCTTTGCTCTTTTTGCACAACAAAAAGGAGAGCTGTCCTGTACGTCATTAACTTAAGTACTCTACCTGAAAATTCCTATGGCTATAGTTCAAGATCCCCAAACTAAAATAATGAAGTTTTCTATGGTATAAAGGTAGTGAGTTGAAATAAACTTAGTATTTTTTATTGAAATTCATTTATTATTTTTCTTATTATCCACTGACTTATTATTTATGATTTAGAATGCATAGTACAGTCACAAATAAAAAAAATAAAGGATAGTTTGGACATATTAACAATGCATGGTACCTTTTGGTTATTTTAATTAGAGGATTGAATAAGCGACTTCTCTTAAGAGTTCCTTTAGTCTGACACAAGGCTGAATAAATTTTGACTACCCATTATCCTTTTCAGACTTTTCATTTCCTCCCTCTTCCTCCTTCATTCCTCTGATATTGATGTCTTCAAAGCTTCAGTCCTTTACCTTCCTCTGCTTTTACAGAGGCTCACATCTGGTAAACAGATTTCTTCCAGGTGTTTGTCTTTATAAAGTACAAAAAGGAAATAGGGCAGATTATGTGTTGTTTAAAAAAAATAGAAAAAGGACATACAAGGAGAGTAGAAAAATGATTTGGTTTCAAGTGTCCTGGAAAAAATTAGTATGACATCTCCTTCATTCCATTTCTCTTCAAGCACTGCCATCACAACATAATTCCAACTGCATGGCATCTTTTTTTCTACTGTTTATTTCTAATATTTTCTCAGTAGAGTATCTCCTATCCCTTTCCATCCCATTTATTCCTTCTCTAAATTCTCATATTCTTTTCTGTTCTCTTGTATTTTCTCAAAATCTCCTCCATTTGAATATGGTTCCCTTTTATCTTTCTAAATCTTTCTCAACATAAACTTTTTCTCTAGTTTTATTAAATAACTTTTTTGTATTTGGGAATTTTTTGTTATATTTTAGCATCAACAATTATTAAACCAGATACTTCTCCATTATCCATAGCTTATGATTAATTTCTTTGAAACATATGGTTTTTACCTATTTCTGCCTTTATATATATATGTACATATATATATATATATATATATATATAAGCTGTAATTCTTAAAAAAAATTCAAAACATAGGTTGCCTTAGTCAAGATTTGGGAGGAAATAAAGATTTTTCCACATGTTATTTAACTACTTCTTTTCTAATCAGAACATTCTTTAGACTCTTTTGAAGGTTCCAACCATATCAGTAGGAATGAAATATACATGGGATAATTTTAGTACACATTGAATAAATGTATAATTAAATGAAGGAGCCAATTTTCATGAGAATATAAGTTAATTTGGTATTTTAAAAATTTACAGAGCAGTAAGGTGGCACAGTGGATAAAGCATTGGTCCTGGAACCACGAGGACCAAAGTTCAAATCTGACCTTAGAAACTTGACACTAGTTGTGTGACCCTGGGCAAATCACTTAACTCCAACTGCTTCATCCAGAAAAGAAAAGAAATTTAAAAAATCATTTTCAATTTGAACTGTTATCTTTTTCAGACAATTCTTTATATGTAATCACCATTTTGCAGAACATAAATATATCCTATAGCTTTATTACATGCTTTTATATATCTTAATGAATATTTTTCTACCTTTTATATCTTAAATTCACATTTTTGTACATTTTATGTAGAAAATAAGATTCTGGAAAACTACTCTAGGTTCAAGTACTCTATAGGTCTTGTAGGGAAATGTTTTATCATATTGTTCAGAACACTTTATTAATATTGTTGAATCTAACTTTATGTGGCTAGAAAATTATCTAACCCAAAAGTTTATTGTAGTGGGTAAAATGACCTTAGAAATGCTCCAGGAAAGCCAGATGGTTATAAGGAATGCTAAGATCCCACCCAATGTTGTAAGTCTGCTCAAGTATTGTTTTGGGTCCACCCAAAGCTTGTGGTTTTGTGGGGAGGGGGGGGTTGGTTCTATCCAAAACTTGTGCTTTGGGTTCCTCAAATTAAATTGACTTTTCTGCAGATAAACATCTGAAACTGTCATCTTGAGACTACCCACTGACCACATGAGATCTATCAGGCAAATGCCCTTATAGTCTTATTTGAACTCTATATAACCTCAAAAACTAAAGAAGGGAGCCACACCTTCTTTCTGACTTTTTCCCTACTAAATGACCTAATAAATTTCTCTCTAAAACTATTTCAGTGTTTGGGGCTTGTTTTTGTGACTAGCAGCTTGAAATTACTCAAAACCATAGCTCATAGCACCCAAAGATGCATTTGCTTTTTTGTTGTTGTTGTTGTTGTTAACTATTAAACCAGAGGGCACAATTAGTTCAAACCAAAGATTTAGGGAGACACATTCCTACAAATACATATACTACCAGAGGGAATAATGGACACATAGAAAGATC
>JAJPUD010000913.1:392307-473170 GCA_023553655.1 Myrmecobius fasciatus
TCATATCATAATAATCATAAAATCACAGTAATCATATCATAATCATAATGAAATAATCGATTCATAAAATCAACCCTCATTCTAAAAGTATCTGTAACATAAATATAGTTCTCAAGAGTTTTTTTTTTCTTGTTACCTTTTTATGTTTCTCTTGTGTTCTGTGTTTGTAGATCAAATTTTTTGTTCAGTTCTGGTCTTTTCAGTAGAAATAGGTGAAATTCTCCTATATCATTGAATGACCATCTTCTTCCCTGGAAGATAATGCTCATTCTAGCTGAGTAACTTATTCTTGGCTGTAATCCAAGTTCCTTTGCCCTTCAGAATATCTGATTCCAGGCCCTTCAATCCTTCAAAGTAGAAGCTGCTAAGTTCTGTGTGATCCTAATTGTGGCTCCCCGATATTTAAATTGTTTCTTTCTGGCTTCTCGTAATATCTTTTCCTTGGTATGATAGTTCTGGAATTTAGCCACGATATTTCTGGGGGACTTAATTTTTGGGTTTCTTTCAGGAGGTGATCGGTGGATTGTTTCAAGGAGTATTTTGCCTTCTGGGTCTAAAATATCAGGGCAGTTTTCTTTTATGATTTCCTGGAAGATAGTGTCTAGGTTCTTTTTGTCATCATGGCTTTCAGGAAGCCCTATAATCCTTAGATTGTCTCTCCTAGATCTATTTTCCAGGTCAGTTGTTTTTCCTAGGAGATATTTCATGTTTTTCTCTATCTTTTCATTTTTTTGTTTTTGTTTGACTGATTCTTGAAGTCTTGATGAGTCATTCATTTCCAATTGTTCGATTCTAATTTTTAATGTCTTATTTTCTTCAGTTACTGTTTTTAGTTCCTTTTGCAATTGACCAATTACATTTTTTTGTTCATTGCATTCTTTTTCCATTTTTTCTATTTTATTTTGCAGTGATCTCATTTCGTTTCCCCATGTTTCTTCTAACTCTCTTTTAAGATTTTTTATGCAATCTTCAAAGAAAGCCTTGTGACATGGAGACCAGTTTATGTATCTCTTTGGGGCTTTTTCTGGAGTTGCTTTACCTTTAGGGGCCTCAGGATTTGAGGTCTGTTCTTCTCTCTCTCCATAAAAGTTGTCTATGGTGAGAGCTCTTTTTGGTTTTTTTATTCATTTTTTTTTTTAAAGGTGTGAGGTCTGTTTAGGGCAAAGGTGGGACAGCTGCTTTAATTTGCCCTGGGGCAGTTCTGCTGATTGAGTTATTTCAGGAACTGGGCAGTTCTGCTGATTGAATTATGTCAGGTGCTGGGCAGTTCTGCTTTAGTTCACCCTGGGGCAGTTCTGCTGATTGAATTATTTCAGGTACTGGGCAGCTCTGCTGATTGAATTATTTCTGGTGCTGTTCAGTCCTGCTGATTGATTGATTGCTTTAAGGTGCTGTGTAATGGCAGCTAGGTCCAATACTCATCAGGGGTTCAGTGGTTCACAATCTATCCCCCTCAAAAGGCTGACCCTCCAAACCACCTGCCCACAATCAGGACAGATTGGTCCAAGAAGCCCGCAGAAGACTCCCAGGTGTGTGAAAAGCACAACGCTCCCACTCCTGTTCCGACTCCTGTTCCAGCTCCCTGCTCCAGCTCCCTGCCCCGGTCTCCCTGCGCTGCAGTCTGGGTTCAGCAGACCACCCCCCTGCCCAATTAAAACAGACCTGTTTTGAGGTTCTTCCAGAGTATCTTCTTCTAAAATCGTGTTGTTCTCCAGATATTGTGGATTTTTTTGCTTCAAAATCGGTCTAGAGGCTTCATATGTTGTTGGTTTGAGGGGAGGTTAGAGGAGGTTACAGAGACTCCTGTCTGATCTCCGCCACCATGGCTCCACCCCCGGAAGGCTGTCTTTTGTTCTCAAAGAGGGCCCAAATGATAGCACTCTGTTGGGATACATTGTGTCTAATCAGACCAATGTGATCTAGGAAGGCTCTACCACAGGTTGGTCACAAAATAGTCCATATGAACATTTGAATTGTAGATGCCTCTAAATTTGTGCATCTCACATTTCTTTTGAGCTATTGCAATTCTGCTTTACACGTAGAATATAGCACCTTCTTTATTGTGTACACATTATGCTGGGCAGTACTATGTCAATGTCTTCTATGTTTCACAATCGACTGCAAAGTTCTTCAGAGAGCTCTTGAGAGTAATTTCTTTTGACCTTCCTGTGTGTACTTGCCTTGTATGAGTTGTCTATACAATAATCTTTTAGGCAAATATACTGTTGGCATTTGAACAATGTGGCTAGCCCATAACAGTTGCATTCTTTGCAGTAGAGTTTAAATGCTTGGTAATTTAGCTTGAGAAAGGACCTTAATTTCCGATATATTTTTTTTAATATTAGATTCTTATTTTCAAAATATATGCAAAGATAGTTCATTGTGTATAGACTTTGTGTATTTATCAGTTCTTTACCTATTTATTGATTGGAGAATAACTTATATTATAGATTTGACAAAGTTCTTCATATATTTTGGATATCTGAGAAACTATCTATGAAATCGCCTATGCCACTCCCTCCCCCTTTTCAATTTTCTGCTTTCCTTCTGATTTTAGCTACATTTGTTTTATTTGTACAGATCCCTTTTATTTTCATGTAATTAAATTACTTAATTTTCCTGCATTAACAATTAGACAGATCTCTTTTGAGTCATTGTTAATCTTGTTTAGAAAGTTTTTCAACGTTTCCAGTTTTGACATAATCAATATTATGTTTCCCATCCTCTGTCTCATTGGATAATAGTCAGAGGGGCATTCAACAAAGTATTTTTGTTTTAAATTTATTAAGGAATTTTTTTATATGTCAAAATATGCATGGGAGACATCTTTTACAATACAACTTTTAAGGCTTCCTTTTGTTCTACAAAAAAAAATTTCCTCCTTCCATTATTTTCTGGGGACTCAATCTCAAGGACTCTTCTTTTCCTCCCCTAAATCCCAGCTACACTATCTCTTAAAATGTTCTGGCTTGATGGGGTACCACACTCACTAGATTTGTTCTTGTTCTTCTTTGCCTACAGTCCAGGATGGCTTCTGTTCATCATCACTAAATCTGACTTCCAGAAATAGCAGGAGGTCCTTCAACCTTCTCTCACTCAGACTCTACTGTTCTTTAGATGAAAGTTTGTGAGGTAAAAGTTCCTGAGGTGAAACTTCTTAACATCTAGTTTGCTTTCCTCAGGGTCTGACATTTGCTTATTCATCTTCAGCCTGCAGATGTTTACAATTCACTCAGACCAAACCTTAGCCCTTGGAGTCATATCTGAGGTCCTCTTAAGATGTCTCAGGAGGACATCTGCTTTAACTCTCTATTTTTGCTGTTCTATATTCATTTTGTGGCAATTTTATGTCTGTTTGTAGAGGAAACCTGAAGAGTCTAGAAATTTCTGACCTACAGCATCATCTTCCTAGTATGCCCGCAGGTATAGCCTTCCTCCCCATTCCAATGTCAGTTTATTATCTTAAATATTTTATTCACAACATGATGGAGGTTGTGGGTGTTAAAGAATATTATGTTTCCCATCCTCTGTCTCATTGGATAATAGTCAGAGGGGCATTCAACAAAGTATTTTTGTTTTAAATTTATTAAGGAATTTTTTTATATGTCAAAATATGCATGGGAGACATCTTTTACAATACAACTTTTAATTGTTAATGCAGGAAAATTAAGTAGTTAAAAATGCCTATTGATGAGACAATAGCATGAAGTTCAATGCAGTCCATTGAACCAGGCTATTAGGAAGCATATCTCAGACAGTATAGTTTTACCTGGACCCACAATTAAAAGAGGAAGAAAGTGGACTGGATCATATTTGAAACTTGTACAGTACTTTCAATGATCTCAAGCTTTCCCTGAAGCTATTTTGTAGCAATATTTTCCAAGTGAGTTTATATTGCTTTGAATAAAGTATTATACTCTTCAAAGTATTAAAATTACATCTCAAACTATACTACAAAGCCATATAAAATATAAAATAAGCTGGTACTGGATGAGAAAGAGAGTAGGTGATCAATGTAATAGTGACAAATACTAGAGGGGATGTTAGAAAATAGGGATACTAGCTTCCTGTTGATAAAGCTGTGAATTGGTCCAATCATTCTGGAGCACAATTTGGAACTATAACTACATGGCTATAAAATTGTGCATACCCTTTAACTCAGCAATACTGCTGTGCACCCTCAAAGAGAACAAACAAAAAGGAAACGATAAACTAAAATATTTCTAGTAATTCTGTATGTGATGGCAAATAATTGAAAACTGGGGGATTGTCCATCAACTGGGGGATGACTGAACAAATTGTAGTATGTTGATTGTAATAGAATACTAAGGTGTTGTCCTTGAAGATGACCAGTGATTTCAGGAGAGTGATGTCTTGACTTGCAAGTGAATTAGATTTAGGTAAGACACAGCTTTGACCTACAAAGTCATCAGCCTCATTCTCTCCTATAGAGTCATCTGAGTCCAGTGACAACACATAGGTCCAGATAATTGAAGATGGAAGTGGGGAGACCCTGGACTTTTTATGCTAATGTCTTTGCTAAATCTCAGTTTATCTGAGACAATACCTATTAAGTCACTCATTAGATATAAATATAAATTTATTTAATTAACATAATTAACATTAAACTTTTCAGTGACTCTTTTTTTTGGTGAAGCAATTGGGATTAAGTGACTTGTGCAGAATCACACAGCGAGTAAGTGTTAAGTATCTAAGGCTGGATTTGAACTCAGGTACTCAGAGCCAGTATTCTATCCATTGCACCATCTAGCTGCCCCTCTTTTTTTTTTTTTTCTTTTCTTTTTAAAATTTGCTACCTATATTGTTCAGGTCTGAAAATGTCATTTTATATTTGAATTAATCAGCTCTGTTAATAAGTAGATAATGTGCTCCATTATCATTCTTTTGGAATTTTAATTAATAATTTCATTTACCAGAGTTCATAACTCTTTCAAAGTTGTTTTTATTTACAATGTTATTGTATAAATTATCCTGGTTCTGTTCACTTTATTCTACATCAGTTCATAGATATCTGCTCAAGTTTTTCTAAAACAATTTGATTATTTCTTATGACAAAATAATATTCAATTGCAACCATATACCACAATTTATTCAGCTATTACACAACTGATATGTTCCCTCTTAGTTTCCAGTTATTTGCCATTAAGAATAAATATTTTGAACATAGGAGCCTAAAAGTGGTATTGCCAGCTATGTACAATTCAGGATATTTTTAAGTGTGGTTCCAGATTGTTTTCCAGAATGGCTGGATCAATTAATAATTCCATAAGTGTTATATTAGTATGCTGTAATCCTTCCAACAATAGTCATTTCCTTTTTTTGTGTCATCTTTGATAGTTTGAAGAATTTGAAACTTTATTTTGTATTTTCCTAGTTATAAAATGATTTGAAGAATTTCGTCAAGTGGTTGTTCATAGATTAGATTTCTAAAACCTCTTCAGATCCTTTGACCATTTATCAATTACAGAATAGCTCTGTAATATAAATTTTCAGTTACTTATATATTTTAGATATAAGACTTCTGTTAGAGAAACTTGCTGGAAATCTTTTCCCCCCAAGGTTACTATTTCTCCTCTAATTTTAACCATTACTATGTTTTTTGTTTGGATTGGGAAATTTTCTTTTTGGATGAAAACTTAGAATTTTTTTTTTTTATAAATCAAAATCATCCATTTTATCTTTTTTTTATCCTTATCTCTTATTTGGTTCCTTTCCCACAAGTTAGAAAATACTTTTTTTCTTTGTTCCTCTAATTTGTTGTATGGCTAAGTCATGTACCCATTTGAAGCTTCTCTTGTTATATATTATGAAAGACTGATCTATACCCAATTTCTATTAGAATCTTTTCCAGCAGTTATTTTTTAAAGTACAGTGACTCCAGAAGATGGGGGCAGAAAAGATGATTTGTTTTTTACTAAACACTATGGTACTATATTTATGTCTGTATGTTATAGAACTGCAGAAACCTCTATTTTTAAAACCAGTACCACATAGTTTTGATCACCAATTTGTAGTATGATTTCATATCTGATCCTGTTAGGCTACCCGACCGGCCTTTCAAAGCACTTTAAATATTGTGAGAATAATTTTGATACCTTAACTCAAATTAATCAATATTCAGTTAGTTCATTGTGTCTTGGTGGCATCACTGATTGTCTAAGTAAGATAAGTAGAATAGGATTAAATTTGATTTAGTTAATTTAAGAGTAAGAATTATGTGGGTTAGAATTAATTAACCTACAATGTATTGGTGTTCATTGTGTTGGTATTCATGTGTTCATGAGTATATTGCTTTTAATTGATTTATAATAGATCAATATTATATTAGTTAGATTTGTTATGAAGATTTATATTAATCTGTGTTAGAAATCTGCCTTGCTCCACTCCTATGAATGTGCTCTGAGAATTGCTATGTTCCAGAAAATCACTTTCCCCATTTCCTCTGTTCTTTCTTGCCCAATGTTCATAACATGTTTGTGAAAAGTCCCAGAGTCCTTTTGCTTAGTCATTGACTAAACAGAGGTGTTTAAGGAATATCTCCCTTGACCAAATGTAAAAGTTTGGTCATATAGGGGAGTTCCTTCCTTTAGCTAGTTGTGGAGGTTTCGCTTTCCTGTCTTGATCAATCATATGGGTATCTCTCTTCTGGAATTGATCAATTATACCACCTCATTCTATTTGTAGTTCTTCTTCAATGGCTAAAAAGAGATTTCTCTCCAAGCAGAAAAGTTTTGACTACAGAGAAGAGTCTTGGAGTCAATAGATTAGGAACCAATGATTTGTGCTTAGATCTCTGCCTTAGTTTCCTTTTATTGTAGATTGGATTTTTAGAGCCTATAATATGTGTTATAATGTGATCCACACAATAATTTTGTGAAGTACATAATGCAGATATGATTTTTTTTCATTTTACAGATAAAAAGGAACTTAGATACTTAGAGATTCAGTGACTTTGTCTAGTTCATATAGTTAGTAAGTTGCAGAGTCAGGACAGAAATTGAGATCTATGATGTACAGGTGTAGGATGCTTTCAACCTTATCACAACAGGTACTGTGAATATTAGTATATAACAATTAATTTTTCTTTGTGATTTATTATTAATGCCAGTAAATCAAAGTTCTTGATTCTCTATTTTTTTCATCAAAAGCTTTGGAAAAGATATATAAATAGTGATTTAGAGCAGACATATAGTACAGTTTAGGCTCTATTACTGATAAGACCAATGACATTGATTAAATCCTAGTTCTTTCAAGACTCCATTTTTGCAGAGAGTATTGGCTCTATATCAAGAATTCTTGGATTTCTCACCAGAAATTGTAAATTGTAAAATAAGTAGAAACTCTTGGTTTGGGGAGTACTGAGTAAAAAGGCAGAGATTTTTGATTGTGAACTCATTTTCACTTGAGAGAAAACAAATACCAAGTATCTTTCTGCTGATTCTAGTTCAAGAGGTTCATATTATATAACAAACCATTTTAATTGAAGAATTAAATGACTAAGTATATAAGTTCAATTAATCATGTAGTGTGTGTTGTTAGTACTCTTAATCAAATTAATTCTTCAGAGGAGGCCATCTTAACAATTTGAGGGGATCCATGATTTCAAATGAGAAAGGAATACTTATTTCAATATAATTGATATTTTTGATAATCCTGTTCATTTTGTTTTATTCACTTTAAACCATTTTCTGAGGAGAGGCACATATATTTCATTGGGTTATCAAAGGGGCCTATGACACAATATTGGTTAAGTATATGTTCAAGAAAGGGAGACAAAAATTCAGATTGTTTATTCATTTTTTTAACCACATCAAACTGAACTGTGGAAGTGTGGAAGGAAGTAGCTGCTGCCAATTGCTTCAGCAAGATCACAAATTTCTTCTGTATTGGGACTACCTGCACCCAGAAGATATAAAGAGAAGTGGTGCAGGTTAAATGAAATATTGAATATAAAGCACTTTGCAAATCTTAAAGCAGTGTATAAATGCCAGTTATCATTAGTAGTTTGTAGAATCAGCAGCATCCATAATAGTGTAGTAATTATTGTTGTCTTACTAAACTTCCAATCTAGTGATGACTTCATTGCCTCAGCCTTTTACTGTATTCTTGCAGAGTTCAAGCAATGGTTATAAAGCAGTAAGGAGTGTTCTGGTAAATGTTTAAGAACCAGACTCTGGGGGATGAAAGGAAGAAATGCATGCACACATAACTGTAAAAAAAAAGTTTTTTCTTCTCCATCCCTCCATACTTTTAAGTTTAATCTGCATTGTTATTAGCACTTTCTTAATTCTAGACAATCAAAATAAAGCCCCCAATATATCAAGCCCTGAAATGTAGCAGGTCTTGATTTCTGAGATGTAAATGCTCACACTGAAAATTAAACAATTGGCTTGGGCCATGCTAGAACTAGCTCCAGGATACTTCTGAGTAGGAATAATTTTGGGGGAGGGAGGCAGTGGATAGAGCATTAGAATCAGAAATATTTGTGTTCAAATCAAGCCTTGTATTTACTGTGTGACTCTAGGTAGGTCACTTAATCCTTGAAATCTGCCTCAGTTTCCTCAACTGTAAAATGAGAGTGATAATAATATCTATTCCTAAGGATTGCAGTAAGGATCAAATGAGATAATATTTGTGATTTGCAGAAATCTGGTATATAATAAGTGTTCTATAAATGTTAGTTTTTATTATTATCACCTTTGGTTTGTGTTTTGTAGCCTGGTCCACTATACAGCATTTGCAGAACTTATTTCCTTTGAGAAATGCAAATTTAAACAACTCTGAGGTACCACCTCATACCTATCAGATTGGTCAATATGACAAAAAGGGAAATTGATAAATGTTGGAAAAGATGTGGGAAAACTGGGACACTAATATGGTTGGTGGAATTGTGAACCAATCCAACCATTCTAGAGAACAATTTGTAACTATATTCAAAGAATAATCAAATCGTGCATACCCTTTGACCCACGACAAGCTCTATAACCCAAAGAGATCATTAAAAAAAAGTAAAGGACCTGTATAGTGTAAAAATATCTATAGTAGTCCTTTTCATGGTATAAAAGTATTGGAAACTGAGGGAATGCCCCCATTAATTGGGGAATGGATGAACAAAAAGTGGTAAATGGATATAATGGAATACTATTGTGTAATAAGAAATGATGAACAGGTATATTTGAGAAAAAATTGGAAATACTTATGTGAACTGATGCAAAGTGAAATGAACAGAACCAGGAAAACATTGTACATACCATCAGCAATACTGTATGATGACCCTAAACAAGTACAATGGTCTCATGAAGGAAAATGCTATACACAACCAGACAAAGAACTGATGGACTCTGAATGCAGATCAAAGTACACTTTTTTCACTTTATTCTTTCTCTTGTCTTCCCCCCTTTTGATCTGTTTCTTCTTTCACAATTGACTAATATGGACATATTTGTGACATGATAGCATAAGAAGAAACTAGGTCAAACTTCATCAGAAAAGGGGAGAGGAGAGAGGAAGGAAGGGAGGAAAAATTTGAAACTCAAAATCTTATTAAAAATGAATGCTAAAATTTTGAAATTATTCTCTTTGAAAGAGGGATAAAGAGAGAGTGGGTGATAGTACCCAGAATGTGGTAGAATGTGACTGGTTTTTCTAAGTCTTTTTTCCAAGTTGCTTATGTTCATTTTTGTTGTGCATGTTTTAGGGAAGTCATATAATGAACCATGGTTTAAGCTACCTGAGATTTTGGATACCAAGAACACTGAAAAGGTTGGTGCTGCTGGATCTAAAGCACAAAGTTACCAATAGCTTCTTTGATACCATTGCAGGACAATGTGGTAATAGGAAAGAGTGCTGATCTTAGAGTCAAATCTTGGAATAAGACAAACATTTCCATAACAGTATAATAACAAGATGATTATGCATGAAAATGCAAATCTATGTGTAATTTGCTATTTCTTTTAAATAAATAACAAAATTATTATGTAAATTTCTGTTTTTCTTCTTCCCCCTTTTTTTCCTCACTCCCCTCCTAGAGATAGACACTATTAGACACAAATAGGTGTGTATGTATGTACATATATATATAATATATATACAAACATATATGAAATTATATATATATATAATTCTACTTAGCAACTCTTTCTCTGGATGCAAACAGTATCTCTCTTCACATGTACTTTATAGTTAATTTGGGTATTTATAAGTCAGAATTACTTATTCATTCAAAATTGTTCTTGAAACAATCTTGTTAAAATATACACTGTTCACTTGAACAGTGAAATGACCACTTGGTCATTTCATTCTTCACTATTTGATGCAAGTCTTTCCATGTTTTTCTAACATCAAATACCAAGTATCTGATCATTTTTCATTGCACAGTGTTATTCCATCGCAGTCATATACCACAACTTGTTCATCCAATTCCCAGTTGATGGACACCCCTGCAATTTCTAGTTCTTTGTCATAACAAAGAGAATTGCTATAAACATTTTTAAAATATATGGGTTCTTTTCCTTTTTCCTTAATCCTCTTTAGAAATAGACCAAGTGGTGGTATTGCTGGGTCAATGATATCTTAAGTTTGTTTTAATCTGCATATATTGATAATATTTTACATTTCTATAGTACATTGAAGTTTATTAAATACCTCCTTCTAGCCTTCTGTCATCTCTATAAGGGAGGTATCATAAAGATGATTTATGCATTTTGATTTATATATAACAAACATATATAACAGATAATATGTGTAATATACAATATGTATTATATGATGTATCTATAAAGTGTAATATATCACAATATGATGTATAATATATCCTATATATTTTTATATAACACATGATCTATCATCATGTTCTAGTGTAATGTGTCTTGTATATGATATATGATACGTAACATGTATGATATATCTTCCAAGTCACATTATATTGTACAGTGTCATATATGTGATAGGTAGTCCTCCTTGTTTTTTCTCATCATTTCTATGGCCAGATTTGAACTTGGATCTTTCTCACTCCAAGACTGATGCTCTATCCACACAGCCAAGTAGTTGCTCCTTTAGCAAAGCTTTCCTTCTTAATGGATATGAATGGATGTTTAAAATCACAGGATACTAAGTATAATCCTTTCTGCTTCACCTAACTACTTTTACTAATATCTCACTTTCCAAAATGCATTGTGTTGCTTAATGTCTGACTTTTTTTCATTAGCCTGTGAGCTCATTAAAAGTAGGGACCATGTTTTTGCCTTTGATTCCTCATTACTTACACATTGTAAATGAATAATAAATTGCTTGTTAATTGGCCCTGTGCACATTTGGTATAATGCTATAAACATAGAGTAGATGGAGTAGGAAATGACATATTTCTACCACATTACCACTCCCTAAAATATTTTTTCAAGTAACTTCCCAGCTCATGAACTTTCAATAGCTCCCCAAAATTTGAGAATATAATCTAAAACTCTTAGTCTGGAGCTCAGGGTTCTAGAAAGGGCACTAAGTATTCATCTGAAGTCTTAAATGTAAATCTGGACTCTGCCACTTACTAGATATATGCACCCTGATGATTCTTATCACTTCTCTGTGCCTTAGTCTCCTCATCTGTAAAACTGGGGAAGTGATACTTGTATTTCCTGCTGAATAAGACTGATATAACAAAAATATTTGTAAAATTCGAAGCACTACAGAAATCTAAGTATGGGTTATTTATTACTACCCTTCTTCAACTTATGTCTAACCTTGTTTTTGACTAATATCAGATTCAAACTCTTTGCTCTCTAGAGATTTCTTTCCTCACTGTTCCCAGCATATGAATTTATGCCTTGAAACCTTTGTTAGGCTGTTCATTGTTCTGTCCCCATGATCCCCAGAGTGTCTTCCCCCTCTCCCCTTGACCCTATTTTTGACCCCAATTTTTTTAAATTGCATATCCAATTCATGAGTCTGCTCTCTCTCTATTGTATTAATGTAAGCATGTAGAGGTATAAATTTTCCTCTAATTCCTGCTTTTGTTGTATCTCATCAACAAGATAGATATATATGTTGAATCATTATTGTTTCCTTTTGATTATTTTAAGATTTTTTAACCCATTAATTCTTTAAAATTAGATTAATTTCCAATTAGTTTTTAATCTATGTTTCCATGTCCACTTATTAAATATAATTTTATTGCATTATGATCTAAAAGAAATATTTCTAACATTTCTGATTTTAAGGATAAGATTTTTTGGTATTAATATGTGGTCAGTCTTGGGAAAAGGTTCATAAACTCCTGAGAAAAAGATGTATTCCTTTTTAATTTCCTATTAGTTTTCCCCAGATAGCTATCACATCTAGGTTATTTAAAATTTTTATTTTCTTCCTTAACTTCTTTCTTATTTATTTTTGGTTGGATACATCTAATTCTGAAAGGGGAAGATTAAGGCCCCCTTCTATTATAACACCCTATCTCTACCTGTAATTAATTTAACTTTCCTTTTAAAAATTTAGATGTTATAGTATATGGTACATGTATGTTTATTATTGATTTTGTCTCATTGTCTTTGGTACCTTTTACCAAAATGTAATTACCCTGTTTATCTCTTTTAATTAAATCTATCTTTATCTAAGATCACAATTGCTACCCCTGTCTCTATTCCAACCTTTCATTTTAACTCTTTGTATATAATCATTCTTAAATGTGTCTTGTAAACAACATATTGGATTCTGATTTTTAATCCATTCTGCTACTTCTGTTTTATGAGTGAGTACACCCCATTCACAATCAAGGTTATAATTACTATTGGTGAATTTCCATCCATCATTTTTCTTCCCATCCTCTCTTTTTATGCAACCCTATTAACTTATTCTCCCTTTACCCTCTTATTCCTTATTTTACCCACCTCTCTAATATTTTCTCTCTGATCTTCTCCAACTTTTGCAGTCTTAATCTATACACCCTTCTAAATGTTCCTCCCCCATTCTATCTCCCAGTTTTCTCACCTCTTCAGAAGTTCAGAAAGCTTCTAAACTTTCCAGGTGTACATGACTCCTCTTCAACCCAGATGAGATTAAGATTCCAACAGCTTAACTAATTAATAAATAACAACAGTTAGGTGGTGCAATATTTAGAGTGATCAGAAAGATTAAAGTTTAAATCCTGCTATAGATACTTACCTATGAGACTCTGGGTCTTTGAGTCTTTATGAGTCTCTTAGGTTTTTAGTCTCACTATCCTAATATGTAAAATAAAATAATAAGAATATTTATCTCACTAGGTTGTTGTGAGAATCAAATGAGATGATATGTGTAAAGTCCTTTGCAAATCTTAAATTCTAGCTATTATTATAATTTTTATCTATTTTAAATAAAATAATACAATCTTGAATAACATTTAAGGAAATATAAGCATATAGGTACAATTAAAAGAAGCAATATGATTCAATGGAAAAGTATTTTGTTAAGAGTCAGAAGACCTAGTTCTAGTCTGGTCTTTCCCCTTTAAGTATTTAGGTAATCCTGAGCAAGTCATTTGACCATTTGGCTGGCTCACAAGTTTTCTCATTTATAAACAAAGAGACCACATTATTTATAAATCTCTTTGAATTCTAAAATTTATTGCTTCCTAAGTGTCTTCTTAACTACATTATAGTTGCTATAATAAATATTTAATTAATTTTTATTTTCTTTCTTGTGTTAGTATTTCATGAGTTGTAATTGTCCCTAAATTCATCATCCATCATCTTCTAGTAGTAAACATGTTAGTGTGTAACTAAGTTGATCTAAGACAAAAGCCATGACCCAACACTGGCATTGCCATTATTACCAATTTTGATACCTAGCAAAAAAGCTTCTTAAAATACTTGGTGAGAATAGGTGCATATTATTTTTTTGAATAATATTTTATTCCCTCTCCACAATACACAAGAACATTTTTAATGCTTATTTTCTCAAGATTTTGAGTTCTAAACTTTTCTCCCTCCCTACCCTTTTCTCTTCGGAAGAAAATAGGAAGTTTGATTTAGTTTATACATGTGCTATAATGTAAAGCATATTTCCATACTAGTCACAGTTGTGAAAGAAGAAACAGATCAAAAAAGGAAAAAAAAAAGCCATGAGAAAGAATAAAGTGAAAAAATGCTTTGATATGCATACAGAGTCCACCAGTCCTTTATATATATATATATATATATATATATATATATAAAATTTTCCTTCATGAGTCCTTTGTACTTGTCTAGGATCATTATTTTTCAGAGAAGAGCTAAGTCAATCATAGTTGGTCATCACAATATTTTTGATGCTGTATACAATGTTTTTCTGGTTCTGTTCATTTCACTTTGTATTAGTTCATATAAGTCTTTCCTGGTATTTCTTAAATCTGTTTTTGTTCATCATTTCTTATTGTACAATAGTATTCCATTATGTTCATATACCACTGTTTGTTCAGCCATTCCCTAATTGATGAGTATCTCTCAATTTCCAGTACTTTACCACAATGAAAAGGGCTGCTATAAATATTTTTATAGCATGTAAATCCTTTATTCTTTTTTCTGTTCTCTTTGGGGCACAAACCTAGTAGTGGTATTTCTGGTCAAAAGGTATGCATAATTTGTTTGTCCTTTAGGCATAGTTCCAAATTGCATTCCAAAATGGCTGGATCAGCTCACAACTCCACCAAAAGCACATTAGTACCCCAATTCTTACATATCCTCTCCAATATTTATCATATTTCATTTTTCTTTTTTTATCACTTTGGACAATCTGGCAAGTATGAGATACCTCAGAGTTGTTTTAGATTGCATTTCTCTAATTAAAAGTGACTTAGGGTATTTCTTCATATGCCTACAAATACCTTTGATTTCTTTGTCTAAAAACTGCCATTCATATCTTTTGACTAATCATTTACTGGAGAAAGCAAATCATTTTTAAAAACAAATTCAAGGGGCAGCTAGGTGGTGCAGTGGTTAGAGCACCAGCCCTGAAGTCAGGAGGACCTGAGTTCAAATCTGGTCTCAGACACTTCCTAGCTGTGTGACCCTGGGCAAGTCACTTAACCCCAATTGCCTCAGCAAAAAGCAAAAATAAAATAAAAACAAAATAAAAACAAATTCAAGAGACAGAAAAGAGACCAAATATTTCACTCTATTAATAAGACTCTGGTTCATTTCTCTATGCAGGGTCATCAGGCCCTATTATCAGAGACACCAAGAACAGTACAAGATCTCTATTGGAAAGACTGTTGCTTGGAGAATGGATATATAGTAAAATATGGTGGAATTTGACAGAAATCCCTCCTCTGAATCTTGTATTTTTTTAATTTTAAGTAGTTATTCCTATTAAGTGCTATGTTTAGTTCAGTTAATTTTTTTAATGAAAAAAACTTAAAGAATGTAGATGCTATTAATATTTTATAAATTTTGGTGTTGTGCCCATAAAGTAACCCTACTTCATTATAGATAGATTACAAGGATCTAGCTAAAAACTTTTCCAATTCATTAAAAGTTACAAGGTCTTAAATTCCATAATCAGAACACAAGGTCACTTTTATGCCGTGTTGAGTCACTGACAATGAAAGATGCAAGCTGTTTTAATGAGCTACTGAACAACAACATCAAGTGAGATATAAAACAAGAAGCTATATCTTCACCAAAAATATTTTCTTATATCAAGAAAGAAATCCTGTACAAATTCGCTAGAAAAGATTCTCTCTTTTGGGAGAGAAGTTCTATAAATGTTACTATTTATAAATGGAATCAGGCTTATTATATTGAATCCCAGAATACTAGAAGATATCCTTTGGAGGATTCATAGATACCCAAAAGAGATCAGCCTAATTGTTCATGCTGAAAAAAAAAAAAAAATCACATTGCCCTACTTAAGATAAGCAGTTGAATTTGCAATGGCTTCAGTGCATCAATCAGCATGTATATCTTGGACAAGTGACCAATTGTCCATCTTCATATTATGATTCTGTGCTTTAGTTTTAACCTTTAATCTGAATTTCCAACTGCCAGCCTGGGTCCTTATTTTCTGATTGGTGGATCTTCTCCATTTTAAACTTGACTCAAATCTACTCCATTACTATTCACCAAGCATTTTCACACTTCTATCCTTTCCTCTATCCCCACAACTTTATCTTTATCTCTGGTAATGATGATAATGATGATAGTAATAATAATATCAAATCCTCTAAAGTCATGTCAAAAAATTGCTTAACTGAAATCCCTCTTCTACCAAAACTTTCTCTATGTGTTGTATTCCCCCTTAAATTATATGCTCTTTGAGGGTGACAACTGGCTTGTTTTTTGTAGTTTTATCCTTAGGGATTACCCTTGTGCTTAGACCAAAGTTAACTCTTTTAATGAATTTATTTCAAATACTACAGCTAGCATTATGGCTGGTTTCAGAAATAAGTGGGAGGAAGAAACCAGTTGTCTCAAATTTGGGAAATTATACAGCATTTTTGATGATTTTAAATAGTTCTATGGCAGAAGATATCATTTTTGAAAATACCAATAATCTCCCAGTACTGCTATAGTATTGCAAATAACACTGCCAACTCAAAGGAGTCCAAATGGTAGGGTCCTATATGCACTGGAAAGACACAAGTTGAATGTAAGAAGCTTGCAGCATATTACCAGCCATAATATAAACATTAGAAATAACCTAAAGGACTTTATGAAAGATATTTGTGGCTGGAAATGAAGATGGTCTGGTGGGTGGCACAGTAGATAGAACTCTGGGCCTGGACTCAGGAAATCCTACAACCAATCCTTGCCTCAGATATTTCATACTTATATGGCCCTAGGGATGGCATTTAAGATTTTAGCCTCAGTTTTATTTGTGTGTGTAAAATGAGGTTAATAATAGCACCTTCTTTATAGGGTTGTCATGAGAATTAAAAAGAATAATGTTTATAAAATAGTTTACAAACCTTAGATAATATCTAAGCTGGGGGCAGCTAGAAGGCATGTAAATGCAGGACTGGTCCTGGAGTCAGAGGGCCTGACACTTACTATGTGACCCTGGATAAATCACTTAATCCTATTTGTCTTAATTTCCTCAAATGTAAAATGAGCTGGAGAAGGAAATGGCAAACCATTCCACCATCTTTGTCAAGAAAACCCGAAATGTATCACATATAGTCAAACATGACTGAAATGACTCAATAACAACAAATCATTAGTATTATGATGATAATGATAATGATCAGATAAGAGATAGCCCCACCACTTTACTAGTATCCATTCTGTATTAAAGAAACTGAGAAAACCTCTGGTACTCTGAGTAGATATGAAAGATATTTGCAAGAAGGGTTAATTAAGTTGCAATTTCCAATGGACAAAGTACTCATACTGTAACGCTCAGGGAGAAACTGAGGCAGTATCACACAGTGGAAATTAGGTAATACTTTATTGATGTTAATTGAGAGTTCAGAATCCATAGCTATGGATCAGGACTGGTGGGACTCATGTCTCAAATCACGAAGTCCAGCCCAGAGACTGACACACACACAACCGTGTCAGCCGACTGAATACAAAGTACTCAGCACTTCATTGGTGGGGAACACTAGTTTTATAATCTCCATGGCCCAAGGGAAACAAAGAACTCATGGGAACAGCTGAGCACATCTGGTGTCCAAGGAAACCATAAATTCAGTTCTGCCAGGTAGGAGTAAGAAGCCTTGGCAAAGAAGACTACTCTTCTAGGTCATAGACATAAGAAGTAGGTTGAGGCTGACCATCTGGAGGTTTTATGATTACTTTGGAATGTGAGTCCAATTATTTCTGAAGGTCAAGAAGTGGGGATTGCTATTCTGGGACAGAGCAATTAAGGGAGACTGAAACAGCAACTGAGGGAGACTGATACTGCAACTCAGGGAAACTGAGACAGTAACTGAGGGAGACTGAGACAGTAACTGAGGGAAACTGAGACAGGCACAACAGTACCATGAATTCACTGATAGAGTAATGAAAAAACAAATTGCAGAAGTAACTATTTAAACCATGTAATTCCCTAAATACATTTGAACAAAACTTCACTGGAAACTATGTCATGTGAGGTATAAAAAATACTTCTAGATTTATGGATAGATCTTAGAGTCAAGTCACTGTTGGGCCCCAGCAGATAAGAGCTGCATATCTGAACATGTCTAATCATCCTACTGTCAATACTACAAATTGTTCATATTTCTCTCATGTCTTATTCAAACAACAGTTTCTTTTTTTTTTTCATGCTTGAACCATATCAGATTATAGGCCTTGTGTATAGCTGGAAAAATTAGAAAGCTTCTATTATTCTGTGGGCTTTACAGAGATATCTTTTGTAAACAGACAAAATCCATATATATATACCTTGAAATACAAAGCAATGTGTTGATATTGCTAATTACTAGACCTCCTATGTTCAAGAAGCCGGCAAATAGCTATAACCAAAGCTGTTGAGAGAATAACTAGGATGTCTTAACTGTGGAATTCAATCAACAATCTGCAGTAGAAATAGTGCAGGCTGCATTGAGAAGCATTTGACACCTGCTTGCTTCGAAAAATTTCAGAGCAATCACAGTGAGACTCCGGGTAGCCTTCTTTAACAGATGCCCTTTCTGAGCATTTGAGAAACAAGCTGCGTGTATGAATGCAGTTTATCAAAATGGTCATCACAGATTATCTCCTCAGCCATCTAGACATGGCTAGTAGATGTTTATGATTGATTAGCCGAGAGTGGAAAGATAGATTGTACCTTACTCTCCGTATTGTAAGTAATCCTAGGGCTTATCTGCTACATAATTGTGCTTTCCTTCAGTCATTATACCCTTACTCTAGTTTGCCCCATTACAACCATATTCTTCTCCCTCAGACCTACTGCTATACGTTTCCACACTGGATATTAGCTCCTTAAGGCTGCTATACCTTAGTCCCAACCTGGGTACCAACAGCAGATGTAGAGATATTACTTAGATGTAGATAAGTGGTTACTATAGTTAGGAACACTTCGTGTGGAATTATGAAGACCTGAGTTCAATTCTTACACTAGTTATATAAGACATTTAACCTATCTGTCTCAGTTTCCCCAGCTATAAAATGTAGATAATGATAGTACTTAAATTTTAGTGTTGTTGTGAGAGTAAAATGAGAAAATATTTATAAAGTTCTTAGCATAGTTTCTTACACATAGCAAATATTTAATAAATAATTGCTTCCTTAAGACCATTGGAAATCTTGGTATTACCTTTAAGTAGAAAAGGCAATCATTAAAATGTTTTTTCTATTATGACTTATAGTCTTTCAATGGAGGACATTTTATTTATATAATATAAATTCTATACTTAGAATATGAAATTGTAACAGAAGTAATGCATTCCCTCATCTTGTTGACTCTTACTTTTCATCAATGAATAGAAATAGATAAAGAACCTAAGAAAAACAAATTTCCTAAAATGTTTAAAAAAATCCTTGCCTCTGATACTCAAATCTTGTCCCTAGATCACTCTTGAGCTGTCCAAAGACAGCTAAATTACAGCACAGTAAGAATTACACCTTTCCCTTTCATTTTGGGAAGGACAGAATGAATCATAGAAACACTAAATGTGCTGACACGATTCCTTTATAGCAGATTCCAGATCTCAGTTACATTAACTTTCCTCTCAAAGCCACCCCTGTCCCAAATCTTGCTTTTTTTCTCTAAGGTATCATCCTTACAATCATTGTTGTATAGTCATGTTTGACTCTTTGTGACCCCATTGGGTTTTCCTCAGCAAAGATACTGGAGTGATCTGATGATTTAGATCTGCTTATCTCTGTTGTAACAAGCCACGGCCTTAATTCAGAGCTTTGTCACCTCTTTCCTGGACTATACTACAACACATCTGTGTTGTTGGCTTTTTTGTTTTTGCCTTTATTTTTGCCTCACAATATTTATTTGTTATGAGGGAAGGTTCTATGGGATGGAGGGAAGTCAGGGAGAAGTAATAGTGACATAAGAAAAAAACATCAAAAGAACTGTTTCAAAATTAACAGGAAATTGGGGGGAGTGTGCAGAGTTCATTTCCAAGACAGGAAGATTGAGATCTAAATATTGCCTCTGACTCATACTGATTGTTTGATCCTGGACAAGTCATTTATCCTCTTAGAGTTCTTGGTAATTCTCTAAGATTTCAAGATATGGATAAAGTGCTGACCTGAGTTGATAAAGGAAATCTATCATCCAGTATTTCCCCATACCAAAGGAACCAAGTGTTGTTTTCTTTCCTATCCCCAATTCCTTAATAGGAAATTTAGGAGTTTTAATTAGTAGGTCTAATAAGTAAGCTCTTACTTAAGTAAGAGAAAAAAAACAACTTTGATAATTTCACAATTACCTTTGAGTGAAATATTACTTTTTTTTTTAAATTTTATTTTATTTGCATAACATATGTGTGGGTAATTCTTCAACAATAACCCTTACATAGCTTTCTGTTACAAATTTTTCCCCCCAACTCCCCACCCCTCCCCTAGATGGCAGGATATCCACTACATGTTAATTATGTTAAAATGAAATATTACTTTTTGCATCTCAAATCTTTAATTGTATTTTCACCCACTGATTATTCAGATCAGTCAAGTAGTTAATTCGGATAGTTTAACTTGTCCTTGTTTTATCCCTCCACCATTTATTTGGATTATTTAACTGAATCCAATGAATAGATCTATTGTTTTGGCTTCATTTAACTTTTTTGTTTAAAAAGGGAATGGAGAAATGGAAAATTAAAAAAAAATCTCCTAAAATGCTTTAAAAATTCAAATTCAAATCCACATCTTCTCAAAGAGAATTGTACCAAGTGATCTTTTCAAACTTGGCTTAATGATAGATTTAGAACAAAAGGAGCAGTCCGTATTTATTACTGCTAATTCATTCAAGTGGTGATATTGAAAGAGAAGATATAATTGTAAACTCTCACTTGAATGAATAGTTTTGTTTAAATGACAGCACAATCTTAATTTCCCCAAAGTGTTCAAAAATGAAACTTGCACATGGGTAAGTATTTGATTTAATTGGTATAAAAATCCATGATCCGTGTCATCATTACAATGTGGCAAACCTCACCCAACGGACTAACAGAAGAAATGGCTAATTAGAATAGTACCTCAGAAGTATTATTTTATTTATTTATTTATTTGCTGAGGCAATTGAGGTTAAGTGACTTGCCCAGGGTCACATAGCTAGGGAATCTTAAGTGTCTGAGACCAAATTTGAACTCGGGTCCTCCTGACTTCAGGGCTGGTGCTCTATCCACTATGCCACCTAGCTGCCCCAGTATTTTTTTTTTTATATATATAGCTACCACCATCCAAAGATAATTTCTTCCTGAAAAGGTCTAACTCAGAGAGTGTAACAAAATGATGTTTTAAGTTTCCAGGTCTAATTTATGCAGAAATAAGCATTAGAGAACTGAACAAAATTGAAAATCTTTTTAATACCTTTAAGTAGAAAAGACAATCATTAAAATGTTTTTTCTATTATGACTTCTAGTCTTCCAATGAGGGACATTTTGTTTAACTACCTAACATAACCTATATTTAGAACATGAAATTCTAACAGAAATAATGCAGTCCTTTATCATACTGACTCTAACTTTTCAGCAGTGATAAAAATAGGTAGAGAACCTAAGAAATTTCACCTAATAGATCAAGGTATTAAGAAATAATAGATTTGTTTTCATGCCTATTTAAATTGCATTTTATCTTAGTTCTTTTTAATCAGTCAAAAGTCTTGTTCTGATTTGTAGTACTGTTACAACTCAGAAACAAACTAACATTTTCCTTAACAGTACCATAAATAATTTCAGTATTACATTTCCCAATTCCTATATCTACTATACAGGGGCTGTATGGATGGCATAGGACATGCACAAAATCAGTACACATACATACATACACACATGTATACATATATCTTTTTGTATAATATACTCATACAAAATGTCATAACATATAAATATATTTATATGCAATATGAATACATACTTAATCTATCTACATATATATATATAGACTGATTTTGAGTTTATCTAGTTTAGTGTCTATTTTTTGATAATTTTCTTTAGTTATCAAGTTTATCGAACAATGTTGGGTAATGAAATCTAATTTCATAAGTAAACCTCAGTCATTTTCTGAATTTATCCATTATATGGCTTAAAATTATATCATCCATTTGAATATGATAGGAAGATAATAACTGTTTTTCATTTAGCTGATATGGTTAACTGTTAATCATGTAAAGGCATAAAATTGGATTAATAATACTTTTCTCTCATCACCCTCAAAGGAAAGATGGAAAACACAATTAGTAAGTGATTATATTCAATGTAAAAAGTAAAAATTGCTATATAAATATAGAATTTAATAATAGACATGGACCTAGTTTTAATCAAATCTGATATATGAAAGCCTATAGTTATACAAAATATAAAGGAAAAATTATTTGCTTAACAAAAGAATTAATTAGAAGACTCCTTTAGTGTGTCACAGTGCATTTTTTAAAATAAAGTTTTGTTGAAGTTTATTGTTTTACATTAGTTATTTTTAAAAATAATACTGTTCCTTTCTTACCAGTGAACTTTCCTTTGTAGCAAAGAGAAAAAAAGGTTATTTAAGCAAGACCACCTAATATTTCAAATTTATGTGGTAGAACATAAAACATTCCACACCAATAGTCACTGGCGTCTCCAATGAATAGTGGAAATAGTAGTTTCCCTCTTTCCAAGGACTAAACTTGGTCATTTAGATTATATAGCTTTATATGCCATTATATATTTTTTAATTTACATTCCTGTAGTCATTTTATACATATCTATTTCTATGTATTACTTTTCCCATTCTGCTTAATTAACGGTTTTTGTTTATATAAATCTTAGATTTCCCTGAATTCTTCATATTTTTATTTCTTAAAAGATGGTAATATTCTTTTATATTTATTCACTAAGATTTGTTTAGTCACTTACAAATCCATAGGCACCTACTTTTTGCTACCACAAAATGTGCCTATTATAAACATCTTTCCATATTTGTAATTTTTTTTTGCCAGTGATCTTCATGAGGATATTTGTCCAACAGTATGATCTCTAGGAGGGAAAGCATATGAACATTTAATTCATTTTTTGGTATAATTACACAATATTCTTCAGAATGATTAGACTGATTCAAAGCTCTATCTACAATAGAAGTGTTTATCTTTTCCAATTTTGCTAGGTGTGAAGTAAAATCTTAGGATTATTTTAATTTCAATTCTCTTAATATTGGTGACTTAAAAAGCAATATTTGTTATAATTTGTTAATAGTCTGTACTTTTGATATACTCTAACTTATGAATCTTATTAGGGAATGATGACTTTTGGTTTTCCAAATTTATATTAATTTCTTACATATTTTAAATATAAAAAGTAGCAGGACAGAGTGGAGAGAAAGCAACATGAGAACTCAGGAAGACTTGGTTTTTAGTTCATGTGGGACATAAACTGACTGTTTATCCCATGCAACTCATTGCTAGATAATACAATAGACAGTTCTAGAGTTGTAGTCAGGAAGACCCGAGTTCAAACCCTACCACAGATATTTACATAGATGTGTGATCCTGGAGAGGTTATTTAATCTCTCTAATCCTCAGTTTTCCTTTTGAGCATCATAATATATAAACATATAGAAAGTACTCTGAAACCTTAAAGTACTATATAAATACTCTAGTTCTTTCTTAACCTTTTAGTGTTCTGGACAGCTTTCTAAGACTATAAATTGCAGAATAGATGACAAGCTGAATTGAGAAAGATAATTCAGTTCCTTATACTACTGAAATCACAAGTCCAGTCCTTATCCCTATTTCCTTTAAGGAAAATACTTTGCATTTTTACATAGTAAGTATGAGGGGTGGGCTAGAATTGCCATTTTATTTTGCATTTAGTAATAACTATATGATTATATTATACTTTAGAGTAGCTAGTTGATGAAGGATGGATAGAGTGCCAGGGCTGGAGTCAGAAAGAGTGTGATTTTCCCAAATTCAAATCTGGTCTGAGATACTTACGAGGCTGGGTGACCTTGGGCAAATCACTTAATTCTATTTGCCTCAGTTTCTTCATCTATAAAATGATGTGGAAAAGGAAATGGCAAACCATTCCAGAATCTTTGCCAAGAAAACCCCACATGGGGTCACAAAGGGTTGGACATGACTGATAATGATGGAACAACAAATATGTTTTAGATCACAAAGTATTCTCAATAATAATGGTAGTTTTTTTTTAAGGTTTACATAGGCCTGGTGGTTACTAATATTCCCATTTCATAGATGAAGAAACTGAACTCAGGCTAAATGAGCATCCCAAAGTCATAAGAATGAGGATTCAAATCAAGATTTTCTGACTCTAATCCATTTTCCCACTCTAATCCATTGTCTCTCACTTTAATTAATCTATTATATAGTCTCATACCATTATAATGATCAGATTATAAAAATCTTACTAAATCCAAAATACAAAGAACAGGAAATTTAATTTAATTAGAAGAAAAAAAAGGCATAAAACCAAGTACTGTTCCTAAAGGTTTATAGAAACTTTGCTGCTACTAACTAGTATGTTACATGACTTGTTGGTTGTTGTCCTTCATTCTCAAGAAAGATTAAAATGTTATCACTATGCTAGAATTGAGTTACAGTGTGTCTGATTATGGCTGATCAGTCCAATACAAACTTGAAATGCTCTACCTCAGGTCAGATACAAAGTCCCTGTGAATATTTGTGGCAGACTCTCTAACTTTGTACATCTCTCATTTCATCTGAAATTCCATTCTACTTTGCTCATAGGACATAGCATCTTCTCTAATGAGGGTATGTCTTTTTTTAAATTTATTTTTTATTTGCAAAACATGTGTATGGGTAATTCTTCAACATTAATCCTTACAAAGCTTTCTGTTATAAATTTTTCCTCCCTACTCCCTACCCCTCCCCTAGATGGCAGGATATCCACTACATGTTAATTATGTTAAAATACTTGACAAATTGAATATATGTACATATATATATACACATATTTCCACACTTATCATTGTTGTGCAAGAAAAATCATATCTACAAGAAAGAAAAATCAGATACAGGAAACACAATGCAAGCAAACATCAATCGAGAGCATGAAAATGTTATGTTGTGGTCCACATTTCACATCCCGATGAGAGTATGTCTTGCTGGTTGTTCTGTGCCAGTGTCTCCCATGTCATACAACCAAGGAGAGATATTAGACTCACTACCAAATCAAAGGTCTACAGAGTTGTTGTGCTCATCTCATTGATGTATGCCTGTGAAACCAGGATAGTATACCAATGTCATGCCAAGAAACTGAATTTGAATTGTTTTAGGAAGATTCTGAAGATCACTTGGCAGGATAAGATACCAGACACTGAGATTCTTTTTCAAACTACAGTAACAACCATTTGAGCTCTATTGTAGAAAGCAGAATTCCACTGGGCTGGCCATAGTGTTTGAATGCAAAATGTACACTTGACAAAAAGATTATTTTATAAAGAACTCAATCCAGGGCAAATGCTCACAAGATGGTCAGAAAAAGAGATACAAGGACACTCTCAAGGTCTCTCAAGAATTTAATAACTTTTAGAAAGTTATTTATAGTCACAAATTAAAAACATAATGTTAAATCACCTGAAAGAAACAAAAAATCTGAAAGTTTAAAAAAAAACTTCACACATGTTAGTTAATCTTCAAGTTGTTCTCAAATATGCAGATGTTTGACATCATGCAGTTCAAGCTTCTGGGTGATTGATAGAACTTTTCATCTTTTATCTATCTTCCTGGTTACATACAGAAAAATTGACTTGGAAGAATGCTCTCATCTTTTTTCTTGTATCTCTAGAAAGGTCAGTAAATCAAGGAGATAATCTATCAACCAAATCAATTAATAATTATAATTCAAAGCTTTTCAATTTATTTCTCATCTCTTCCAACTTTCTAACAGAGGCCTGTCATGATTTTGACTTATAGATCAATAGTATCGTAAATCTGGAGTTGGACAGAACCTTAGAGGTAACTAAGTCAAACTCCTTTTTTAAAAAAAATAATAATAGTTTTATATTTTTCAAAATACATGCAATGATAATTTTCAACATTCACCCTTGCAAAACCTTGTGTTCCAAAATTTTCTCCTTCCCTCTCCCTCTCTCCACCTCTAGACAGTAAGTAATCCAATATAGGTTAAATATATACAATTATTTTAAATATATTTCCACATTTATCATGCTGCACAAGAAAAACCAGATCAAAAGGGAAAAAATGAGAAAGAAAAAACAAATAAGCAAACAACAACAAAGGTGAAAATACTGTGTTGTGATTCACATTCCGTCCCCATAGTCCTCTCTCTGGATATGGATTACTCTCTCCATCACAAGTCTATTGGAATTGCCCTGTATCACCTCATTGTTAAAAAGAATCAAGTCCATTACAGTTGATCTCCTTGGGATATAAGCCCCGTAGAAACACTGCTGGGTCAAATGGTATGCAGTTTGATAACTTTTTGAGTATAGTTCCAAACTGCTCACCAGAGTGGTTGGATCTGTTCACAGTTCCACCAACAATGTGTCAGTGTCTCAGTTTTCCCATAACCCCTCCAACATTCTTCATTATCTTTTCCTGTCATCTTAGCCAATCTGATAGGTGTGTAGTGGTACCTCAGAGTTGTCTTAATAGGAGTTTCTCTGATCAACAGTGATTTGGAGCATCTTTTCATATGACTAGAAATAGTTTTAATTTCTTCATCTGAAAATTGTCTGTTCATATCCTTTGACCATTTATCAATTGGAGAATGGCTTGAATTCTTATAAATTTGAGTCAATTCTCTATATATTTTAGAAATGAAGCCTTTATCAGAACCTTTGAATATAAAAATGTTTTCCCAGTTTATTGCTTCACTTCTAATCTTGTCTGCATTAGTTGTGTTTGTATAAAAACTTTTTAGCTTAATATAGTCAAAATTGTCTATTTTGCGATCAATAATGATCTCTAGTTCTTCTTTGGTCACAAATTCCTTCCTCCTCCATAGATCTAAGAGGTAAACTATCCTATGTTCTTTTATTTTGTTTATAATATAATTCTTTATGTCTAGATAATGAACCCATTTTAACCTTATCTTGGTATATGGTGTTAGGTGTAGGTCAATGCCTAGTTTCTTCCATACTAGTTTCCAATTTTCCCAGCAGTTTTTGTCAAATAGTGAGTTCTTATCCCAAAAGTTGGGGCCTTTGGGTTTGTCAAACATTAGATTGCTATAGTTATTGACTATTTTGTTCTTTGAACCTAACCTATTCCACTGATCAACTAGTCTATTTCTTAGCCAGTACCAAATGGTTTTGATGACCTCTGTTTTATAATATAGTTTTAGATCTGGTACAGCTAGGCCACCTTCATTTGCTTTTTTTTTTCATTAATTCCCTTGAAATTCTTGACCTTTTGTTCTTCCAGATGAATTTTGTTGTTATTTTTTTTAGGTCAGTAAAACAGTTTCTTAGGAGTTTAATTGGTATAGCACTAAACAGATTAGTTTAGGTAGTATTGTCATCTTTATTATATTTGCTCGACCTATCCAAGAACACTTGATATTTTTCCAATTATTTAGATTTGACTTTATTTGTGTGGAAAGTATTTTGCAGTTTTGCTCATATAGTTCCTCACTTTCCCTTGGTAGATAGATTCCCAAATATTTTATACTATCAACAGTTATTTTAAATGGAATTCTCTTTGTATCTCTTGCTGTTGGATTTTGTTAATGATGTATAAAAATGCTAATGATTTCTGTGGATTTATTTTGTATCCTGCAACTTTGGTATGCACATAGTTTGATAGCCCTTTGGATATAGTTGCAAATTGCTCTCCAGAATGGTTGAATCAGTTTACATCTCCATCAACAATGTATTAGTGTGCCAGTTTTCTCACATCCTCTCCAACATTTATCATCTTTTCCTGTTATCTTACCCAATCTGAGGGGTATGAAGTGCAAACTCCCTTTTTTTACAAATGATAATATTGAGGTGCAGAGAGGGAAAGGTCTCATAGGCAGTAAGTGGCAGGCCCAGAAGACAAGCTCAAGTACTGGGAATCCTTCAAATACCAACTAAAATCCCACCTTTTCCAGGAAGCCCACTAATTTTAGTGCCTTCTTTCTATTAATTGTTTCCAATTTATCCTGTTTATCATTTGTTTGTACATAGTTGTTTATAAATTGTCTCCTTATTAGACTGTGAACTTCTTGAGAGCAGAGAATTCTTTTCTCTTCTTTTCCCTTTTTTTTTCCTTGAGGCAGGCCTGGAGTAAGGGTGATTTGAATTAAAATTCAATTTCCGATACCTAGTAGGTGTGTAACTCTGAGCAAGTCATTTGCATTAGTTTCTTCAACTATAAAATGAGGATTAAAAAAAGCACATTTTTTGCAAGCTTATTTTGAGGTTCAGAAGAGATATTTGTAAAGCATTAGTACAGTGCCTGGTGCATAATAGGAAATTAATAAATATTTTTTCCTTCTCCCACACTTTGTATTCCCTATGATAAAAAATAATATTATTGTATCAATGAATGTTCTTGACTGAATGATTTCACTTTCAATATAGTTATCTGTCTACATCATATCATATGTCTCTTTGATCTGAAAAATCCATGTAATTTTTTTTGGCCCTCTCTTCATATGCAAGGAGTCTGAATTTTTTCTTTTTCTTTTATGGGATGCATATAGTACTTTATTATAAAATTTGTATTGATATTATGCAACATTTTACATATATGTTATGCATTTTTGAGTTTTTAAACTTCTGTTTCACATGCTGGCCTTCACATGTCATCTGGTGTCATCTGTGGCTTCAGCAAAATTCACCAAAGATTCCCCTTTAATTTCTTATGACTGACCTACAATATATTGAAACTGTGATGAGAAAAGTCATGATGTGTACTTCTATAAACCCACAGGTGGAGTTCACACCCCATCCATGCTTTCTCATATGACCGTCTTTCCATAAATCCTCAGTAGAGGAGCTCTCCAAAGTACTGGAGCCTTTCCATAGTATTTATTCTATAACATTTGAGTAGTCTGTTTGTCCCTCACTCTTCTACACTACTGGCCCACCACCTTTTCCAGACATGCATATCCTTCATGATGTCTTTGATGTCATCTCCCAGGAGTGTCATATTTTCAATTTGTAACTTTAAGAACATCATGGAAAAATGAAATTGTTTTAGAGGGGAATAATTTCCAGGAACATGGCTTCTGATTATAGGATAGAATTATTTGTCACTCTTCCACCAGCATTTCTCAGGCATAAACACTGACTTGTTGCTAAAAAAGGCTCTGGAGAAATGTGCTTTGACCTAAGGTAAATGAGTAATTCAAAAAAAAAATCAACTGGGAGATTTACTACTGTTGCAAAGTACTAAATTTCATGTCTTACATCTATGAGCTAATTGTTTCTGACTATCTAAATCTATTTTAAGCAGGGGGGTAGAGAAAGTTTATATCATGGATACTAAAACTGACATCTATTGCACATTGGAGGTGACAGATATACAAAGTGCTATAAGGATGCAGATTGCAAATGTAGAGAGAAGATATAATAAAGAAGTATGACAGTTTGCTCATCATGTGACATTAGCTTTAAGCTGAGATTTAGATAGGTTTTTGTACTATGGGCTTATGGTATCCCAGAACCTAAATATTTTCCTCTTAACAAAAATTCAGTCAGGCAGTAAACATCTATAATTGTCTTCCATGTGCCAGGCATTATGCTAAGCTCTGGGAATACAAGAAAAGCAAAACCTTTTCTGCTCTCAAGGAGTTTAAATCTAATGGGAGAGGCAATATGAGAACAACTATATACAAACAAGCTATACACAGGATAACTTAGAAATGACCAATAGAGGGAAGGAACTAGAATTAAGGGGAACAGTAAAGGCTTCCTATAGAAGTCAGAATTTTAGCTGGAACATGAATGAGACCAGGGCATTTAGTGGGCACAGATGAGCAAGGAGAGTATTCTAAGCAGGGAGAAAGCTAGGGAAAATGCCCAGAGTAGGGAGAAACATTGAGGAGGCCAGTGTCATTGGATCACCTAATATTAGTGTGGGGGTGCTGTGTAATGTGTATAAAAACTGGAAAGGTGGGCGGGGCAAGTTATGAAGAACTTTTAACACTGATCCTGGAGGTGGTAGAAAGTCACAAGAATTTATTGAGGAGGGATATGACATGGTTGGACCTGAGTTTTAGGACAATCTCTTTGATAGCTGAGTTGTTCATTAGCACCCCTTGCTGCTTCTCATTGCTAATCTCTGTCCTCTCCGGTTTGGATTCTTGCAGTCCAGTTTAGCCAACAGGAGGGGGACTACAAGCCTTATTCTTCATTATTGTTTTGCTCCTTGAAAACAGGATATGGTTTTTCACAAACTTCAAAGTCTCAAAATTAGAAAGCATTTCAGTGATGTTCTAGACCTATTTGCATCTAAACAAAAAAATTCTTCTACAATATATTGGGCCAATGGTGGTCCAGTCCTCAGGCAAGAAGGCAAAGTTCACTACTTGCTAGATTACCAGGATTGCTTGTCACTGGTGATAGTGGTGGTATGCTATGTTTTTTTTTAATTTAGGGAGAGAGAAATATTGATTTCAAAATAAGGAAAACCTAGGTTCAAGTCTTATTTCTGATAAAAGATAGTCCACTGGCTATGTGACCATGGATAAGTCTCAGCCTCTTAGAACTCCATGTAATTCTCTAAGACCATAACTTACAGAGCAGGGGATGATCTGCATTGGTGGAGGGAACTTCTTTGCTGGGAGTTCCCAATAGTAATGAAATTATAAGTCTGTGCTCCCCCCAAAGTATATTTATAATCATGTACTTTATGGTAATGTATAGAATGGACTAGAACAACAGACAAAAGGAAAATCTAAAGATTTGCAGAGCTCTTATCAATTTTTCCTAATCCTATATTCAAATATACTAAGAACTAGGCTTTATTCTTTGTTGGTTCTTCAGCATTCTTTCATAAATCTGATGTTTTCTAGATATTGTGTTGTGCCTTAGTTCATCCCCAAACTTCTAGCCTCCATTTCTCTCATCTGAAGCAACCTTAAACACAAAAAGATCCTTAAAAAAATGTTTCATAATTCTCCATGCTAATTCCCACCAAAACAAAATAAAGGCAATCTACAAGTATTCTGAGTATCTACCATGTCCCATACACTCTTCTAGGTGCTGGGGACAAAAATAAATTGAATGAAACAATCTCATTCACAATGACCTTATAGTCTAAACACTTTAAGCACAGTTGGTTGCTTGGAGTAATTAATTTTTATCTCATAAATTAATTTACATGCTGGTAGTCTACATATTAAGAATCTCCTGGTTGTTGGGATGGGTCCTTTTAGGACATTTGGTGATAAAACACTTCCAAGAAGACCTTTATCTATTGCAGAAGACAAATGGATAGTCCAGGCTACAAAACTGGAATTCCTGTTATGGGTATTTATTTTCGCCTATAAGGAAACTTTCTAATCAAAGTAAGTTAACTTCACTCATTAACACAAATTGAAAATAGATTAAATGAGAAAGAATCCTGCAGAGAAGGGGGGAAAACATTGAAAAGTTTGACTTTAATAAAGTATCCTTCAGAAACTTTTTAGGTATGTAGATTTGCATAGGGATCATGGATTCCAGTCTTGTCTCTAACATACACTAGCTTTATGATCTTGGTCAAGTCACTAAACTTCTTAGGCACAGATGAGTTGTCCCATAGAAACTGAGGGAAGGAGCTTCCTATACTGATCAAATGACCAGACTGGATTTCTGATCCTCTTCCTTGAAGTCATGCCCAGAACTCTAGACCTTTTAGAAAACTGGGAATTTCACATTTTTCAAGGCTATATGAATATATAGAACAAAATTCCTAAGCTGTAGATTGAGACTTTATATGGAGTTACTTAATTGAATGTGAAGGTTGCAAAAAACTTGACAATTAAAAGGTATTAAATACCTTTTTATTTCTTTATGTAAAAAGAAGCAAACATCCATTTCACTAATGCCAATTTGTTTTCATATTTGCTTAAAAATGCTAAAAATTGTGTGTACCAAAAATGTTTAAAAATAAATTTTTATGATTTATTATCCATAAATGTTTGATTTGTATACTTATTTTATATACCTATATACTCAGGTTTGCACAAAAATTTCTCAGGTGAAAAAGGGTTGTGAGTAGGAAGAGCTTAGGAACTCCTGATATAAAGTTTTCTATTTGAGAAGCACAGGAAAAACCTCTCTTGGCCAAAATTATATATCACTGAGAAGCCATAAACCATGAATTAAGTCTACCATTAGAACTTTAGGAGATTACCTTGTAGGGAAGTGGGTGATTCTTAGGTTACAAGTCATACCTCTTTTTAAGCTTCTTTTTAAAATACTTTGATAACTGAACTTTAATATAATTTATTTCCTTTGCAATCCTCTGTATTTTATTTTATGTATTTAAAATATTATTCTGAAGAATTCATAGATTTTATTAGGCTGAAGGAATTCTTCACACACACACACACACACACACACACACACACACACACACACACACACACAAGATAAAGAATCCTTTATGTAGGAATTGTAGCCTGAGCTGAGATTTGAAAAGGGTTGAGTCTAATTGGCAAAAATTGAGGAGGGAACACTTTCCAACATATGGACAAACTGCAAAGACTCAGAGATGACAAAACAAATGCCATGCCAAGTTTGGCATTCATTAATATTATTTAATTCCATGATCATATGGAGAAAAAAGGAAACCAGAGCTTCTCATATTGTAAAGTATACAGTGTCCATCATAAGTTCAAACATCCTCTGCTTTGTTTAACAAACACTTGTGAAATACATTTATCATGTACAGCATGTTATCATATGTTCAATGATAGAAATGTTCAAAGTTTGTTTCTTGTTCTCAGGGGACTTATGTCTTAAAATTTAGACATTGGACAAAAATGCCAAGGGAATTTCACATAATAAAATATCATCAAGAGAAAGGTTAATAAAGGCTTCAGCAAATTTCAAGGGAGATTCATCTTTTAGTTAATATTTCCCTTTCATTTTTATGATTATACTTTCTCTGTAATCACACAGAAAATATAAATCCAACTCAATCGCAACTCCTTCTATCAAAACAAATCAAGGTAATAGGAGTTTTGGAAAAGGAGATACAACAAAGAACAATATCACATAAAATGTTTGCAGAAATAATATAAAAGATATACCAAATTTCTTCTCTGATATAAGCATGAAGTTAATACCTAAGGTAGGAAGAGCCAAAACATTGACAAAAACTATAGAAAACAGATTTCTAATATTTGATAGAGCATTAAAAATGCTACCAAGAACCATAAGAGAAGAAAAAAAATAATGGAATAAGTACAAACAAAAAAATATTTAGTGAATTTTTTGTAGCTATGTTATCGTTTACATGGAGAACTCCAGAAATTTAACTAAAATTAATTGAAATAATCATTTTAACAAAGTTACAGGATATAAAATAACTCCACTCATATCAATAGGATTTCTGTATCTAGCAAGAATAGTCAGAGAAGTTTCCTTAAAAAAATTATAGAATGCAGAAAATGTTTGACTTATCAAATCACACAGAACTATAAGAATACAGCTATGAAATATTCTTTATAGAAGACAGAGAAGTAAAGAAATACAACAAATATGTCAATATTACTTAATTTACTTATTCAGATAATTTGCTTACCAAACTACCAAAAGATTATTTACTTTATTGAGCTAGAAATAATAATAAAAATAAAATTCATCTGGAGTAACAGACATTTTAAAATATCTCAAGGGAAATAATAAAAGAAAAATAGGAAGGAAGGAGAACTAGTAAAACCATACCTCTAACTATAATATAAAGCAGTAATCATCAAAACTACTTTGTACTGGCTAAAAATATATAGAAGTAGATCAATGGAATAATTTAGGCACATGACTTGTAGAAGCAAAAGCATTTAGTAGTCTCGTTTGGGTTTGGCAAACAAAACGTTTACTCCTGGGGGATAAATTCAATATTTGACAAAAACTGAGACCACTGCAAAGCAGTTTGGGAGAAATTTGGTTCATACCAACATGTCACATACTTAAAGATAAACTCCAAAAATATGCATGTTTCAGATATAAAAGGTAACATCATAAACAATTTATAGGAGTGAGGGAAAAAATTACCTTTTGGATATATGGCTATGGAAAAGGTTCATGAGCAAAACATAGAACAAGAAAACAGAAAAGATAAAATGAAAAATTTTAATTACTTAAAGTTTAGGAGTTTTTGCAAAACAAATCAATGCAATTAAAATTAAAAGCGAAACAGTTAACTCTGGGAAGAAATATTTGCAGAAGTTTTTTCTATAAGGAGTCTCATTTATAAGATTTACAAATAATTGATTCAAATTTATAAAAGTCAGAGGTATTCATCAACTGATAAATGACTAAAATATATGAAAAAATATCTTTCAAAAAAAAAAGGAATTCAAGCTACTAAGAAAAATGGCCTAAGCACAAGTAATCAGAGTAATATAAATTAAAACAATTAGGAAGTTTACCTCCTGCCCATTAGATTGGCAGACATGACAAAAATGAAAAATTGCAAATGTTGGAGAGACTTTGGGAAAGAGATACCTTAATGAATTGTTTATGGACAGATCTAGACATTTTGGAAAGCAATTTAGTTCTATTCCCCTCAAAACTAACTGTGCATATCTTTTGTCTCAGTTTCAATAATATAAGATCCATATCTCTACAATATCAAAGAAAGTAGAAAAGGACCTTTATGTACAAAGATATTTATAACAGCATTTTTTATAATAGTAAATAATTGGAAACTAAGGGCATCAATGGAGAATGGCTAGCAAGTTATAGTATTTGAATTATTAGAATATTATTGTGCTTATTAGAAATGATGAAAGGATGATTTCAAAGATAAATGAATTGATGCAAAATGAATTGAGTAGAACCAGGAGAAAATTTATATGACAATAAGAGTGTAAAGAAAAACAAGTTTAAAACCTTAAGAACTCAAATCAGTGAAATAAAACAACTCAACAAAGAAAGTATATAGCATAGTAGGTAAGAGTGCTGGGCCTGGAGTAAGGAAGACTCATGTTCTTGAATGTAAATCTGGCCTCAAACACTTACTAGCTCTGTGACACTGGGCAAATAACTTAAATCCTGTTTGTCTCATCTGTACAATGAATGGAGAAGGAAATAGCAAACTACTCTAGAATTTTTGTCAAGACTCCCTCAAATGGAGTCACAAAGAATTGGACACAAATGAAAATGACACAACAACAAAACAAAATTTCCAGAATATTTATGATAAAGCATGTTATTCGCTTCCTGACAAGAGGTGATAGATAAAAGATGCAGAATGAAACATATATTTTTGGGTATGGCCAATATGGGATTTGTTTTGCTTAAATATTTATTTTTTATAAAGAATTTTCTTTTTCTTTTTTTTTTAAATTGAGTAGTAGATGGGAGGGAGAAGATTCTCAAAACAAGCAAACAAAAAAAATAGGAAGAGAAGAAAAAGCAGTGATGACTGGAAGAAATCCTCAAGTATCAGAATAGCTTTGAAAGTTACATGTTAAACCTATTATGTATCTTAAAAGAAAAGCAAGAAAATTCCTTTTGGAAACTCAAATATAATATAAAAACATCTAAAATTTCTATTTAAATGATAAGTGATTTACAATTCTTTAGCACACAGTTGAATAGTGAAGAGAGCAAGGCTGACAATCACGACAAGTCATAGTGGCTATGATGGGTAGAAGTATTCTGAAGAATATAAGAATGAGTTTGAAGGTCATCAGTTGTCAGATTCTTGCCAATTCTAAAGTGATACAACTTTTATGTTACTACAAGATGACAATGAAACTGAGAAAGAGAACAACAATAAACTGTTTAGAACAATATTGTCAAGATTAGTAATGACAATAATTTTTTTTTAAAAGAAAATGTTAGAATGGGATGAAAGGCAACATGTGTATAATGGATAAAATTTCAAAGATAAAATCAGTTTCTTAGTGATTTCAAATCCTACTTCTAAAACACTGCCTGGGCAAGTCATTTAATCTTTCAGTGCACTGGACAACTCTGAAAATCTCTAAGTCCCTCTTAATGCTAGTGCTCTAACTCTGAGATCACTTCCAATTTATCCTTATATATCATGTTTGTAGATGTGGAAACTATTTGTATGTTGTCTTCCCCAATAATTTGTGATCTCCTCGAGGAAAGGTCTTGTTTTTGTCTTCCTATCTCCAGTGTTTAATATGGGGCAAATATTTAATAAGTGCTTATTGAATTGACAACTTGTTCCATAAGGTGCTACCCTGCATTGATACAAGAAATCTCCTTACCTGGGAATTCTCTATTCTGAGGAAATCACAAGTTCAGCTACTATCCCTATACCTATCCAAAGGTGGGATAATCAGAATGACATTTTAGGTCTAGTAAAATTGAGACAAGCTACTAGATCAATGTAATTAAACAGGCATATGTACTCATATACTTTAATTCTATATCCTGATCAATTAGAATTAAGATATAAGAAAACCAAGATGATCTGGAGAGAAGTTTTAGAGGCATCTTCATGATTGAATTCTCTAAATTTCAGTCCCACAGAGCTTCCAATAGACAAAGAAGATCTTATCTCAGTAGATTCCATAGAACCCTGTTCTGCATAGATACATCTACTTGGGGACATAGATAAAGCTTGATCTAAGGTTGCTGAAGATGCTAGCCAAGTAAACCCTCCAGGGTCAGGCTGCTTTAAGGCAGAGCCCATAAATCAGGAACAGTAGAATCTACAAGTACCAGCTACCTCATTAAGCAGTCAGTCAGACGTGTAAGGGGCAACACCCTATTGCTAATGCTCCTTCCATTATCAAATTATTTAGTCTTCACTTATCTGTTACATGTTGTATCTCCCAGTAGAATGTAAGTACCTTGAGTACAGACTGTATATCTAGGGTTGTCTTTTTAAATTTAACAGTACTTAGTTTAACAAACGTATAAAAATATATCCTCTACAATATATGATTTCATTACTATATATCTGTACTATATATATTACACATATGTGCATGTATTTTTATATTTGCCCCATCTGCATACCTACAAAACATGAACATGTATATAACAATACATATATATTATATGTAATATACAGAAAGAATCCTAAAAGTTGTAATATATACATGTATTATGTATACATATGCATGTATATATGTGTATAAATACACACACTATTTATTTTCCATCTTTAAGGTTTCTCTAATACATATATACTCATGGAACAATCTTAACTGCTAAATACCTTAGGGAAATTTATAATCCTGGTATCTAAGGCTTTTCACATACTAGTTCCAACTTAATTTTCTAGCCTTATTTCACATCCTCTCCTATGATATGTATACTATTTTACAGTCAAAAAGTCTACTCAAATTTGATGAATTGATAATTTATGACAGTATTAAACAAGGCAGGCATGCCTAGTTCTTTAGGTACTCTCTGGGAAAGACCATGATGGCAACAGGAAGTTAATGTGCAATTATAATTTAATAAGGTACAGAGGGTATTGGAGCAACTATGGAAAGAAAGTAAAGACAAGTGGAAAAAAAAAGGGGCACAGAAGTAGATAGCAAAGGGACAGAGAATAAGATGGTGAAGGAAGGCAGTCAGTGATAGGGAAGAGTATAGAAAAGTGGAGAGGTAAAGGGAAAATTATTCACATAACCATTGATTATAGAATTGGGAACATTTGGCAGCATGGATCCAGAAGGAGATGTAAAAATATTTTTTAACTTAAAAAAAAATTGAGTTGTAAATTCTTTCCCTCTTTCCTTTTTCCCCTCCTCGAAGAGGCAAGCAATTCCATATAGGTTAGATATGCAATCATGTAAAAAATAGATATTAGTCATATTGTAAAAAAAAAATACAGGACCCCCCCAAAAAACATGAAAAAAATAAAGAAAAAGAATTTTTAAAAAATAGTTTACTTCAATCTGCATTCAGATTTCATCAGTTCTTTCTCTGGAGGTGGATAGCATTTATTATCATGAGTCATTTGAAAATGTTTTGGATTCTTGTATTGTTGAGAATAGCTAAGTCACTCATAGTTGATCACTGTTTCATATTGCAATTATTGTGTACAATGTTTTCTCGGTTCTGCTCAGTTCATTTTGCATCAGTTAATATAAAATTTTCTAGATTTTTCTGAAAACATTCTGCCCATTTCTTGTAGCACAATAATATTCCATTACAATCATGTACACAACTTGTTCAACCATTCCCCAATTAATAGTGACAGAAAATTGTTACTATAAGGACAGAAATGTTAATGCCAAATGGAATGTTATCTGCCACTCCTTGAATGACCCTAACAATGTCAGAATGTCAGTAGCATTCCCGACAAGATAGTGTCAATTAGGTTGAGTTGTCTGAGACTTGAAGTTCTATCCTGAGATTTTGCTTTGTGGGGAATTCATGGCATAAAGGGTAAAACAGCCAGAATGAAATGTTTATTTTTTTTAATTTTAAAGGTATATTATTTTTCCAATTACAAGTAAAGATGGTTTTCAACATTAATTTTTGTAAGATTTTGAATTCCAGTTTTTCTTCTCCCTTTCTCTTTTATCTCCTCCCTCCCTAAGAAAGTAAGCAAAATGATATAGGCTATACATGTATAATCAATTTTTAACATATTTTCATATGAGTCATGTTGGCAAAGAAAAATCAGAACAAAAGGGAAAAACCATAAGAAAATAACACCAACAGCAACAAAAGGTAAAAATAATGTATTTCCATCAATATTCAATCTCAATATTTCTTTTTCTGGATAGAGATGGCATTTTCCATCCAAAGTCTTTTGGAATTGTCTTAGATTACTGAATTGCTCAGAAAAGCTAAGTCTATCACAATTGATTATCATCTAATCTTGTTACAATGTTTTCCTAGTTCTGCTCACTTCATTCAGCATCAGTTCATGTAATTCTTTTTAGGATTTTCTGAAATCATCCTGTTTATTATGAAATGGTTTTCTTGCTCACATTGCCAAGGTCTCATGACCAGGCCTATCTCATGTTGCTTTTTTTTTTTTTTTTTTTTCAGCTTCTCTCCTAAAGGAATAGAAAACTTTCCCATGGGTTTCTAATTTGGGAAAATCCATTGAATATTCCTCAGACTAATAGGTTTGCTATCCTGTTATCTTAATTAAAGATACTTTATTCCTCAACTCATGGTTTTGATTTATTTCAGGCCTTGACAATTTCCAGTTTTTGCCACCACAAAAAGGCCTAGTATAAATAGCTTTGTACAACTACATCCTTTTCCCTTTTAAAAAATATATTTGGGACACACACCCAAATCAGTTTTTTAATAAAAGTCTAATAACTTAGCAACAAGTATCACACTTCCTTAAACTGCTGTGTAAAATGCTGCTCTTGCATGCGCTTAATGGCTGCAATTGAATGTAGATGACCTTTGAGTTTTTCCAAACCCTGGTGCTGATGGAGCCAGTTGCTACTTGTTCTATTTCTACCCTTGACAATGGTCCTGATATTTTCAGCCTTGCAGAATTTTAGAATCATAAATCTTAGAATATAAAGAGATTTCCTAGTTTATTTGGTCTGACTGAGCTTGAAGGTTGAATGCCCTTCATCAGATTCCTAAGAAATAAATTGTCATATATACAAGCAAGAGTGAAACCCTGACTCTATTCCAGATTGAATCTCTGTCTAGAAATTCTATCTGGCATGAAACTTTGATGGAAGAGGTCACTAGGTCTCATTTACAATAGAGGATGAATTCTAGAAAATTCAAGGAAGATTATTGTTGGCCATCCTTTGCTTTTAAAAAAATTTTTCTCTTATTTTTAAATTTAAATTTATTTATTTAATATTTTCCCATTATATTTGAAACAATGTTTTTACAAGTGCTTTTAAAAAAAAAACTTTTGAGTTCCTGATTCTCTCCCTTATTCCCCTGCAGACCCCATTAAGAAACCTCATGTAAAGCTATTGCAAAATATTTCAATAAAAGTCATTGTAAAACAAAACATAGATCTTTCACCCTAATAAAAAAAAACTCAAGAAAAATGAAGTTTAAGAGACAGAGACAGAGAGAGATGGGGGAGAGGAAGAGGAAGTGAGTTTCAATCTGTATTCAGATTGTATATTATATCTGAATATCTGTATTCAGATATAATCAGTTTTTTCTCTGGGTATGGATAGGATTTTTCATCATAAGTACTGCAGAGTAGTCATGACTCGTGCTGCTGAGAAGAGCAAAGTCATTTATAGCTATTCATCCCAGAACATTGATATTACTTTATATACAGTATATTTCACTTTGCTTGAATTCTTGGAGGACTTTTTTTCTGAGAGCATCCTGCTCATCATTTCCCATAGAACAATAATATTCCATGATAATAACACACCATAATTTTTACAGCCATAACCCAATTGATAGATATCCCCTCAATTTCCATTTCTTTTCTCTGAGAAGAGAGATATTACAAATATTTTTGTACATATAGGTTCTTTTCCTTTTTTTAAAAAAAAAAATTTCTGTTGGTATTCATTCCTAGCAATGGTCAGATTAAAGGATATACATGAATTTTTAGCCCTTTGGGCATAGATAATACCTTTTGATCATTTATCAATTAGGGCATGATTCTTTTTTTTTTATTAAAACTTCTTATTTGCAAACCATATGTATAGGTAATTCTTCAACAATGACCCTTACAAAGCTCTCCATTACAAATTTCCCCCCCTAGTCCCCAGATGGCAGGAAATCCACTACATGTTAATTATGTTATAATACTTGACAAATCGAATATATGTATACAAATTTCCACCCTTATCATTGTTGTGCAAGGAAAATCATATCTACAAGAAAAAAAAATCAGAGAAAGGAAACACAATGCAAGCTAACATCAATAGAGAGCATGAAAATGTTATGTTGTGGTCCACATTTCATATCCCTCTCTCTGGGGGGCTTTCTTCACTAAACAATTGGAACTGGTTTGAAACATTTCATTGTTGAAGAGTGACATGGCCATCATAATTGATCATCATATAGTATTGTTGTTGTCATGTATAATGATCTCCTGGTTCTGCTCATTTCGCTCAGCATCAGTCCATGTAAGTCTCTCCAGCCCTCTCTGAAATCATCCTGCTGGTCGTTTCTTATAGAACAATAATATTCCATAACATACATATACCATAATTTGTTCAGTCATTCTCCAATTGATGGGCATCCATTCAGTTTCCAGTTTCTAGCCACTATAAAAAGGGCTGCCACAAACATTCTTGCACATGTGGGGCCCTTTCCTTCCTTTAAGATTTATTTGGGATATAAGCCCAATAGAAATACTGCTGGGTCAAAGGGTATGCCCAGTTTGATAACTTTTTGAGCAAAGTTCCAAATTGCTCTCCAGAATGGCTGGATCCATTCACAGTTCCACCAATAATGTATCAGTGTCCCAGTTTTCCCACATCCCCTCCAACATTTGTCATTATCATTTCCTGTCATTTTAGCCAATCTGACAGGTGTGTAGTGGTATCTCAGAGTTGTCTTAATTTGCATTTCTATGATCAATAGTGATTTGGAGCACCTTTTCATATGACTAGAAATAGTTTTAATTTCATCATCTGAAAATTGCCTGTTCGTATCTTTTGAGCATTTATCTATTGAAGAGTGGCTTGAATTCGTATATATATGAGACAATTCTCTATATATTTTAGAAATGAGGCCTTTATCAGAACCCTTAAATGTAAAGATGATTTCCCAATTTATTGCTTCCCTCCTAATCTTGTCTGCATTAGTTTTGTTTGTACAAAACCTTTTTAACTTAATATAGTCAAAATTATCTATCTGGTGTTCAACTAAGAGTTCCAGTTCTTCTTTGGACATAAATTTATTCCATCTCCACAGGTCTGAGAGGTAAACTATACTACGTTCCTCTAATTTACTTATAATGATGATTCTTATTTTTTTTTTTTATAAATTTAACTCAGTTCCCTCTATGTTTGAGAAATAAGGCCTATGTCTTCAACAATGAAATGTTTCAAATCAGTTCCAATTGTTCAGTGAAGAAAGCCATATACACCCAGAGAAAGGGATATGAAATGTGGACCATAACATAACATTTTCATTCTCTCCATTGATGTTTGCTTGCATTGTTTCCTTTCTCAGATTTTTTTTCTTGTAGATTCGGTTTTTCTTGCACAGCAAGATAACTGTAAAAATATCCATACACATATTTGTCAAGTATTTTAACATAATTAACATGTAGTAGACTTCCTGCCATCTAAGGGAGGGGTGGGGACTAGGGGGGAAAAATTTGTAATGGAAAGCTTTGTAAGGGTCAATGTCGAAAAATTACCCATACATATGTTTTGCAAATAAAAAGCTTTAATTAAAAAAAAAAGAAAGAGAAATAAGGGCTAATCAGAGAAACTTGCTTCAAAATTCTTTTTACAATTACTTTTGCTAACCATCTTTCTCCATTTATTCTATTCTCTCTCTTTCACCCTGTTCATCCTCAAAAGTGTTTTTGCTACTGATTACTCTTTTCCCCAATATGCCCTTTCTTTTACCACCTTTACCCCTTCCCACACCTCATTCTCTTCCTATTTCCCCGTATGGTAAGATAGATTTCCTTAACCATATTGAGTGTACAAGTTATTTCCTCTTTGGGCCAGTTCTAAAGAGAGTAAGGTTCACTTACTTCCCCTCTTCTCCTCATTTCCCCCTCCATTATAAAAACTTGTTCTTGATTCTTTTTTATGGCAATAATTTGTACCATTCCATTCTCCCTTTCCCTTTTTCCCAGTACTTTCCTCACTTGTTTCTTAATTTCCACATTTTAAAAAAAAGATATTATCCTTTCATATTTAACAACACACCTGTACCTTCTATCTACATATACTCCTTTACACTGCCATAATAATGAGAAAGTTCTAAGTTATAAGAATCATTCTCCCATGGATGAATATAAACAGGTAAATTTTATAAAATCCCTTATGATATGCCTTTCCTGATTACTTCCTTATGCTTTTCCTGAGTACTGTATTTGAAAATCAAATCTTCTATTCAACTCTGGACTTTTCATTACAAATGCTTAAAAGTCCTCTATTTTGTTGAATTTCCAACTTTTTCCTTGAAGGATTGTACTCAGTTTTGCTGGATAGGTGATTCTTGGTTGTAATTCTATTCAATTGCTCTTCAGAATATTATATTCCAAACCCTCTTATCTTTTAATGTAGAAGCTGCTAAATCTTGTGTTATCCTGACTATGGCCCCACTATACTTGAAGTGTTTCTTTCTGGATGCTTGCAATATCTTCTCCTTGATCTGGGAGTTCCTGAATGTGGCTATAATATTCCTGGGAATTTTTATTTTGGGATCTCATTCAGGAAGTGATCAGTGAATTCTTTCAATTTCTATTTTACTCTCTGGTTCTAGAATATCAGAATGGTATTCCTTGATAATTTCTTGAAAGATGATGTCTAAGCTCTTTTTTTGACCATGGTTTTCAGGTAAATCAATAATTTTAAAATTATCTCTCTCCTAAATCTATTTTCCAGGTCAGTTGATTTTGCAATGAGATATTTCACTTTTTTTTCTATTTTCTTTCTTTCTGTTTTTGTTTTTGTATCTTCATTTTTCATAAAGTCATTAGCTTCTATTTGCTCAATTCTAATTTTTAAGGAATTATTTTCCTCAATGAGCTTTTGTATCTTCTTTTCCAGATGGCCAATTTTGCTTTTTAAGGCATTCTTTTCCTCATTAATTTTTTTTGTTATTTCCTTTTGCATTAATCTTAATTCTTTTCTTCACTTTTTCCCTATATCTCTTACTTGACTTTCAAAATCCCTTTTGGGTTCTTCCATGACCTGCACCCAACTCTGATTTTTCTTGAAGGTTTCATAGGTAGGAGCTTTGACTTTGTTATCTTCTTCCTAGTGTGTGTTTTGACCTTCCTTGTCACCATAGTAACTTTCTATGGTCAGAACCTTTTTTGTTGACTGCTTATTTTCCTAGCCAAATTCTTAGCTTTTAATTCTTTGTTAAAGTAGGGATCTGTTTTCAGGGTGGAGGGTTCACTGTACCAAGCTCAGGGGTTTTGTGCAATTTTCAGAGATGCTTCAAGGGATCTGACCACAAGCACTCTTTTCTGCCTTGGATCCAGGTAGGAGTGTTCCCGCCCCACTGTAGCTTTAAGATCTGCTATGCTAAAGCAACAGAGTCCTGCTTTGCTGACTTGGAGGCAAGGATTGGGGTTGGCATTGGAAGCTGAGTCTGAGGCTCAGTCTGCATTGGTCTGGCCTGCATTGCAATTGCATGCTGGACTCCTATCCTGTTGCCACACACTTTTTCTGCCAGCCTTCCAAGTCTTTTTTGGTGTCTCTGGTCTGAGAGGTTTGGAAGCCATCAGTACTGTGGCTGATTCAGAGGAACCTAGACCCATTCCTATTTTACTGGTGTGGGCCCAGGGCCTGGGCCAGGGCCCAGGCTACACTGGCATGCCTGTACTAGACTGTATACTGGACTTTCATGCTAGTGTCACAGATCTTTTTTGCTGATCTTCTAATTGACTTTGGCTGGAAAATGTTCTACTCCATCTTTTGGGATGTTCTGACACTCTAAAATTTGTTTAGAGTAATGATTTAAAAGGAATTTGGAGCAATTTAGGGGAAAGGTTAGGTGAGTTCCTGCCTTTACTCTGCCATCTTGGCTCTGCCTCTGATGTTCCTTTGCTTTCAAAGAGAACTGATGAACATGATATTGGGGTCAAGGCACAATGTGTTGGGCTTTGGCTGATCAGTCCAATACAATTTTGTAAAGCTGTAATACAAGTCAGGCTCAATTAATCTATTAGAATATTTGGGATGGAGATATCTCTGAATTTGTGGAGTTCCTTTTTCTTCAGTGCTACTGTGATTCTTTACTCATGTAGAGTACAGCCCCTTCTTTGATATTTTGCTTTAACATTTGATGGAAGGGGTCAATATGCCTCATTTATAATTAATAAGGAATTCTAGAAAATTCATGGAAGACTGTTTGATGTGAATGTATTCAGGGATGAGGGAAGAACATGGACAGGTTTTAAAGTTATTTATATTTCTACATAGATCTTTAACTCCAAACCAGGTCCATAGAATGATGTCAATAGCTAATTGTTACTGATCTTATATGAAGACTTTAGAGAGAAAGAAAGAGAGGTTCAACTGACTACTGTTAGAAAAGGAATGTTTCAACTCAAGAGCAGATGTTACTATTTTAATGGTTTTAGGATTATCTCTCTTCTTTTTTTTTTCAGATGATCTCTTCCCTATTGCTACCCCTAGCGTCTCCTTACATTATTCAGGGAGAGTTCTGTCAATTTGTTTAGCCAATTACATTGCATGGGAAATGAGAAATATTTTCTGATATAATCAAGCCATAAACTCAAAGCTATACCATATATAGCTATGGCATATACATGCTACATATACATATCATATATAGTTATAGCAAATACCATAGCATACTAGAGAAAGGATATTTCCACTTAGAACAGAAAAATTGAATCTCAAGTGGGCAATTAAATCTCAAAATAGAGGTCATCCTCTAACCTACTGAAGAAATGAGTATGTGAAAGATGTTCAGAGTATTGTATTATTGGCACTTATATAGTACCATTCCAAGAATCTTGGTTCTGAAAATATACAGTATTGTGTCAGGAAGGCTTTGGGCATTGTATACATGGTAAACATACTACCAATGATGACATACACTGCAAAATATTTTTTATATTTATATTTAAAAGTTTTATTGCTCCCTTTTCAGAAACTATACTCATTTTCTGTTCCATGTCCCCAACTACCAAACCATCTCTCATAATGAAAACAGTTCATCAAAACTAACCAGTAAAATAGCAACAGTTGACAGTGTATGCAGCATTCTGCATCCAAAGTTCTGTATCACTCTACCAAGAAGAGAGAATCATGTTGTATTTTATATTCTTCTTGGCCAATATTAGGCATCATTAGATGTCTAAGTGTCATTAAATTATCATTAAATAATATGTTTATTATGTAGTACTATTTTAATTTACATTGTTCTATCCACTGTATATAATGTTCTCCTAATTTTATATCAATAGGATCCCCATTTTGTGACCACTTTCTTTTCTACCATAAAAAGCTCTTATCAATATGTTGGAACATAATTACACTATTATTTTAGTCTACTATGATTTTTTTGGGCTATTTGTTCAGTAATGAATGAGATCAGAGGAGCAACAGTTTAATGATTCATGCAATTCTAATAATTAAAAAAACACATTTGAGCCAACTTGTAGCTCTACCAGTAATACATTAGTATATCTGTCTTCCTGTAAACATTTTAACATTAAATAATTTTTAATGACTGTTGTCAATCTGCATTTTTCTTCTTTTTTGTTATTTTAAACATTTTTTTTTCATGTAATTGTTAATAGTTTGCCTTTCTCCTTTTAAAACTATTTATTTATTTCTTTTGACATTTTGACATTTGGAAGACTGACTTTTAGTCATATATCAATTTCTAAATAGTTTGAATGTCAGGCATTTACATTTATTAGAAATATATGTTTTAGGACATGTATTTTAGAAAAAGGTAGTGAGTTTTCCATCCATGGAAAATGAAGTCTACCAAAAGGACTGCATGGTGCATTATTGCTTAGGGAATGCTAAAAAAACAAACAAACAAAAAAACAAACAACCAAAAAAAATCTCTGCATTGGACAAAACTAAACTGAAGTTTTGTGAGAGGACATGGAAAGAAATTGCAAAGGATGAGACAGTTTCCATGGTGGCCATCTGTAGTTCTGGAAACAATTTACACAGTGACAAGGTCCCAGTTTTACTGAGGTAACATCTCTATAATTACTAATAATCAAAGTCAAGGGTTTTACATTTTTGCATTTCTCAGTTTTTAATGTTTACAATTTAAGTAGGATGGATTTGAACTGCTTTTTGTTTGTCATTTGTTCTTGAAGAGGACTGTGACATCAGGTATGTGGTGCCATGACATGCAAGTGAATTGGATTTAGGTAAGGGAGAACTGTGCAAGGTCACCTACCTCATATTCCTCTCCAGAGTCATCTGGGTCCAATGACCAGATATAACTGGTTGACTGGAAATGGCTCTGGATACAGTGGGAGATCTTGGCCTTTCTCAATGTTTCTGGCCAAAGCATAAATGATTACTATTTACATTCAATCTGAGTCAAACAAAAACCAAACAATCAAATGACACTTGGGCTGGAACCTATTGATGGCCAATCAATGAAATCAGAGTGGTTTTAGTTTAAGACATGGTCCTTAACAAAGAAATATGACTGAATGGAGCACCTTTTTCTCATAGCTGATTTTCATCTTTGCTAAAACTAGTTAGTTAAGGATTTGTAAGCACAGAGACAGATTCCAAAATGACTATTACCTTAGTAATCAGTCACTTTTGTTAAGATTTAGTCAATTTTTTTTTATGATCCAAGTCATGCTCATCATCTCTAGACTTGGATATTAATGGTAACAATAGCTGACATTTGTAAAATCCTATAAAGCTTGCAAAATGGGCAGTTAGGTAGCATGGTGGATAGAGTGGTGGGCCTGGGGTCAGGAAGACTTATCTTTGACATTTGAATCTGGTCTTGAACACTTCCTAGCTTTGTGACCTTGAGTGAGTTAACCATATTTGCTTCAGTTTCCTTATTTGAAAGATGAGTTGGAGAAGTAAATGGCAAATCACTCCAGTAAACCCCAAATGCAGTCATGAAGAGTCAGATGTGGCTAAAAAGTGACTGAACAAAAATAAAATTTGCAAACCATTTTATGTACATTACCTAATTTTTTTTGAATAAAGTGTTCATATTATATAAACATGAGGTTTCTTAATAGTTTTTTCCCCCTTGATTGCAAACAAATTTTCTAATTTTTCATTTTCACTGAGAGGCAGCATGGAATAGTAAATAAAGAGTTGACATTAGAGTCAAAGATACTTGGGTCAAATTCCTTCTTAAAACATATTGGCTGTGTGATCCTGGACAAATCACTTACTCATTTCTTTAGGCAATTCTCTAAGATTATGAGTTGAAAAGGAGGTGATGACCCACACTGGTAGAGGTAAGTTTCATCAACAAGAAAGTTGTCATATCAATGAAACCACAAGTCTAGTCACCTATCCTTCACTTTCACCCAATTCCTCGTGTCCAATTTTATATTTAAATAGATGATATTAGTGACATCCATCTTGGCTTTGTTTGGAGAATTTTAACACATGGTTCATAGGATTTCTTTAATTTATCTTCTGCAACAGATGTTGCACATAACTTTCTGTTATCTTTATAATGGTCTCTTTATTTTTGCCAATTACAAAAAGTCCTGCAAAATGAGAGTACAGAATATTTTATAAAATGATTCTCTTGTTGCTTTTGAAAACAATGAAACCAACTTTATTATTTGCACTTATGATTTGAACTTGGAAATTGTTTTTCCATTTAGCTGTGACCTCTTTACATCTTCTGGTTTAATCTCCAGTAAGAATATCAGCATAAGGTCATAATGATAATATTGGTTGTTGGATGGAGAGAATTTTAAAATAACAATAATTAAATTATGTTTAGCAACCTCTTTCTTCTTTTTCTATCACTCCTTCAGTCATTATAAAAGTGAAAGTATATTGAATAATACAGTACTGAATAACCATGCAGTAAATGTCATTTTCTGGAGCTCTATTGGTCAAAATAAAATTTATTCATCATTTGGTAACCAATCTTCTAGTGATGATGATTTCTATTCCTATTTATGTTGGTTCCTATATGTTAGACAGATGGTCCATTGCTAGGCTGGTACTCGAACTCATTCCAGCTTGGTTGAACCTGTCAAAGCTTGTTAACTGCCGGCATAGTCTTTCTCAAGCCAGGCTCACTTCTCTGGCTTCCTGAGGTAATAGAACAATATTTTGGTGGAAGTAGCCTAGAAAAGTTATTTCCCAGTAGTTGACAATCAACATTTTGAGTTCTTTCTCAAATTTAACAAATTGAATTTAAAAATGGAAACTCACTTTTCATCTTTAAGAAAAATGATCCTGAATTTATTACAATAGTAAGATTAACACCAGTTTATTTCATTTAAAAAATAATTGTTTTATCTATCTATCTATCTATCTATCTATCTATCTATCTATCTATCTATTTCTGCCATTTCTCAGTGATTACTTTCCTTCCACTGTGGTACAAATAGATTGGCTCTGTCTGAAAATTATATTCATTTTGTTCTGTAGTATATTATTTCTGCTAAGACAAGAAGCATGCTTCTCCATCAATCCTATGAAGTCCCACGGTAGGAAGGGGTCAAATTACAAAGATTTTAAATTGACAAACATTTACTTGTGACCAACAATTTAGAATTCTAAAGTCTTTTGTTGTTTTATATTGTTATTATGGCCATTGTGTAAGTAGTTCCCTTGGTTCTATTGACTCCACTTTGAATCAATCACACATATCTTCCCAAAATTCATTGAAATCTTCATATTTATCTTTTTGTTATGGTTCAATGGTTTTCTTTTTTTAATGATAAAGAATGTTTTATTAATACATATACATCAATATTTAGAACAAAATAACAGTAAAATAACATGGATATTTATAGCACAAAAGAGCTATATTAAATATTATTGTGTTGCATGGGATTATTTTTTGGTGAAGTTTTTCAAAATTTGTAATTGATTACAATACTAGTTATCTTTCAAAAACTTTACATTCTATCTCTCATTTAGCTACCCCAAATTGAACAATTAAAACCCCCCACAAAAATAAAGCTGCCAATACCTATGTGCATAGTCCAACAAAGCAAATTCTCACATTGGTCTTGTTAGAAATATGTATTTTTTTGCATTTTAAATTTGTCAGTTTTCATCTGCATTCGTTTGGACTCTTGGTTTATCATTGGATTGATTAGAATTTTAAAGTATTTCAGAATTGTTTTTCCTCTATTATGTTGTGATTATTCTCTTAATTTTGCTCTTTTCAGTTATGCATCATTTTATGGAGTACTCCCAGTTTTCTCTGAAATTTTTCATTTTGTCATTTCTTTTTGCTCAATAATATTTTATTATTTCTTTTCTGTGACTTGCTTAGCCTTTCTCTAATAGGAGTATAATTCCAAAAAAACTGAGGGAATACAGAGATTAGGTTTTTAATATTTTAATAGTGGAGAATTTGGACTAGTAGCCAAACAGGACCCCTGGCTGGCTGGCCCCCAGCAGGCTAAATGGGACTCTTCTCTCAAAGTATCCAACACCCAGAAAGTAATTCCAGAGACTTTGATAGGATTCCAGCTATCAAGGAAACAAAGGCAAGAGGGGTGGGGTGGGGAGAAGAGCAATGGGTGAGTGGAAATTCCAGGAAAGGACCATAACTTAGTCCTGACAGATTGGGGGTTAAGATAAGGAGATCGAGCAGGAGACTGGAGTCTGAGATAGGAGATACCCAAGCATTTGAGATAAGCCATCTGGAATTTATGACTCACTGCAATGTGAGAGTGGCCAGAGCTTCGAGGCCCCAATTCTATTAGTCACACTGGGGCAAGGAAAGGGGGCGATAGGGGGGGGGGGTTGGTGGCCACCAGGGAAACTGAGGTAGAACAATTTAGGGCAGGGAAACTGAGGTATTACGATTCAGGGAAACTGAAGCATTACAGAAGGACACAATCTTATTGGTTATTTTTGAAATATCCTGAAAAGGTTTGCTATGAATATTTTTGTGCATATTACTTCTTTTTCTTTGCTTTTCATCTCTTTGGGGAGTTTGTCGATGGCTGGGTTAAAGGACATGCATAGTTTAATGAGTTTGGGGGAATAATTTCAAATTTCTTTCCAGAATTGCTGGACCAATTCACACCTCTACCAATAGAACACATGTATTGGTTTTCATACAGTCCCCAAAACATTTCTCATTTTCCTTTTTTGTCATTTTTGTCAATCTAATATACATGAAGTGGAACTTGAAACTTTTAATTTTCATTTCTCTAATTTTTAATGATTTAGAACATTGTTTCATATTCATGTCAATAACTTGAATTTCTTTCTTTGAAAGAAACCTGTTCATAGATTGATAATTTTAGCAAATGTCTCTCAGTCATATAAATTTCAATGAGTTCCTTCTTGAGAGAGGAATTATCTTTTAGCTTTCTTTGTATTCCTAGCACTCAGTATAGTGTTTGACACATAATAGGTGCTTAATAGAGGTTTATTGACTGATTATATCTTGTATATAGGATAAATTTGCTGCAAAGATATTTTTCCAGTTACCTGTTTCCTTTCTAATTTAAACTAAATTAGATTTGTTTGTGTAATTATATTCTATTACATTCATACACCATAATGTGTTCAGTCAGTCTTTAGTTGATGGGTAGGCACTCTGGTTTTGGCTTTTAGCTCACACACACACACACACACACACACACTCCTTTTCCAGACCTTACTGCCCTCTCTGGTGACATGGTGAACAATGACTAGCCCAGTTTTCTTTGAGAATTGCTCTCTATAGAACTTGACTCCATTATTTCCCTCTTGTTCAATCATTTCAATCCTTTCCAATTTTTTTGTGATATTATTTAGGGTTTTCTTGGCAGAGATACTGTATTGGTTTTCCATTTCCTTCCCTAGCCCATTTTACAGAAGAAGATATGGAGGCAAACAGAGTTAAGTGACTTGCCCAAGATAACACAGCTAAGAAGTGTCTGAGGCCAGAATTGAATTTAGTGTCAATTTTGGTAACAAATGATCAAAGAGTTACAGTGATTTTGCAATCAATCACTTTTGCAAAAGTACCAATGAGTTCACAGAGCTCAAAAGCAAAAAAAAAATTCTTTATTCCATTGGGGAAGAGAAATTGGGCTCCTTATTGGGTCTTCTTCTAGTAGGAGACTCAAGGCACTGGGGTTAAATCTTAATTAACATATTTAGGACTAAATAAAGAATCAGTCAGTGTAATATAGTAATAGTGAAAAGGCACAACAGCAACAGCAAGGTTGTCTAGTAATAAAAAGTCCATTCATAGCAAGTTTATTTATGTCTAAGCCTGTTGGCTCTTGCCCAATCTGAGGGACCATCAGTTCTGTAATTTACTTATAGCAATGTTTATCCAGAGGGTGAGTGCAAAGCATTGTTGTTATGCCAAGTTCAGGGCAGAGCATTCCAGTATCTTTGCCTGGAAAGACACTGAAGTGAGGTAAAATGAGTTGGACATGAGTGAAAAGGACTGAACAAAAACAATAACAACCAAAATCCTGATTGGTAGAATGTAGGATTAATGACACTCAGCTCCTCTCCTCTACAACAGTCATTAGGAAATGGGATTAGCATTGAAGAAATAGGATTAACGTTGAAGGAATGAGATTAGTCTTTAGAGGATGGAATTAGTCATGAGTGGACTATCCTAGTTGCAGGCTGGCTGGACATTTTACCCCAAAGGTCAAGCAAGGTTTAAACATGGAGGTCACCCAGACTAAATTTTTCCCCTGGCATTGACTTTTTAGAAAAGAAAGGCAAATTGTGGTCCTTTGCTGGAGAAACTCATATTCTAAAGGGAGACATAATATGTAAACAAATAGGAATTAGAATACATACACAGAGTAAATGAGAAAGAATCTCAGGTAGAAGCCATTAGCAGTGAAAGCTGGGAAAAGCCACCTATCAATTTTGGATTTGAGCTGTGACTAGAAGGAAGCTAGGAAAACTAAGAAGCAGAAGGGAGCACCTCCCAGACTAGGGGACAATGTAAAGAGATGGAAATAGAGATGGAGTGTTGTGTGAGAGGAATAGCAAGTAGGATAGTATTGTTAGAGAGTAAATGTGCAATCTATTTTTAAAAATTATACTTATGTCATTGTAATGTTTTTATTCTATAAAGTAAAAAAAAATTAAGTGACTAGAAAGGCAGGAAAGAGCTAGGAAATCTAGCCCAATTCATGCTTCAGAAAAATTCCTGAGGCATCATAGTGAAGAATGAAATGGACTAAGGAAAGACTTGAAGCAGAAAGATCCATTCGAAGTAACATAAGCATGATGAGGGCCTGAAATACAGTGTGGGTTGTGTGAGTGAAAAGGATACATACATGAGATTTGTTCTATTTTTCTTCTATTCACTGCCCCAGTTTCTCCCTTTACAAAGCTCTTAGTGGCATCCAGTTTCCTCATTCTTCCTGCCTTCTGGCTGTCCAAAGGTTATGCCCTCTCATTCCACAACATTCCCTCTCTAACCTCCCCCCCCCAAATCCAAAGCATAAGGCAGCCCTGCCCCAAGGACAAAATGCCCTACATCAGAAAAAGCCAAACTGATGTTAGTACCTTAAGACATTCAGTTCTCTCTCTCTCTATCAAACACTTAAGGTAGAAATTATTCAAATCCATCAATTAAAAGCAAACTCACATAAATAATGCATTTTCTGCCTAACATAGCTTTATTTGTCTCCTAGTATTCACAATCAAGGCAGTTAACTTTACTAATATGCAAGTCTTAGCATATTTTTAAGCTTTGAAGCACTTGTGGAATTGAAACAAAAATGCCAGGTATAATTATTCATGAAGGTTTTTTTTAAGAAGAGGGGGCATTTGCCAGACAAAACTCCTCAAGCATCAAAAAGATGACAGAAAAAATGATACCCTTATGTCATGTTTTTATGGTTCTATTCTTTGAAAGAACTTGAAAGTGCCATGCAAATACTCATTTGTATGTTTATAATACTCTATTGAAATCTGACAAATGCAACTTTATGTCTGTTTCATAAGTGAACCCCATCTTAACTCAAGATATGAATCCAGGTCCTCTAATTCCTAGGGCTATATACTGTTACTGAACTCAATGGAATCATGGAGCTAAAATGGACTTTAGAAAATCCTCAAACCCATACAAAGTTCATCTCTTTATCTTACAGAGGAGGAAATTTCCCCAAAGATATGTAGATTGCTAATGACTAGTCTCCATTTTTTTCTGTTCAGGACCCTTTGTATCACCCCAAATTACTTCCACAGTAATGTCTTCCCTATCATATAAGGAACAGACTTCTCCACTCTGCAGCTGTTTCTGTACATGGTTTCAATTCCAGGAAACAAGATCATCATTTTAAATCTCATCACCATGTTGCTAATACAATTCTTGATTGACACCACTTTCCTCAGCTTCCCTCTCTTCTGATTGGAAAACTGGAAGGTAGAGTACCAAAATGATTCTAAAACCTTCCTTTATAGAGGGCACAAACTGGACTCAGCCCATTCCATGAGACATCAACTGCTCTTCCTGGTTTCAACTACACAGAACAAAATTCTTTGCCTTAATTTTATATCCCCAAAACTTCGCTTAGTGCCTGCCACATAGTAGATTTATAATAAATGTCTATTGAAGTGAAATGAATTTTTGATTCCATGTCCAGGCAGAGACTAGCAATATACCATCTTAAACCAACAAGACAAAGAAACTTCCTTTGTCTCACTCCCAGATTCTCTTATTGAGAACCTACTGAGGCTTCTCATGGGGTCAATGTAGACACATTACCAAGGTTTAAAATATTCTATGTCAATACTTGAAACCATAACACATAACCCTCCAAAAATACATTTACTTTAAAGTTTATTGATATTATTTATTTTTCTCTCACTTTGATTTTCTAATATATCCTTTCCCCTTCCTAATTTTGTAACACAGAATAAATAAGAAAGGGGAGGGAGTAAGGGAAAGAAAAGCAATTTATCAAGATCAACTGAAACACCAACTAGTTGATAGTATATAATATTTCATATTCATGGTGTCTCATCTTTGAAAAGAAGATAAAGAGGTATATTTTTTCAACTTTTCTCTAGGGTCACATTCATCTGCTACAAATTATATAGTTTTCAGTTTCACTTTTTTTCTTTTCCATTTACATGACTGAAATCATTATATTAATTGCTTTCTTGGTTTTGCTCATTTTACTCTTCATCAGTTTATATGTATGCTTAAGTTTCTCTGAAAATTCCTGAATTTTCATACAGCACAGAAATACTCCATTATATGTGTCACAATCTGTTTATACATTCCCAGCATCTACAATATTTGTAAGTCTTTGCTCCCACAAAAAGTAGGAGCAAAGTCTTAGCAAAGGCTATGACTCATTTGGTATATATGGAATCTTTTGATGTGTTTACTCTCTCTAATCAGTCAGAGGATACAACTGATTGAAAGTAAAGTCATTTGATGAAATACAAAAGTATAAAAAACAGCAATACCTCTTCAACCCTGCCATAAATCTGGTGCATACTATCTCACAAATATATAAAACATCAAAAGGAAGAGTAGGTATGCCTAAGTATTGCATATCAGATACATAAAGAGGGAACACGATGTTTTTTGGATCTCTTTCCATCTTCTGTCAAAAGCATAGCATCTAGTAAATAATTCTCTATTTGCCTTGTTGAGAATGTCATGTTTCAAAATGTAAAGGAACCAATGATAGGAAATTCTATTCTGTATCTGATTCTCACTAACAGGGAGTTATTTGTTGATGCAGTGGAAATGATAGGTGAAGTGCAGGCTTTATACACTAAGGGTTGGTTGGTTAGTTGTTTTTCTTTCTCAGAGAGGAACAAAATGATAGCACTTTATTAGAATGGAACTTTTGTGCATCTGACTGGCTCAGAATGGTCTGACATAGGTTCGAGCATGAATAGTTCATATGAATGTTTGAAGTGAATTCTCTAATTTGGCACATCTCACATTTCTTCTGAGCTAATTCAATTCTGGTTGGCTCCAACACAGCACCTTCTCTGGTGAGAGCATACCATGCTGGGGAGTCCTATGCTTCCCATGTTATGGAATCAATTCTAAACTTCTTAAGAGAAACCTTGAGAGTGAGAGAGAAAATAGAGAGAGCTTTACAAAATGTAAAATAGAGAATTTTCATTATACAAAATTCTCAAGGTTTTTTTCACAAATAAAACCAATGCAACGAAAATTAAAAGGAAAGAAAATTGGGAGAAAAAATTGCAATAAATATCTCTGATAAAGGCCTCATTTTTCATATATATATAAAACTGAGTCAAATTTATAAAAATACAGGTCATTCCCCAATTGAAAAATGCCCAAAGGGTATAAGCAGGCAGTTTTCAAACAAAGAAATCAAAGCTATCTATGGTCATAAGTAAAAATGCTCTAAGTCATTTTTGATTAGAGAAATTAAATTTAAAACAGCTCTGAGGTATCATTTTTCAATTATCAGATTGGCTAATATGACAGAAAAGGAAAATGATAAGTGTTGGAGGAGATATGGGAAAACTGGGACACTGAAGCAGTGTTGGTAGAGTTGTGAACTAATCCATCCTTTCTGGAGAACAATTTGGAACTGTGCCCAAAGGGATGTAAAATTGTATATAGCTTTTAATGATGATACTGCTAGGTTTATATCCAAAGACATTTAAAAAAGAAGGAGGGAGATGGCCTATTTGTATTTATATTTATAGTAGTTCTTTTTGTAGTGGATCAGAATTGGAAATTGACAGAATGTCCACTAATTGAAAAATGGCTAAATAAGCTGTATGATTATTATCATTGTGCTGTAAGAAATGACTAGCAGAATGAGTTTAGAAGAACCTGAAAAGACTTACATGAACTAATGCAAAGTAAAGTGAGCAGAATCAAGATAGCATTATACACAGTAACAACAATATTGCACAATGAAGAACTGTGAATGACTTGTATATTCTCAGTAATACAAAGATCTAAGATAATCCCAAAGGACTCATGATGAAACATGCCATCTGCCTCCAGAAAAAGAACTAATACTATCTGAATACAGACTGAAACATGCTTTTTTCCCTCTCTCCCTTCATTTCTCCCTCCCTCCTTCCTTCCCTCACTCTCTCCCTCCCTTCTTTTCTTCTTTCCTTTCTTTTCTTCCTTCTCTCTTTCCTTCCTTCCTTGCTCCCTTCCTTCTTTCTTTCCTTGCTTCCTTCCCTCCTCTCTTTCTCTTCCTTCTTTCCTTCTTATACAAAATGACTAATATGAAAATATTTTACATGATTACTTATATACAAACTTTGTTGGATTTCTTACTATCTCAGGGAAGGGGAAGGGGAGAGAGGAAAGGATAGAATCTGAAACTCAAACCTTTTGAAAAATGTTTAAAAATTGTTTTAACCTATTTATAATTGAAGAAAGATAATAAAATGCTATATATAAAAAGGAAAAATTTGTAGAAGATGGGGAAACAAGGCTGGGTAACAGAAAATAAATAGAAAAGAATTTCAGTAAAAAGTGTCAAAAAAAAAAGTTGAAGTTGGGGCAGCTAGGTGGTGTGGTGGATAGAGCACCAGCCCTGAAGTCAGGAAAACCTGTGTTCAAATATGGCCTCAGACACTTAACCCTTCCTAGCTGTGTGACCCTGGGCAAGTCACTTAATCCCAATTGCCTCAGCAAAAAAGAAAAAAAGTTGAAACTCAGAATGAGTGGAGGATAATGAGGGAAGCCAAGCAAAAATAACTTTGAATTGGAAACTTTAAAAATGACTCTATTGGGAGTACAAGTAAAATCAAAGAATATATAGGACCTTTGCTTGTGGTGGATATTACTGTAATAACCAATAAGAAAAGGAACAAGTGTTTAATTCTTATTTTATATGTACTTTGTCTGAAAAAGAGAATGTCCTTTACTTTGGAATCAACAGGAAAAATGACAAACATTAAGTTGACATCTAAGATAAGTAAGCAAAGAGTAAGAGGGCACTTATCCTTGATTAATTAGAGTCATCTGAGCCAGATAAACTTTATCCTTGGATCCTGAAAGAGCCATTAGTTGTGATTCCTGAGAGACTGTTAGTGATATTTTAGAAATCATGAAAAAATCTGAGAAGTACCAAAGGATAGGAGAAGTACAAATGCTATTTTGATTTTTTTAAAAAAGGAAAGACAACAATCTGCAAACTATAGACTTCAATTCCGGAGAAAGTTCTCAAATTGTTATTTAAAAGATCATTGGTGAATATTTAGAAAAGAAAATGGTTATTAAAAAAGAGTCAGTAAGGCTTTATCCAGAACAGATCATGCCAGACTATCCCCACTTACCTTTTTGATAGAATTACTAAATTACCAGATGAGGAGAATGCTATTAATATAGTCTAATTGGATTTTAGCAAAGTTTTAAAAAATAATATTCTTGTGGAGAAATTTGAAAGATATAGATTAGATGACAATGAAATCAATTGGATTCTGAAGCGGTTGGACAGATGGATTCCAAGAGTAGCTGTTAATGATTTATTGCCAGTGGAATAGAAGGTTTCTAGTGAAGTACTCTTGACCTGAGTGCTTGGTCCTAGACATTTTTATCACTGTACATGACCTGCTCATCAAATTTGCAGATAATACAAAGCTGAGAGGAATTGTTAAAATACTGAATGACAGATTCAGAATCTAAAAGAGTCTTGAGAGATTATCAGACTGAGTTTAATCTAGTAAGATAAAATTTAATGGGCATAATTAGAAAGTTTTACTCTTTGGGTATTAAAAATGCAACATGTGTAACATAGAAAGGTGTGTATAGACAATAATTGTTCTGAAAAAAATATAAAAGTTTTAGTAGAAATGAGTAAACAACCTTGAACTCCATTAGGAGAGGCAAGAATAAAGGAGGTAATCTATCTACATTCAACCCTTGTCACATCTTCTCTAGAATATTTGAGCACCATGGTTTAAGATGGATATTGATAAGCTAGAAAATATTCACAGGATGATAACCAGGATGGTGATGGAGTTTTGGCTCAAGATAAAAGAAGATTGGTTGAAGGAAATGAGTACATTTAACCTGGAGAAAAGAGACGTTATTGGGAGGTGGAAAAAGTGGAATATGATAATTATTTTCAGTATTTGAATAGCTGTCATTTATAGAATGATTGTTTTTATTTGGCCCCAGACATCAGAACAAAGAGCAATGGCTAGAAGTTTCAAAAAGGTAAATTTAGGCCTGATATATTAAAAAATTACTAATAATTAGAACTAGCAGTGGAATGGATTTCTGCAAGAGGTAGTTGGCTATTGCTACTCGGAAGTCTTTGCTTAGTGATTTGGATATTCTAGTGAGGATTCCTTTGGCATATCTGTTTGACTAGATGGTCACTGGTGTCTCTTCTACATCTTAGATTTTGTGATTTTTAGGATTAGAGAGCACACATATATAGAGGAACATGTGTGTAGCAGAGGAACTCAGGAGTTTAACATTGTAGTATCATCAGTGTTTTCCAGTGATATCATGCTATTTAGTTAAATCTTACTTTCTGAGCAACTAATCTCTGTTATTCATAACTAAGCTTGCAGTAATTTCTTCTTCCTACAATTCTCTCTCTGCTTTGGGTTATTTTCACATCTACCACCAATGGATCTTACATGCACTCTTTAATCAAGTTGCTACCTTTCTCATGAGTGGATTATTCAACTCTCTCTTGCTGTCTGTCTCTCTGTCTCTACCTATCTCTGGCTATCTGTCTCTAAGACCTAGAATTTTGGCTTCAATTCTGTTAGTGAGAAAGGAGGACTTGAGCTCTATATTGATATACCAGTTATTGGACTAAAGAAAAAGCATTAGTTAATTATGTTGCTTTCTTTCTATGAGTAGAGAAGACTCAGCTTCTAGGAGCTAATTTCCTAAAGAACACAGGAAAGCCAGTCAACTAGTTAATTAGTTCTTTATTGGCATTTAGTATGTCTTTTGAACTGCTTCCTTTTGCTAGTAGATTTAGATATATCTCGTCTCTTAGCTGTCTCACTCTTTTCATTTAGTGATTGCCAGATTTTACCTCCCATTACCATTATCTCCCAAAACCATTTCAGAGGATACCTTCCAACACATTGCAAATCACTATTCCTGTCTGAGGGGTAGCTAGGTGGTACAGTGGTCAGAGTGCTAGGTTTGAAGTCAAGAAGTCTCATCTTCCTGAGTTCAGATTTGGGCTCAAACACTTAACTAACTAGCTCTGAGGTCACTTAATCCTGTTCGACTCAGTTTTCTCATCTGTAAAACCAACTGGAATAGGAATAGCAAACCACTTCAGTAATTTTGCCAAAAAAATATCAGATGAGATCATGAAGAAGTAGACATAATTTGAAACAACTAAGAAATAAAAACCACATGTCTGCCTGAGGAACAACATATGCCATTAGTCCTGCAGTATCCTCTGGGTCTTCCAAGGAAATGACCAGGTAGAGGAAGGCAAGAGAGAAAGAGTCTGGATTAGGTTGCTGCTGCACCTCAAATCCTTTATTCCAAATTCCTTCCTTTTTACATGTAAATCTATCTGGTAGTAACTCTTTGATCTTTCACTTCCTGAACTTCTATAGTACAGTTGAAAAAAAGGCTACTCTACCTAAAGTATCCCTCCTAATATATATAATTGGAAGAAAGTCCTTCCATGTTTAGCCTTTTGCTGTATCTAGGGGAAATCCCACTTACTGGTGCAAAGACAACAAAAAGCAGCCCTGGGAACATATGGCACTCCTGCCAGTCAAGGTCTGTTTCTGACTACATAGTAGATATTTCACATGTACACTGAACCACAATGTGGGGTGTGAAGAGTGAGGCAGTCTATGCTTTTCTATCCTTTTCCTGAATTAAGAGATACTTCCTGGTTTTTATAAAAACTTTCATCATTCAACAGCCATTCTCTACCATGATGGTGAATATTTATTTCAGTTTCTATAGAGCTTTCAAAGTTTCATTGCAAAAAATGCCCTGCCAATTGGGCACTATCAATTAGATAATGATGTATCAATTATGGTAAATAAATGTAATGGAATACTGCAGTGTCATAAAATTAATAAAAGGGACAAAGTCAAAGAAACTTGAGAAGACTTGTGATGATGAACAGATGCAGAGTGTGAGCAGCACAAGGAGAACAATTTACACAATACCTAAAATAGTCTAAAGGAAAATTATTTTGAAAGATTAAGGACTTTTATCATTGTTTATTCATTTTGTTGTGAGTTCTTTTGAAGTTATCTTAATATAGATACTGAAGTGGTTTGCCATTTCCTTCTCCAGCTCATTTTACAGAAGAGGAAACTGAGGCAACTGGACTCAAGTGACTTCTCCAACATCACACAGCTAGTAAGTATCTGATGCTGAATTTGACCCCAAGTCTTTCTGATTTCAGGTCCAGTACTTTATAAATTGCATCACCCACCTAGTTGCCCCTTTAAAAATTTGATTCAATTTAATGTCTAATCATTACTATAGAAGAGTGATGACAAAGCCTGCTGCCTACCTCTTGGTGGAATGACAATCACAGATTTTCAGATAGCCAGTGGGTGAATTTGCTTAACTGTACTCATACTTTAAAAGAAAAAGTGTTTATCTAGGAGAAGGATGGAAAGTTGTTGGGGAGTTTTATAATATAAAAAGGTAGTGAGAGTAGAACAAAGAAAAGAAAGAAAAGAACATCAATGGAATTTTTAAAAATATATAAAAGAAAACAGAAAGAAGCTCAAAAGGAAATAGAGACAAGCAGAGAAGTTCTGGTACTGTCATGTAAAATCTAATATACATTTTAATAAATCTAAGCTGTATATAGCATATATTCATGGTTTTAGATGTACAAACAAAAGCAAAAACAAAAAAAAAGTCCCATTCTGAATGAGAGCTCTAAGAGCTACCTCTGAAAATTAAGGCTAAATAAAGAAAATATTATGCAGAAAAAATGTCCTACTCACTATTGATAATAGAAATGCAAATTAAAACAACTCTGAGTTACCACCTCACATTTATCAGAATGGTTTATGTGATGGAAAAGGAAAATGATAAATGTTGGAGGGGATGTGAGAAAACTGGAACACTAATGCAGTGTTGGTGGAGTTGTGTACTAATCTAAGCTTTCTGGACAGCAATTTGGAATTATGTCTAAAGGGCAAACTGCATATCTTGTATCCCAAAGAGATAAGGGAAAAAGGGGGGAAAGAACCTATTTGTACAAAAATATTTATATCAGCTCTCTTTCTGGTGGCAAAGAATTAGAAACTGAGGGGATGTCCATTAGTTGGGGGAATGGCTGAACAAGTTGTGGTATATAAATATAATGGAATACGATTTTGCTATAAGAAATGATGAGCTTTTCACAACCACAGAAAGAACTGATGGAATCTGGATGCCAATTGAAGTATACTATTTTCATTTTTTCCCATACTTTTACTTTCATTTTGTCTGTTTCTTCTTTCAAAACATTAATAATGTGGAAATATACTTGACATGTTGCACATATGTAACCTATATCAAAATGCTTACTGTCTTAGGGAAGTAGGAGGTAAAGAAATGAGGAAAAAAAATTGAATCAGAATTTTCAAATGAATGTTAAATATTAAAATCTGTCTTTACAGATGCAATGAATGTAATGAAAAAAATGCTATTAAAAACAAAATGGGTACCAGCCTTATATGATAGGATAAGAAAATAACATTGCCAAATCTTGAAGTGAATTTTAAGTAGTAATATGGAGTACTTTTAGACTTATACATTCTTAGAGATAGAAAGGACTTTTAAGATTATCTAGCAAAAGAATCATTATTGTTTGACAGACATAGAAATTGAAGAAGCTAATGATCTCTTTATGGTTTTACAAGTAAATGTGGCTGAGCTCAGACTTGAAGCCAGATTCATAATTCAGGGCTTTTGCTTGGAAATGGGTCAGAGATGCCTTAAAGGAAAAAAGAGGAGGGAGTAAAAGTATGTGGAACTCAAAATTATAAAAAATGAATACTCAGATCAACAGGATGATTTCAAAAAAGCCTGGAGAGACTTACATGAACTGATTTTAAGTGAAGTGAGTAGAACCCAGAGAACATTGTATATAGCAACAAGGTTATGTGATGATCAATTGTGATGGACTTGGTTCTTTTCAACAAGGAGGTGATTCAAGGCAATTCTAATAGACTTGTGATGGAAAGATACATCTGTATCCAGAAAGAGGACTGTGAGGACTGATCACAACATAGTATTTTTACCTTTTTTTGTTGTTTGCTTTAGTTTTGTTTATTTTCTTATTTTTTCCCTTCTTTTTTCCTTTTTGATCTGATTTTTCTTGTGCAGCATGATAAATGTAGAAATACATATAGGAGAATTGCACATGTTCAACATATATTTGGTTGCTTGCTCTCTAGGGGAGGGGGTGGGGAAGAAGGGAGGGAAAAAAATTTGGAATACTGAGTTTACCGGGGTGAACATTGAAGATTATTTTTGCATGTATTTTGAAAATAAAAAGCTATTATTTTTAAAAAAATTTTTTAAAAAGATGACTGCATATGAAACTGCAAAAAAAGAATGCTAATTTTTTGTTGACATGTAATTGAATTAAAAAAAATAAAAATAAGACAAAAAAGAAACTGGGCATGAGATAAGAAAAGTCGTATCTAAATTGGCATATTTCACATGACCATTACAGAAATTCTCAGCATAGAGAATCAAGATAGATATAATGGGTAAACTCTTTTATGCTGAGTTCTTTTCAAGAGAGAAATAAAATAGCCTGAGTAACCATTGTTTTTTCTCATCCATGACATGTGGTTAAAAAGATGATTTATTTTTCTAAGGTAGACAACACAAACCTTGGTCTAAACCTTAAAGCATATTTTAAAATTTCAAATTCAAAAGTAAGAAATGTAATTGGTGTAGACCATAAATGAATACTTGGCAAAAATCATGTAATACCTTCCATGTAATTTTGCCCATGTGTTCAGAGTGAACCCTGTTTAGGATCACAATATCTAGGGGTAGAAGAGAACTTAGCAATCATATGCTCTTGTTGTTCAGTCATTTCAGACATGTCTGACCCCATTTTGGGTTTTCTTGGCAGAAAGCAATTTGCAATTTCTTTCTCCAGCTCATTGTTTAGATGAAGAAATTGAAGCAAACAGGATTAAGTGACTTGTCCAGGGTTGTACAGCTAGTAAGTGTCTGAGGCTGATTTGAACTCTTAAAGATAAGTCTTCTGGACTCCAGGCTTAGTGCTCTATCCATTGTACCACCGAGCTGTCCAGTAAACCTCTAATTCAAACCTGTTTCCAAGAGGAGGAAGCAGAACACTGGAGAAATTACGTTACTTACCTAAGATCAGAAGCTAGTGATTGAGCCACTAAATCCAAATACAGTCTGCTTTCCACTATAAAACAATTGCATTGGAAAATTGCCCACAAGAGGTTTCACCCATGTCTTTGGATGAATATTTTGTGAATAATAGAGAGGCAGCATCATACATTAGTTAAAGAGTTGCCCTTTCAGTCAGGAAAACCTATATATAATATGTATATGTTTCTAACTCTAGTCAACTCTAAAAGACTCTAAGTTGTAGAAGTTACTGGTCTTCCTTAATGGAAGGCATTTCCTTACTGGCTACAAACCAACAAAAGCAGGAAACACCAGAACTATTAGACATACATACAGACTAATAACAGACTAAATAACAGACTAAAAATTGAACAGTGTTTTATATATATATATGTATATATATGTATATATATATATAGTCAAGGATTATATATAGTCGAGGATTCAATAAGTGCAATTTTATGATGAGTAGTAGTGTAATAGGTATACCTCTTTTGGACAAGATGTGGTAGCTTTTATGTACTTTCCTTTCCATTACATTCCATAAATATATTATTATTATTTTCATCTGGAAAATTGGTTCAACCTTCAAATTAAATAAAAAACCCATATCCTGATTGGATGTTGGATTCAATTCCATCAGTGATATCATTTGTAAGTAAACTTGCCATTTGGAATGCATCATGCATTGAAGATAAATATAGAATTATGATTAAATATTGTGACTTGTTATATTGCTGAAAATAGCTCTGTCAAGTTCATAAGAAATAATATTTTCTTGAGTAAAGAGCAATGCAAATCAGAGATAGAGAATGATCAATTACTATCATTCAGTTTTAACACATAGGAAAGAATAGATTATGTATTATGGGAAATTACAGACCTAATTACCAAGAGTAATGATGCTATACATAAACATCTAGCTTCTCAGCAGGAGGTAATTATATTAGTTAGTGATAGGTTTGAAAAAATTAGCATTCTAAGCCTTATTGTGTGAGTTGGCAGGATTTCCACATTAAATCTACTTTCCAGGGTCCACTATGATGGATTGATTACTTTCTAAGAATGTGTTCGGTGGGCAATAGCACAACATGAAAAATATCCATTGGGACAAATGCAGGTTCTGTTTGTGTTGAAGATCATTACAATAGAGGCTGTCTACAAGGCATCCATTCAGAGATTATAAGCAGCATTGATTTAGTTTACAGACTCATACAACCTACAAAAAAGCAGGCAGTCTCCAAGCTGCAAAGTCCCTGGAGAGGAAAATAGAATGACCTGACATGGACCAATATGAATAGCACTTGCTTTTCCTAATTACTCAATCCATCAAAGAAGAGTCATCTTAAGGTGAGTTGGGGTAAGTCATACTACCCATGCTTATCTTTCAGGATAGTTGGCTGTTGTCTTTCATTCCTGAAGGAGACCAAAACAATATCACTATTTTGGGGCCAAGATTTGGGAAGACTGTGGTGGTTCATCAGACCAATATGTCCTCCATCAGGCACAAAAAGTTAATATGAACATTTGGAGAAACCTTGAAAGTCCTTGTATCCTTTCTTCTGATGTCCATGTGAATGCTTGCCTTGTATGAGTTATTCTTAAAATAGTCTTTTAGGCAAATTTACATTTGGCATTCAAATGGTGTACTGTATGTCTAATAGTTCTGGTGTTTTCTGCTTTTGTTGGTTTGTCCTTAGCCAAAGTTTACGAAGCTATGTCATCTTTTCCTACCATTGCTTATATACTTATATTACCTACATTACTACAATATTTAATCACTGCTTGCTGACAAAACATTTTGATAATCTGGATTTATCATGCCCTAAATTTGGTTCTCTCAATCAGACAATTCTTCCCTGATCTCAAAGCATGGGAGGTAGGGAAGTCATCTGAACTGTTATAATAACTACTAATTATATAGCACTTTAAGAAACTATAAAATGTTTCCCTCAAACAATGTCCAGAAAGGTTATTTGCATAGTAGCCAGTAGACAATTTGTATAACCTGGTCTAGTTGCCCTAGAAAGAGGAAAAGACAGAATAAAAATGATCCCAAACTTCAAAAGTCTCAGGTGATGGTACTGATGTTAGCAAGGGGCACAAAATAACAACAGACTCACTCTGAGTTGACCTGTATTCAGGACATTGTATATCATCTCCTGGGTATCCAGTGGCTATTCTCGACTTTTGGAAGAGGTACTGCCTAGCCAGAGCAAAGGAGGATAATATAAAGAGAGCTTTCATCTTTTGCTGATTCTCTTGGACTTAAAGGATTTTTGTTCACTCCTACTGTTTCACTCAGAGGCTCATGAAAAAAATCACAAGTGACATAAATGACTTAGAGTTGATTTATCCAGATAATAATATTATTTTTGGGGAATCTTTGAAAAAGATTAGAAGAGACTCCAGGGAGTATTGGATTAGTTAGAGGCTGCTGATCTAAAACTATCAATTGTACAAATAATAATGATGATAATGATAATAGCTAATATTTTATGCCCTCTGAAAAGGACTATACATACATTATTGCATTTGATCTTCACAACAACCCTGTATGATAGGTATAGTTATTATCTTCCTTTTACAGATGGGAATACTAAGACCAAAATTAAGATCCTTGCCTAAGGTCACTCTGCTAGTAAACATCTGAGGCAGGACTTAAACTCAGATCTTCTTGACTTCACATCCATTGTTTTTACCCATGGCACCACTTAACTGCCTCCAAAATGCCAGTTTTGTCCCCTTACTGGTTTTGTATACTTGTCAGCTGCTCCTTACACACAAGAGGTCTCTTTAGATATCTCTGGGAATGTTTCTTTGTTGAACCACTCAAACAGTCTTCTGTTTTCCTTTGAAGGTTCGTTCAAACTGATTTTAAAGTCATTAATATCCTTTCTTTCCCAGAGCTAGGGCAGTGTACTTCCTCCTGACATTAGTACTTCCAATTGACTCTTTTGGACTTTAGAGTATATCTCATGGTTGTCCTTTCACTTATTTTTCTTCCTCTTGTCATGCCCTAGGAAAACTAGATTGAATTAGGATTATTTCTCAGAGATTTTATATATATATATTTGGAATGATTAATTCTACAAAATCTTACTCTGCTGCCTCATTGTGATATGACAGTGGCATGCAAGCTAAGGCAGGTTGTACCATGCTGGAAGGGCTTTGAATATGCTCCCTAGAGGGAGACTATATCTGCTTCCTGAGAAATTATCTGGAAAAATAATTGGAGAGGTAAATCACCAGGATAATGGTCATTTGGTGATGAATATGCTAACCCAAAGATGACCCATTAAACAAAGAAAAATATAAAAAGGCCCTTAGTCTTATTTGTCTGCCTTCTCTTTCTTTAGCAACTATATAAGACTAGAGGAAAAGGGTCTTAGGAGGAACTAAGAATCATATTTTTAAAGCTATCTAATGTTAATTGAGCTCTAAATGTGAGACCCTTGTCCAATGATAAAAAAGTAGACATACTATCTCAAGAGTAAATTCAAGAGTAAAGCTTGAAATTGTTATTTTATTTTTTTTCTTTATTTTTTATTAAAACTTTTTATTTGCAAAACATATGTATGGGTAATTATTCAACATTAACACTTCCAAAGCTTTCTGTTACAAATTTTCCCCCCTACTCCCCACCCCTCCCCTAGATGGCAGGATATCCACTACATGTTAATTATGTTAAAATACTTGACAAATCGAATATATGTATACATATTTCCCAACTTATCATTGTTGTGCAAGAAAAATTGTATCTACAAGAAAGAAGAATCAGAGAAAGGAAACACAATGCAAGCAAACATCAATAGAGAGCATGAAAATGTTATGTTGTGGTCCACATTTCACATCCCTCTCCCTGGGTATATATGGCTTTCTTTACTAAACAATTGGCAATGGTTTGAAGCATTTCATTGTTGAAGAGAGCCATGTCCGTCAGAATTGATTGTCATATAATATTGTTGTTGCCGTGAATAATGATCTCCTGGTTCTGCTCACTTAACTCAGCATCAGCTCATGCAAGTCTATCCAGGCCTCTCTGAAATCATCCTGCTGGTCGTTTCTCACAGAACAATAATATTCCATAACATTCATATACCATAATTTGTTCAGCCATTCTACAATTGATGGGCATCCATTCAATTTCCAGTTTCTAGCCACTACAAAAAGGGCTGCCACAAACATTCTTGCACATGTGGGTCCCTTTCCTGCCTTTAAGATCTCTTTGGGATATAAGCCCAATAGAAACGCTGCTGGGTCAAAGGGTATGCACAGTTTGATAACTTTTTGAGCATAGTTCCAAATTGCTCTCCAGAATGGCTGGATCCGTTCACAGTTCCACCAACAATGCATCAGTGTCCCAGTCTTCCCACATCCCCTCTAATATTTGTCATTATTTTTTCCTGTCATTTTAGCCAATCTGACAGGTGTGTAGTGGTGCCTCAGAGTTGTCTTAATTTGCATTTCTCTGATCAATAGTGATTTGGAGCAACTTTTCATATGACTAGAAATAGTTTTAATTTCATCATCTGAAAATTGTCTGTTCGTATTTTTTGACCATTTATCAATTGGAGAATGGCTTGAATTCTTATAAATATGAGACAATTCTCTATATATTTTAGAAATGAGGCCTTTATCAGAACCCTTAAATGTAAAGATGATTTCCCAATTTGATGCTTCCCTCCTAATCTTGTCTGCATTAGTTTTGTTTGTACAAAAACCTTTTAATTTAATATAATCAAAATTATCTATCTGGCATTCAATTAAGAGTTCCAGATCTTCTTTGGACATAAATTTATTCCATCTCCACAGGTCTGAGAGGTAAACTATACTACGTTCCTCTAATTTGCTTTCAATATCACTCTTTATATCTAGATCATGAACCCATTTAGATCTTATCTTGGTATGTGGTGTTAGGTGTGGGTCAAGCCCTAATTTCTTCCACACTAGTTTCCAATTTTCCCAGCAGTTTTTGCCAAATAGCGAGTACTTATCCCAAAAGCTGGGGTCTTTGGATTTATCAAACACCAAATTGCTAAAGTTATTACCTAGATTGTCCTGATATCCTATCCTATGCCACTGATCAACTGCTCTATTTCTCAGCCAGTACCAAATGGTTTTGATGACTGTGCTTTATAATATAGTTTTAGATCTGGTACAGCAAAGCCACCTTCATCTGCCTTTTTTTTTTCATTAATTCCCTTGAAATTCTTGACCTTTTGTTCTTCCAAAAGAACTTTGCTACTATTTTTTCTAGATCTGTAAAATAATTTCTTGGGAGTTTGATTTTTGTGGCACTAAATAAGTAAATTAGTTTGGGTAGTATTGCCATTTTTATTATATTCACTAGGCCTACCCATGAGCACTTAATGTTTTTCCAATTGATTAGGTCTGATTTTATTTGTGTGGAAAGTGTTTTGTAGTTTAGTCCGTATAGTTTCTGACTTTTCCTTGGCAGATAGATTCCCAAATATTTTATGCTATCATCTGTTATTTTGAATGGAATTTCTTTTTGTATCTCTTGCTGCTGAACTTTGTTGGTAATATATAAAAATGCTGATGATTTCTGTGGATTTATTTTGAATCCTGCAACTTTGCTAAAGTTGTGAATTATTTCTAGTAGTTTTTTAGTTGAGTCTCTAGGGTTCTCTAAGTATACCCTCATGTTATCTGCAAAGAGTGATAAAAATTGTTACTTTAAATGAAATGAAAAGTAGAAGAAAGTCGAAGCTCAATGGCAGAAGGGCTCATAGTTTGTCCTTGAAGAGATAAGTAAAGGAACTGGTCTTATATATTAAAAGGCATCTATGTAATGCAATGGATAGGACCAGTCCTAGACCCAAAAAGATTCATCTTTCTGATTTCAAATCTATCCTCAGATATTTACTCTGTACAACACTGGGTAAATCACTTAACACTGTTTGCCTCAGTTTCCTCACCTGTAAAATGGGCTGGAGAAGGAATGGCAAATTATTCCAGTATCTTTGCCCCCCACAAAAAATCCAAATGGGGTGACAGAGTTGTACATGACTAAAAAAAAATTCAAAGGCAACAAGAAACACCATTTTTTGAAATATTACTTGGTCACTTACTATGACAGTGCTTGTTATATGTACTTATTACAGAAACATTTAACAAAAAAGCATGGAAATATTTATGAATTATGTGATAATATTTATAGCAAAAGGTAAAAAATCAGAGGATTTCTATAAATAAATAGATGAGATTCCATATTAAATTAACATATGCATTAATATTTGTTTATTTCAATGCAAATGCTGAAAATATAGTTCATGATTAAGGAATGAGAAAGGTGAAAATTTAGTGGCTTACCCAGAAGTCTCACTCCCTACACATAATGAATATATTAAGAATGGAAAAATATTAGACATATCAAGCACTGAACAAAAAAAGCACTAAGGCACTAAAAAGTTAATTATATTTTAACAGATAGGAAACTATTCATTAATGTTGTAGAATTCATTCTTGAATCAATTGTCTATACAACTGACTTGTTAGAGCAAACATAAAAAATGAATAGGAAATGAGATAAAATAATGACAATAAGAAAAAGAAATAGCATGCCAATAAAAAATCTCCAGTTTGGCCTATGAAAATGAATATCATATAGAAGATGATGCATAAGTATACATTGGTTTGAGCAGGATGCAACATCTAACCAGTTAGAAAGTTTGAAATAACAGGGGAACAAAAGATGTCCTCAAGGAAGAGTTGAGTGAGAGCAAGGAATGACTAATACATGGTCCTTTACTGGCATCCTAATGATATTTGAAGAAAATGGGAAATGTCTAGCAAAATGGGTGTGTCTCCTATTCTGAACTTATGGGAGGATATAGACTAAACATGAACTGTACAAGATGAACAGACATGAATAACTGTATTATGTATCACTGGAGAAGGAAATTTTCAAATCAATCAGATTACTGGCCCATTTAAGCATTTTTTGTTCTGATGTTTCTGGGGTATGTAGGTGACATAGTGGATAGAGTTCCAGGTCTGGAGTCAAAAAGACTCATTTTCCCAAATTCAGATCTGGCCACAGAAACTTACTAAATGTGTCATTCTGGGCAAATCATCTAATCCTGTTTGCCTTAATTTCCTCATATGTAAAACGAACTGGAAAAGGAAATAGCAAAGCACTCAGGAAATCCCAAAAATGTGATCACAAAGAGTGGGACACAACTGAAAAATGATTCAACAACACTGGACCTTTCAAAACAGGAAATAGATGAGAAAATGCTATTGACACCTATGAAGTATAACCAATGTCAATAAATTGCTTTAATGAAGGAATCCCAAAACTCCTGTCAGTCTAAGAACCCATGTAATCAGCAAACATTTGGTTTTCCTGCCAAGTAGAGAGAGGGAGCAAATAAAAACAACACTGGCTTAAGATATATTTGTATTTGTGAAAATCTTATGGAGAAGAATGGTGGGAGATTATGAATTTTATCAGTTCCTAAACAGCAAGAAACAGTGAAAGGAAAAATGTATTTGGAGAAAGTTTGGTGAAGTACCTTAACTAAGCAACATTATTGTTTGGTGTCTGAGAATAAAGCTGACAGAAAGACACCAAACAGAAGAAAGATGGAAATGAGCTGGAAAATTTTGATAATTTACCATCAAGGATAGAGGATGTATATTATTCAAAATCTAACATCAGAATTCAAGATGTACTTCTAGAAGAAGGAGACATGACATTGGAGAAAACAAAGTTGGAAAATTAGGTAAATTAGATGAAATATATAAAGAGGAAGTTCAAAGTGTAGGCAGTATAATTTTTTTTTTGTTCTTGAATATTTTTTTTATTAAAGCTTTTTATTTGCAAAACATATGTATGGGTAATTCTTCAACATTGACCCTTACAAAGCTTTCAGTTACAAATTTCCCCCCCTAGTCCCCACCCCTCCCCTAGATGGCAGGAAATCCACTACATGTTAATTATGTTAAAATACTTGACAAATCGAATATATGTCTACATATTTCCACCCTTATCATTGTTGTGCAAGAAAAATTGTATCTACAAGAAAAAAATTCAGAGAAAGGAAACACAATGCAAGCAAACATCAAAAGAGAGCATGAAAATATTATGTTGTGGTCCACATTTCACATCCCTCTCTCTGGGTGTATATGGCTTTCTTCATTGAACAATTAGAACTGGTTTGAAACATTTCATTGTTGAAGAGAGCCATATACTGCTGGGTCAAAGGGTTATCAAACGCACAGTTTGATAACTTTTTGAGAATAGTTCCAAATTGCTCTCCAGAATAGTTGGATTTGAGGCAGTATAATCTTAAGGGTTTTGAGTGATTGATTTTCAAGTTATCTGGAAGAGGGAATAGCAAAAGTGTGAGTGTGTGTGTGTGTGGGAATATAGCAATGCATCAAGGGCTTGAAAGAGTTGCTGGAGAATAGGCAGGTCTTGGATAATTATATAGTAAGTATCATCTTTACCAACTACTAACTAAAAGATGTATAATGCAACACATGGTACTTAATGTTTACTGATTATATAAAAAAAATGATACAGTAAGGCAAAGTGTCTCCTTTAGTAAACTTTTCCATCAAAGTGTCTGATGTATATGTCAAAACCACATAAGATTCTTTGGAAGATGCAACAGCAAAGCTAAACTTGCTTTTTCACTTTATTGTCATTAATATTATGCAAAGAATAAAACAAAGAGTCATATCATAGTTTCACAGGTGAAAACAGAAATTACAATAAAAGGGGGGATTTCCTATAGAGGGTGAGATTCTCCAAGATGCTTCTGTTTGTTGATGACATTATGCTGATTGCATTAAGCCCAGAACATTACAAAGATCCATAATCACTAAAAAGAAATTGGCCTAACTATTCAAAGAGGAAAAATTTAGTATATGAAGACTGAATAGCTATGCTATTCATTGAATGAATAGCATTTGGGTTATATATTTAGGACATATATGTAATTATGTATATATATATGCATATGTGCAAGTATAAATATACATCTTATATAGGCACTTCAAATGAATAAGTTAGATCCAAGAGGAAGAAGAGGGATGATTAACTTTGGAATATTCAAAATTATTTTAATGAACTCAAGTTTCTCCCTGAGGATCACCCATATTTGAATATTAAAATTACTTTGAGTCTATTAGTGTATCCCTTATAATAGCAAAAGAAAACTGATGAGCAACCCTAGTTCTTCACTGATATCTAGAGACAGAAATAATGCTTCCATGATGGTTTAGTCCTCTTTGGAGGATCTATGGGAAGATAAGCATAATAATCACAAAAGATAAGAAGACGTGGATGGGCGGCAACCTGTACCAGTGGAGGAAAGCATACACATATATGTATACATCTATATATGTATGTTTGTATATGTATATTTATTTTTGTGTATGGTGTTGGATTTGAAATTGGAAATGATGATATACAAATCACTGAGCACTAAACTCAAGTTCTTTAACTATAAAATAGAAATAAATTATCCATCTCATAAGGTTATTATGAGACTTAAATAAGACTGTTAAGTGTTTTGTAAATATTAAAGCAGTTAGAAATATTGATTGTTAATATTCTCCATTATATTATAGATACATAGATACATGACAACCCACTCTGGATCTTTTGAGACTAAATCTTTGAAAATCAATCTTGTGGAGATGTTGGTTATGTGGGTTACAGATATGGTTGCCAATAGTGTTATAGCAAACCTAATCACAGTATTTTATAAAATAACATAACCTCATTAATGACAATTAATGGAATGAACACTTTTAGGTTTTATCTAATCTCCTTCCATTAAAATTACCACTTTTTATGGACAATCCTTATTAAAGAGTTGTTGTTGTTGTTTGTCCTTCATTCTCAAATAATACCATGACATCAGGGAGGTGATCCATGATAAGCAAGAGTTGGATTTAAGTGAGGGTGGGCTGTGCAAAGTCATCAACTTCATTTTGTCCTCCAGAGTAGACCTTTATTAATTATCTATAGAAATGATCTGTCTTATCTAGACAACTGAGACAATCACAAATATCTAACTCCATAGTTGACCAATAAAAATGAAAGAATTAAATTTTTATACTTCAATTCTTTAATGAATCTACTATTTCATCAGTGTGAATTCTCTCAACAATGACACAATATACAACTCATCCAGGTCTTTGTTTTATATGATGCTTATGTGAGTCTATGCCCACAGGTCTTCCTTCTTATGGTACAGGTCTTTTTCATAAGGATGCCAATGGGGTTTAATATTTTTCTAGAATGGTGGCTTTCAAAGTGTGGTTAACAGACCCCCTAAGAGTCCCTAATACTTTTTCAGAGACTCTCAAAGTCAAAACTATTTCTCCAATAATACTAAGACATTATTTTCTTTTAAAAATAGTTTTCCTTTTTCTAACTACATATCTGTGGGACACTGAATTTGTTTTCATATTTTTCAATCAAAATGATATGTATTATTACAATAGATTGAATGCAGAGGCAAAGATGAGAATTAAGTCTATATTCTGGATAGATATCAAAGAAATTTGTAAAAACAGGCAAAACAATGTCTCTTCTATGTAATTTTGGTTGATAAATATAATTATTTATAATAAAAGATTACTGTTTATATATAATAGTTTCATTATTGTTATTTTCAAATGAGTAAAGAAATAAAATATTTTAAAATGTATCAGTATTTTAATTTCAAATACAATAAATATTGATAGATATAAACGATATGAAAGCTTTTTAGGATTCTCAATAATTTTTTTAAGAGTGCAAAAGTACCTGGAGACAAAAAGATTTGAGAAGTGGTATTCTAGGTATTTGGGGGATACTAATGGCAAATTGTTCACAAGTTATCTGTTGATCTCCTTACATGACTTGTTCATCTCTTTCTCCATTCATGTATCTCTCAGATGATACCTCTTTTGATATGTTGTAGTCTATTCACACCCATGACTCCCCTTTCCACTGTGCTTTGGATGATGTGCAACTGCAGTTCATAGAAAAAAAATTATTGTTTTTGCAGGGAAAACAACATATATGATGTTACAAGTTGAACAGTAATATTCTGTAATATGAGTCTATTGATTTCATTCATAAAATTCATGGCAAATATTTATCAATTTTCTAATTTCCAATCCAAATCCAACAAGTACTTAACTACCTACTATGTCCAACACACTGTGCTATGTACTGAGTTTACAAAAACAAAATGAAATTGCAGCCCCTTAAGAAACTGTGGATAGAAGACTGGGCCTAGAGTCAGGCATTTGGCTATCGTTCAGTCATTTTTCATTTGCGTTTGACTCTTCATGGCCCCATTTAGGATTTTCTTGGCTAAGAGTGGTTTGCTATTTCCTATTCCAGAAGTTATTTCCATCTTCCAGATGAGAAAACTGAGGCTAAAAGAATTAACTGCCTTGTCTAGGTTTACACTTTTAAAGGGGTTTGAGGCCAGATTTGAACTCTTAGAAAAAGTCTTTCTGAATTCAGCTCCATCTATTGCTCCATTTCTCTATGATCTCTGACCTTAGATACATTAGCTGTGTGATGTTGGATTACCTCAGAAGGTTGTTATAAGGATCACATAATATAATATTTATAAAATGATTAATACAGTGCCTGGTACATAGTAGATGATTAATAAATGTTTGTTCCTTTCCCTCTTCCTGTAAAAGTGTAACATACTCCCAACACATATTTTCATGGTATTGTGTTTTTCCATGCTGTTGAAAACTCCCAGTTAATTCTTTTTCCCAACTCAGTTACATTAATTAATTAGATTAGATTAGATTGACTGTTATTACTCTTTAAAAATATCTGCTATCAAAACAAAATAACCAAAACCATCCTCCAAATTATATTTTTGCATCTAAAGTTAAAATTTTTTAAAAAATGACGAGGTACTTCAAAACCCAAGACAAAGTTTTCATTGAGCAAGATCTCACAGGTTATCCGAGGTAGCTTTTATTTTTGATCCTGGTGTTCACTGGGTAAGAGTCAAGAATACCCAAAGGGCATCATGAATGAATGCTTTAAGTTTATGTAAAGCCTTTAGATTGCACAATTACATCCTTTACTGCCCCCCAGTGGCTCTCAGAATTTGGACCTTAAACCAACATTTTTCTTACATTATTCTTGTAATCAATTGTAATCAATTATTTCCTAAATATGAGAGAGAAAGGGAATGTTGCTGAGGTTACTTTTCCCCTTAAGGTTTTGTCATGAGAATCACAGATTTAGCAGCAAAAGAGACATTATAAGTCATCTAGCCCAATCCTTTTATTTTACAAATGATGAACCTAGAGAAGATTACACAGGCAGTTATGTGACAGAAGTACTCAGCTTATGAGGATAGTAATAATGATAGCATCAGGTCACATTTATTTAGTGAGTTCTTGCCTCAAGGTCCCTACAACTGAGGAGAACAGTAATTTTAAAGTTAAACTTCTGCTTTTAATCTTTATAGCAACAGAGCTAAAAACATAATCAAGTAGATTAGCTTTCGCTATCACTTTCTACAAGTTTTTCTCACTCTCTTCCCTTTTGTAGCACCTCTACCTCCCTCTATTAAAAAATAACAGTGCCTTTTTTTTCTTTCTTCCCAGAGTCTGCCTGTCAACAAGGAATGCATTTGTAAAATTAAACCAAAATCAGGTATTTGTGATAATGAATTCATTGCACAAGAATATATTAAAAAGAGAGACAGGATCACAGAATCTCCTTAGCTAACTGAGAGGCAACATGTTATTAGAGAAATTTACATGAGGCGGCTATAATAAGGGCTATTCTTTGAGAAATGCTTACTGGGAGAATTGCTGATTGTGTAGCAAGAGTGTACTCTCCTTTGATATCCACACAATGTCAAGAGATCTAGAACATCCCCACCACATAGACCAAGTGGAACCTTTGTGGAATATAGACAGGAAGAAATGGGCAAGAGTTGAAAGGGCATGGATGAGTTAGTATCTGCTTTATTAGAGGGAATGCCCAGTAAAAGAAATTATGTATGCATGACAGTTTCAAAGTATCTAAGGGAGGAATATGTAACCCAAAGTTATCAAATTCTTAAAAGTATTTATGTATCTGTTTATAGATATCCTATATTTTGCTTTTATATCACCTATGAAGTTCCAATGCATCTTCCCAAAGAGCCATGCCCCCATAATAAAGAATTTTTTTATTTGCTTTTTGCTGAGACAATTGGGGTTAAGTGACTCGCCCAGGGTCACACAGCTAGGGAATAAGAATTTTTAAAAGAAGGAAAATACAATTCATCAGAACTAACCAAGATATTGAAAAAGTTGATAAGTAGTTTTCCACACCCATAATCCTGCACTTCTGTTAAGAAGCAGAGATAGGATGAGGTTCCTTTTCATATATTTGCTTTGGATCCATGTTTGATCAATATTTCACAGAATTCATTTTCCATTGTTTACTGTTGCTGTTCCTTCCATATATACTATTATAATCTTTGATTATATTCTTTTTTTTTCTGGTTCTGTATTGTTTGTTTTGTATCACTTTGTCTAAGTCTTTCCAAGCTTTTCCATATTCATCACTTTTTTTTCCATTACAGAAAGATTATATTATATTCATGTATTACTATTAGTTTAGCCATTCCCCAATCACTTCCCTTAATGGAATTTTAGACATTATGATACATTTATAAGAGAGATAATTTTGGAAAGGAGAGCATTCTGGTTGTATGAGATAAACTTAGTGAAACTTCCCATGGAATATGGCCTTGAAACTTTACAATAACAAGTTGAAGTATATCTGAAAAAAAGGCTACAGATGTTCCAATTGTCTTGGATGAACATTTCCCCTTTGGTTTCCCACCACCTCTTAATTAGCATTTAAGTACTTCATTTAAAGGTGATTATGACTTTGGGAATTCAGGTAACAATTCTCTCATCCAAGAATATCTGCTTGTACAGCAATTCTCTAGGGAAATTTGAATGAAGAGTTTGTTATTTACTAATATTCTTTTGTTTCTGGAATAAACTTCTGTTTTTAGAGTAAGCCTGGTCTCACGTAGACAATGGGAGAAAAAGGAGGGGGAGGAGAGTTAGGAGCTTCTTGTGTTTTGCAGTTTGTGCTTTGAAATTCTCTATTGATACCTTGTCTATTAGGAGTTGTCCTTTCTCCTCATAACAAATCTCTTATTGTTTTTTTCTTACCTTGAGAATCTTTGATTATTTTTGTGGTAAATCCTGTCCCACAGATGGTCTCTTTCAAATCAAATAATGCTAAATAATTTTTATATATGCATAAATACCTTGCGAACAGATACATACTGATATCTTAGGAAACATCAATCAGTTGTCTTGGCAGTAAATGAGAAACCTATGTCTCAGGGTTTAGGTGTTGTGCTCACTCAGAAACAACATATTTTTTGCTCTATTTAGTCACTTTGCTCCATTTTTAACATTTTCTTACCAATCATTTGTATCATTGATAAAGAATAATTTCTCATCAAAATTTAGCTGATAATGCCTTGGAGCTAAATAACAAAAGATTCAGCATTTTTGTTAGTATTCTCCAGCACTTAAACACAGGACCAAACACATAGTAGTCATTCAGTACAGTCTTTTAATTGATGGATTATAATCTAATTTTAATTTCTTATCATGTAATGGACATGATTGAACGCACAGTCTCACTGTTTTCACTAATCAATTGGAGGCAGAGTTAAGGAGGAAATTCCACAAACACATCAGAATTCATAGCACTAATATAGAAAGGGGAAGTTAACAAAACCCAGTAGGAAGAGCTAACAAGAAATTTCATTTAAAATTACTCCAGACAGTGCTAAGATACTTGGAGTCTATCTGTAAAAGCACATTCAAGAACTATATGAACAAAATTATAAAATATTTTTCACATGAGTAAAGAGATCTAAACAATTGGAGAAATATTTATTGTTCACAGTGTCCACAAATATAATAAAAATGATAATAGCCTGTTAGTGGTTCTGCTGGCCTTAAGTCTCTTCCCATTCCAATCCATTCTCCATTTAACCACTAAAGCAAAGGTCTAATTGTACCACAGACACAATCTCCCCTCAACCTCCCCTTGAAAACAAAATAAAGAATTCTAATGCTTTCCTCTAGGAGTTAAGTCTAAATCTTTTGGACTTTCAAAGCCTTTTCATAATTTACCTCCCTCTTATCTTTCTAGTCTTGTTACACTTTCCTCAACATGTATTTGATTTACTGACACTGACCACTTGGCTGTCCACAAACAAGATACTTCCCAAGTAGGATCTGGACATCTTTTCTGGATGTCCCCTATGCCTATAATACTTTCCTTCCTCCACTCCAACTGCTGGTTGGTTCTCTGGTCTTTTTAAGTCCCAACTAGAATCCTATTTGCTATAGGAAGTCTTTCCTAAACACTCTCAATTCTAGTTCTTCCCTCTTTTAATTATTAATTAAATTATTTCCTATAGCTTGCATTGTATATGTGCTTGAATATTGTATTCCCCACTAGACTGTAAGCTCTTTGAGGGTAGGAATTGTTTTATCCCTCCTTTTGTATTCTCAGTTATTAGCACAGTGCCTGGAAAGTACTTATTACTGTTGTTCAGTCATTTTTTAGTCATGTATAACTCTTTGTGACCCCATTTGGAGTTTTATTTTGTTTTGTTTTGTTTTTGGCAAAAAATACTGGAAGGGGGGGGGCAGAGCCAAGATGGCGGAGTGCAGACACGACTCTCTGTGAGCTCCTCTGATCTTCCCTCAAAAAAAACAGTAGATTAAGCCTCTGAACTGGTTCTGGAGTGAAAGCTCCCCCAAATACTTGGAGTACAAAACATTTCCAGCAAAAATTACCTTGGAAGAACTCCAGAGCAGGTCTGTTTCAGACGGGCAGGGGGTTGGGCAATTTGCTGCACTCAGGCAGCAGTGCGCAGCCAGGGCAGGGGACCAGGCAGGGGACCAGGGATGGGACGGAGCTTGTCGGACTCTAAGCACCCGGGAAGTCTTTGAGAGACTCTTGGGCCACTTTGTTCTGATTGCAGGCAGGTGCTTTGGCAGATCTGCCTTTGGTAAAAGGTGGATTGAGAACAACTGAGAACACATACCTGGCCCAACCAGCCCCGCACTGGAAGTCAACTATGTGAACTGTCCCAGGGCAAATTGAAGCAGCTGCCGGTCCTCTGCTTTAAATAGACCCAAAGCTCTAAAAAATGAGTAAGAAACAGAAAAGAGCTCTCACCATAGACCATTATGGAGAGAAAGAAGGGCAAGCCTCAGATCCTGAGGTTCCTAAAGGGAAAGCAACTTCAGAGGAAGCCACAAAAGCGGACATGAGCTGGTTTCCATTTCACAAGGCTTATCTGGAAGATTGCATAAACAATCTCAAAAGAGAATTAGAAGAAAAACGGGGAAATGAATTGAGATATGAAAAAGACACCAATTCACTGAAAAACAAAATTGGTGAAATGGAAAAAGACACCAACTCACTGAAAAACAAAATTGGTGAAATGGAAAAAGACACCAACTCACTGAAAAACAAAATTGGTGAAATAGAAAAAGACCACAATTCAATGTAAAACAAAATTAGTGAACTGGAAAAAGACAATTCACTGAAAAACAAAATTGGTGAAATGGAAAAA
>JAJPUD010000913.1:474757-499919 GCA_023553655.1 Myrmecobius fasciatus
TGGGTAAATAAGATGGCAGGAAATACAGATTTAGTTATTTTAATTGTGAATGTGAATGGGATGAACTCTCCCATAAAATGGAATCAGATAGCAGACTGGATTAAAAGCCAGAATCCTACAATATGTTGTTTACAAGAAACACATCTAAAACATAGAGATACATACAGAGTGAAGGTAAAGGGCTGGGGCAGAAGCTTTTATGCTTTAGGTGAACTAAAAAAAAAGCAGGGGTAGCTATCCTTATCTCAGATCAAGTAAAAGCAAAGATAGATCTAATTAAAAGAGATAGGGAAGGAAGCTATATTTTACTAAAGGGTACCCTAGATAATGAAGCGGCATCAATACTAAATATATATGCACCAAGTGGTATAGCATCAAAATTCCTAGAGGAGAAATTAACAGAGATGCAAGAAGACAGCAAAGATCTATCATACCTAACTTTTCTAACATTTTGTTTACCTCCCTAACTTCTTCCTTATTTATTTTGTGGTTTAATTTATGTAATTCTGAGAGAGCAAGGTTAAGATCTCCCACTAGTATAATTTTGCTGTCTATTTCTCCTTCCCTCCCTCCCTCCTTCCCTTCCTTCCTTTCTTCTTTTTTTATTCCTTCCTTCTTCCTTCTTTCCTTCCTTCCTTGTCCACATGAGGAATTATACCTTTACATGTGGGTGCTCTGCCAAAAGGAATATATATATTTTGATCATTGAAACCTCACATCTTGGAGTTTGGGAGCTAGACTTTTTTTTCTCTTTTCTACTTATTTATTTTATTATTTTTTTTAAATGGCACATTCAAGTCTTTGTCCCATGTAGTTTCATTTTTGATTTCTTGAAATAGAACTGTGAAAAATCAGGCTTTGATAAAACCCATTGGATTCAAATGGATCTAGTTGACTACTTCTTAAACTTCAATCACTCAGGCTCTTACTGATTAGTTAATAATGGGTTTCAACCCAAACCTTATTTGGTGCTTGTTTGGGTTTGACAACTCAGAGTGAGTGTAAACAGCAACTGTTTTAGTTAGGCCAGAAATCCTGAGGGCATTCCCCTCACAGTTTGATGTGTTTCTTTCTTTCTTTCTTTCTTTCTTTCTTTCTTTCTTTCTTTCTTTTTTTTGCTTTGCATAGGGAAACTAGACTTATTTTTTTTGCCTTATTTCTTATCTAATCTTAAATCATTTAATAAGTGTTGTTTCAGACAAACTGAGACCTAGGAAAGACTTTAGCTAAAACAGACCAAGGTGTCCTACTGCATCTAAAGTCATCTGCAGTCTTACCAATGTCTTGCAACTCTCCTCAGATGACCTTTCAGGAGAGAATGAGGCTGGTGACTTTGCACAGCTCTGTCTCACCTAAATCCAATTCACACGCAAGTCAAGACATATCTCCCTCATTACATCATTAATCCTCTTCTAGAATGAAGGGCAAATGAAAATATTTTAAGCAAATTAGGGGAGCACAGAAAAAAAAATTACCTATCAGATCTTTGGATAGGATAGCATTCATTATCGAATAAAAGCTGAAGTGGATCACAGGAGGTAAAATGAGTAGTTTTGATTAGGCTAGATTAAAAAAAATTCCAAGAACAAAATCAATTCAATTAAAATTGGAAAGTAGGAAACCAGGGGTGGAGTGGAGGATGAGAGATTGGGATTTGTAAAATATTTCTCTAATAGAGGTCTTATTTCTCAAATACATAGGAAATCAAGCCAAATTTATAAAAATAAGAGCTATTTGCAAATTGATATATAGTCAAAGGATATAAATACAATTTTCAGAAGAAGAAATTAAAGCTTTCAATAGTCACATGAAAAATGCTCTACATCATTAATACTTAGAGAAATACAAATTAAGATAAATCCAAGGTGCTATTTTATACCCATAAGATTAGCTAAGATGACAGATAAAGAAAACAACAAATAATGGAGGAGATATAAAAATTACATACACTAATATACTATGACCTGATATAACAATTTTGGAAATATGTCCAAAGGACTATAAAACTGTGTATATCCTTTGACTCAACAATATCAGTTCTATGTCTATGTCATTTTTCTTTCTTTCTTTCTTTCAAGAAGAAATTAAAGCTTTCAATAGTCACATGAAAAATGCTCTACATCATTAATAATTAGAGAAATACAAATTAAGATGTCTGAGGTGCTATTTTATACCCATCAGATTAGCTAAGATGACAGATAAAGAAAATAACAAATAATGGAGGAGATATGAAAAATTATATACACTAATATACTATGACCTGATATAACAATTTTGGAAATATGCCCAAAGGACTATCAAACTGTGTATATCCTTTGACTCAACAATATCAGTTCTATGTCTGTCATTTTTCTTTCTTTCTTTCTTTCTTTCTTTCTTTCTTTCTTTCTTTCTTTCTTATTCTTTTTGCCCTATACAACATGGATTAATGGGAAATGTTTTTTGCATGACATAGATATAATGAGTATTGTATTTCTTGGCTTGACAATGGAAGGGGTAGGAGGCAAAGGGAAAAAATAATTTTGAATTAAAAAAACAAGTTAAATTAAAAAACAAAACGTTATGAATGATTAAAAAAAGCAAGGGAGAAGGTGGGAGGAAGCCATAGGGAAAGAGATTGTATTAGAAATCATTTCTTCTAAACTTCTGGTAGCATGTACAGATCGTCCTGGCTTGAAATCCCTCTCCAATTACTGGCTTCCCACTCTGGCCTCCTACCTTAGAATTAGCACTTCTGAGAGATTGATTCATTATCAGCCTGGCTTCCAGTTACTGAGACTTTTGGGCTCTGTTGTCTTTTTTCTAACATTTTTCCTCCCAGGCCTCTCATTGCCTTAATCACTGGCATATGTCTTTACAAACTCTAACATGTGGATGTATTTGAACTAACTTGCATCAAAATGGCATATTTGATGCTACTTCACTTGTGTGTGGGATGGACAAGACCCCCTTTCCCAAATTAACTAGTCAGAGACATCTTCAGGTATAAAAAGAAAGTATTTATTTAATCCCTACAGGGAGAGGCCCAGACACATAGCTGGGAGCCATCCCAACTCCAGCCATGTGCTCCTGCTGCTGCCACCTTCTCCAAGGTTTAAAAGTTAAAGATCCAATCCTCTTCATTGGACAGACTAAAAGGAAGCAACCCTCCTTGACTAAGGGTCACCAGTGCTGTCTTACCTCCTGTGGGTCTTGTCACTTCCCATGGATGTGACTTGAGGGCCTGACCTTTAGACCACTGGACTACCTACAACCTAGGGTCTAAGACTGAAAATAGAGATCATGTAACTTTCTGAAACCTGAGTCCCAAGACCTCACCTTTCCCCTTTTAGGTAAAGGGATTATGTGACCCAGACCCAGTTTCAATACTGAGAAAGGTTCATTTAATCCATTTCATTCACTTGGGGATAGGGGAGAAGAGGATTATTCTTTTATGGTACTACAATCTCTATCATAACAGATCTCTTCAATAATTTATTATCTGTATTTATTAAGCACCTATTGTATGCCTAACATTGCTGAGGAAGAAAAGAAGCAAAAGATAAATTTCCTGACCTTCAAGAGTTTATCATAATTTCTTTGGTAAGATAAAACATACACATTTGAAACAGATAGCCAGACATGTCAGCAAAGTTATACATACATAAACATAAAATATATGTGTATATATGCATGTACATATATGTAGATTTATATGTATATACACGTATGAGAGAGAGAAATCTGTATCATATATTAAAATTTTGTACTAATAGGAACCCAGAAGGGCAGTTAGATGGCACAGTGGATAGGGCATTACATTTAAAGTCAGGAAGACTCATCTTTCTGAGTTCAAATCTGATCTTAGACACAAAGACAGCTGTGTGACCCTGGGCAAATCATTTAACACCATTTGCCTTGATTTCTTCATCTGTAAAATGAGCTGAAGAAGGAAATGGCAAACCATTCTAGTATCTTTATCAAGAAAAACTCAAATGAAGTCAAGAGGAGTCAGCCATGACTAAAATGACTGAACAACAAAAGAATTCTGGAAATAATTATGGAACACATGAAATATAGGACTTCCAGCTAAGACCCAGACATCCCCAAATGGGGCTGTTGTACCACAGTTTCCCTGTCTCAGTTTCCCTCATTTGCTGTTTCAGTTTCCCTTAATTCCTGTTTCATCTCCCTTAATTGCTCTGTCCCAGAATAGCAGTTCCCATTTCCTGACCTTCAGAAATAATTGGACTCACATTCCAAAGGAGTTATAAAATTTCAGATGGCCAGCCTCAACATCCCCCTTATCTGTATGACCCAGACTTACTGTCTTCTCCCAGTTCTGGCATCCTTACTCCTTACCTGCCAGAACTGAATTTATGGTTTCCTTGGACACCAGATGTGCTCAGCAGTTCCCATGAGTTCTTTGTTTCCCCTGGGCTATGAAGATTATAAAACTTGTGTTCCTGAGCAATGAGGTACTGAATAATACTTTGTATTGTTCAGTTAGCTGACATGGCTGTGTGTCAGTCTCTGGCCTGGACTGCGTGCTTTAAGACGTAAGTCCCAGCAGTCCTGATCCATAGCTATGGATTCTGAACTCTCAATTAACATCAATAAAGCATTACTTAATTTCCACTGTGTGATACTGCCTCAGTTTCTCCCTGAGCATTACAGGGCCATCATCAAAAATACCCTACTGCTTTTATTAGGGTTTTGATACAGTCAAGATGATAAAAAGCATTATAGAACTACAGAGAAGGGGCTTATAGTACCATAGAATTTTATAATTGGAATTGGCTTAGAACTCATCAAAGCCAAACAACATATGAACAAGGATACTCTTTATAATAAATCTTAAAATAAGTGTGTGCTGGAACCTGCTTAAACCAGCTCATAAGAAGAATTGATCAATTTTCAGTATGAGTATTTATATCTGTGAAATCAACAACTGCTACAAATCAGCACTTGATTTATTATTTTATTGCTTGTTGGGCAACAAAGTGATGGAGAAAATATTGATGATGCAAATTAAACTTAAAAGTGTGAGGTGTGTATACATTTTTTTCTCCTGGAGAGCTTATTGTTAAATTTTTATCAGCCCTTGCCTGTTTAAAAATAGTCATCTAGTTGTTTTTTGAAGACATCTTTTTGGAGGGAACCCATAACCTTTTAAGATATTTCATCCCACTTTTGATTAGCCCTAATTACCAGGGAAGGTGGTTCCCCACCCTCACCTCTCATCCAGCTTTTTATTTCTCTTCTGAAATCTGCCTATCTACATATTCTACCCTTTGCTCTTACTTCTGTCTTCTGGGGCCAAACAGAACATGTCTGATCCAACTTTCCTATGACAATACTTCAAATATTTGAAAACAGCTCTCATGTCTAAATCTTTTCTCTAAACTAAACATCAGTTTCTGCAACTAATCCTCCTATGGAAGGGCATCCTGGTCATCTCCCACTTGTCAAACTTCTTAAAACATGACATCCATAAACACGCATAAAAGCTAGAGGTAATCTGAACAGAATAAAATATAATGAAGTCACATGTTTTCATATGATGGACATTGTTGTTTCTATTAATGGAGTCCAAGATACATAAGTTTTTGTTTTGCTGTCTTGTTTTTCCTTTGGTAGCTGTCACTTATTTTGAGTTCAAGAGCCATTAAAAATCTTGGAATAAGGGCTAGAATAGTTTGAGTACAACTCAGGGAAGAGGTAGGGCTTTTCCTGGATCCTAAAGGAAGTCTGTAATATTAGTAGGTAGCAAAGTAGGATGGAAGAAAGGGGGATAGGGAAGAAGTCTTTACAATTGAGAAGGAAAAGCATGAACAAAGGATTTAGAAGTAAATATGGAATGTTTAAGAAATGTTGATACCAATTTGGAGCAGGGGTTCAAATGGGGGAATTGTGAGAGATAAAGGTGGATAAATGAAATAGGGAAAAATTAGGCAATCAAATTTTATTTAGCAAGTAATGGAGGTTCACAGATGGCCTTTTAAAAGAGAGGAGAGGATTCAATTGATGTCGTAGGACAAGGAATCAGGAAGTAGTATATGAATGGATTTGATAGAGAAGAAAATGAAGACAAGAGAGAAAAATGTGGTTATTAAGATATAGCAAAAGGTAAGACTAGGGTGATGACAATAGTAAAAGAAAAGAAAGGAATTATATGAGAAATTTTTGGATGAATTGATTAGATTTGCTTACTAATTGAATGAATGAGATAAAGAAGAAAAAGCCAAAGATAATTCTGAAGCAACTTTAATTTTTTCTTTTTATTTATTTTGTGACATGGATGTGTAGGTTTTAATTACTTAGATCATTCTATATCCCTACATGATGAGAAGCTTTAGTTTTATTTAGTTAATGTTAATCTCAATATCTATATTTAATTCTCCTTTCAATTTATACAATTTTCTAAGATATTTATTATCACTGATATAATGAGAATTATAACTGACATTTATATAACTGTATAAACTTGCAAAGTGCTTTATAGATGTTTCCTCATTTGAGCCACCAAACAAATCTTTGAGGTAGATACTATGGATTTTATAGGTAAAGAAAGACTACAGATTAGACCTTTAGAGACCTCCACATTATAAACACTTTATTTGAGAAAAAATCAGTAGGGAGTAAATATGGTGGGCACCAAATAATATCACAAAATTATTATTTATTTACTATGTACAAAACATTCACTATTTAATATGTTATGTATCAAATATAAAATTTATTATACATAGCATTTTAAAAGATAGTGTGGTTTTATATTTTAATAGCTTCAGAAGTATAAATGCTACAAAATTACAAAAATATTTGAAAGGCTATTTAAATTTCTTTTTTATTTATATCTTTTTGTGAATTTTGAATAATAAATTTTTAATTTTAATTTTTGCAAGTTAGGGTACCTTGTCTTTGTGCATTATTTATACACAGTTTCTGAGTATCACTTTCTCAAACCAGTGGATCCATAGAGGAGCTCCTCTTGGCTTGGTCAACTCAGTCAATGGATCTATTTCCATTATACTTTTTCCTTTGGAGTCATATCAAAATTGTATTACATGCAACCAAACTTTGTTCCATGGATGATCTTTAAATTAGGATTACAAATGCAGTCATTCAGTAGTAGCTAGTAAAAGTTTTTTAAAAATTTCAAAATCAATTTGAGAAAAGTATATCACAAAATGGTAATTATAATGAATTTTCATAAGAAATAAACCAATATTTTAATATTAGAAATAATTAGCCTTCCAAATACTTTTGTTTTTAGTTTGTGGCATTTATACCTCTAATGTTATTAAAGCTAAAACTGCATTCAGACTTTAGGAAAACAAGAAATAACTTGTTACTGATGTAATAATCTGTCCTGATTGACCATTGACTTGTTAGAGAAAAATAATTACAAAATTAGAAGAAAGAATCAAAACAAGAAAAATCTATGACATGCAACTGAAACAATAAATATTTGAATGTATGAATGAAAGAATGAATGAAAAAGTCAGTCATTCAACAGTTGGGAAGGGAGGTTCCATTTCCATTGATAAAATCACATCAATTTCTGATGTTGAACAATTTAATATTGCCAATAACTTTGGTGGCAAGAAGTTTCTTCTCTGAGTTTTCAGTAGCTATTATTACACCACCCATGGAAGTGCTTGCTGGCTGTATCTGTATAGGGTATGCTTTGGGGGATGATGCAGGGCAAGTAAATAAGAGGTACTGCCATTCTCTTGGCTCTTGGGTTTATCTACTTGTCAGATTGCTTGGCAGCTGGTTATTGATGTCAGTCAATAAGGAAAGTGGGCTCTTCTCTACAGAAGTTACTCCTTTCAATGGGGGCTAAGGGACTTGCTAATCCTAAGGCTCCAGGTTTTAGGGGTCCTAGAATATTTCTACTTACCTATAGTCCTCCACAATCTGATTGAAATACAGAGGCAGCATAGTACATATAGTGGGATACGTAGTACACAATATGGAACATGAGCTGAATTTGGAGTCAAAGGAAAATGTAGATTCAAAAACATAGGTTCAAACCCTGACTAATTCTCTGTGTTATTTACATAAATTCTCTGGGAATGTTTCTTCATAAGTAGATTGGCTTGGGCTTTATAGCTATGATTTACCTTTCTAGCTTTATCACATTATTTATATATTTTGTACAGTAATGAAAGTTGCAACTAGATGAGACCATAGAGATCATCTTATTTAAAACCCATTATTTTATTGATTAGGAAATTTAGGCCCACAAAGATACAATGATTTGGTAAAAGACACACAATAAGTTAGTGATTTAATTTGTGACTTGAAATCCATTAAGGCAGACACTCTTACTCAATATGGGGAGGGAGAGAGTGCTAATAGAAAAGCTGATGAATAGTCATAAGAACAGCCCCTGAATCCAAAGGAGTTCTACTAATCCTGTGTTTTGCCTTCTCTGATGTGTATTGGAGACTGATATTTCCAAAGTTTCTAGAGATAAAATTACTCTAAGATTGGTGTTTTGGCAAAAGATATCAATTCTCTATCTACCCTTGCATAAAATTGCAAAGCCTCCAATGTAATGGAGGACATTTATAACTAGCCCATTACCTGGATGAATCCAGCTGTCAAGGTTTCAGTCATAAATTTGACTTCTTTTACCTGAGCCAGAACAAAGAGAGAATCCAGAATGAAAGTGAAATGGAGAACAAATATCTTGTATCTTTGTCCATTAAATCCATTTTACATTATCAATTAATTCTGCAATAGATCAGATTAGTGTAATGGCTTACCTACATTCCTTGAAACCCTAAACTCAAATAATCTACGAGATCTTCTAATTAAATATGGTGGTTGTTCTCTACTACTCAATCAAGTGTTTATCATCTAGTGAGATTTCTCCTTTAGTTTTCTTGTAGCAAATACTTTGCAGCAAATTCCTCAAACAACTGGTATTAGTCAATGATTATGCTCTTGTCCGTTTCCCATTGTGGGGAGGAATCTACAAAGTTTTAAATATTTCTTATAACTGTTACAATTTTATACTATAGCCAGTAAAAATTCGTTTTGGGGAGGCACATAGGTAGGTACAAAGGGCAGAATGCCAGGTCTAAAGTCAGGAAGACCTTAGTTCAATTCTGGTCTCAGACACTTATTAGCTGTGTGACCCTGAACAAATCATTTAACCCCCTCTGACTCAGTTTCCTAATGTGTCAAGCTGCAGAAGGACATGGCAAACTACTCCAGTATATTTGCCAAAATATGCCTGAAATGACTGAATAATAACAAATCACTATGCTCCTTTATTCTTTCTTTTAATTTGATTTTGATTTCTACTGCTATTCTAACCAGATGATGATCTGATTACACAGAGACTGTACAGTGAAAAAAGGAATCCCACAGCAATAACCAGTTGTTTATCATCTATTAAGGTACAGCCCAAAATTTCATTTACAATATTGTTTGATACTAGCCACAGAGAGAATCTTCTAATTCTCTTCTTAAAAGGAATTATGATAAATAAATAAACGCACACACATATGTGTAAAACTCCTGAGACCTTTATAAGCCAATCATTTCTTGATCCCAAATCATATTTTTCAACATTTTTCTCATCTTCTTATTTGCCCATCTTTGCTTTGAAGATACCTAGCCTCAATATGTATATTAATTTAGTTTAAAGCTGGGATTTCCCTCCCACCCCATGTCATAAACCTCTTTGGCACTCTTATACAGCCAGATTTCTCAGAGTAATGTTTATAAATGCATAAAATAAAATACATATGATTACAAAGTAAAACAACGGTTTTGAAATAGTTATAAAAACATTTTTAAAAATTAAATTAAAAAACCACAGATTAAGAATCTCTGGTTTAGAGGATATGAGTGATTTTTAAATAGAACATCTTTTCTTCATATTTTCTTTTCCTACCTTGATCCTTCCTCCTAATTCTACTTTCCCCCAAAAGATATTGGCTTATAAAATATAATTATATTCATGATGTTATGTTTGCTTATGGTTATCATGAACACTACTAGGAAAGATGAGCAATTTTTGTGACAATTTTAGTGACATTTATTTTTTATATCATTTATTTATTTATTTATTTGTGACAATATTAAGTGACAATTTTTCTGTTCTCTTTTGTATTTCTGTGTCAGTCCTGAAATGGTCTCGCCCATGATCTCTGTTGATCTTTCCTAGCCCTGAAATGTTTTGTTTTGTTTTGTTTTAAAGAAGGAAGGACTTGTTAGTAGAATATGATTTCCCCTTAGGCCATAAAAGGTCCTAGGAATATCCTTTTAAACATTGTATATATAATCAGTGCAGAGAAAGGATCATAAGCTCTAGAACTAAAAACAAAAAACAAAAACAAACAAACAAACAAACAAACAAAAAAACAAACCTTAGAAATCAGTCTTATTGATCAATATGCATTCATTAAGTACCTAATATGCAAAAGACACTGGGGATAAACACAATAAATGGAAGTAATTTAGTCCAACTTCCTAATTGTAAAGGTGAGGAAACAGGTCCAATTTTCCCAGTTTCTCAGGTTTTCTGACTTCATATCCAGTGCTCATTCTATGTGATATCTACCCATATCTTATGTATGTTTCCTCATGTCAGATTTTTACTATATACAGGTAACAAATTTTGGGGTTTTTTAAAGATGCTTTTCAAAAAAAATTAATGTTCAATAAGCTTGAAGTGGATTAATAGGAAATGGGAATTGGTAGAGATTTTTATTCTAAAGCACTTACTTTTTTTTAAAGACTAATCACAAAATCAAGGATTGAAGACAATAATAAGAAAATAGTCTGTATTTTCCTCTCACTCTTGCTCTCCCTCCCTTTCTTTCACTTATTTCCTCATTTTATTGGATGACCAGGTAATACTATTCCCATTTAGTTGGCTAAAAAAACAAAACTAAGGACTGAGAAAAGTTAAGTGATTTGACTTCTCCTCTTCACCACTTCCCCCAGCCTCAGGCTCCACAGTGACATGATTAGGACCAGATTTTGCCTCTCATTTGACTCCCAACCCAGTGTTTTCTTTATTGAGCTTCTTTGCCTCTTTTAAAAAGCAAAGCTAATATTCAGAGCACTTGTTTATGAAGTATTCTTCTATAACAAGCCATTTAAGATGGTTGAGTTTATTTCTTCTTTCCTGTAAGAACATTTGTTTACTTCTTCCTTGATTCTCTGCTCTCTATTCCCCTTTAAAAGTTACCTCTGTGGCTTGGTTAAGGTTTTGATTCTTCTACCTGCTGACTGTATTTCCTCTACAACATCCTTTCAGTGACTCAGCATCTGAGGGAAGAAATGTTTTGGAAGATCAGATCTTGGGTCATTTGGTAAATGAGGGCAAGTGGGTAAAAGGGATCAGGTTTTTTTTCAGCAAGATATTCTTTTAATGGGGCAGCTAGTTTGCATAGAGGATAGGTTATTGGGCTTGCAATTAGAAAGATCCAATTTCCTGAGTTCAAATCCAGCCTCAGATACTTACTAGCTGTGTGACTCTAGGAAAGTCAGTTAACCTTATTTGCCTCAGTTTCCTCATTTATAAAATGAGCTAGAAAAGCAAATGGCAAACCACTTTAGTATCTTTGCAAAAAAAAAAATCCGAAATGTGGTTACAAAGAGTTGGATATGACTGAAACAAAGGAACAACAAATTCTTGAAATACCAAAATACCCATAAGTGGTAAAGATCATGAGTGATAGAAACCTGGTGTGGGGAGGATGATGAAGAAGTGAACTAGTGACCTGGAACAACATGCCATTTGAACCTGCAAAGCATTTGTTCTGTACCCCTAGGGATAGATGCCCTTTAAGATAAACATTCTATATCCTGTTTATCATTGGGAGAAACATCTGCTGCATAAGAGCCAGCCAAAGATAATATCATGGTTGGCACTAAAACATACATTTTTTCCTTTGGTGGAGCCAATTTGTATTTTGTGTTATTATCACTTGAAGCCAGAGAGAGAGAGAGGGAGAGAGAATGAGCACAGGAGTGTTGGCATTCGTTCTAAGCTCTATTATTTCCTAGAATAAATGCATGAAAATCGAAGTCTAATTACATTGGAAATGTACAGTATCTACTGACGTCAACTTGAAGAGTTGCAGTAATCTGCAGTCCTTTCAAAGAATGCTGATTGATTTTATATTTATATAGACTCCACAATATGCTGTAGTGCTTTGCTAAGCACACAGAAGGCATAAACTTTACCTTTAGTATTATAATTATACTCATTTCTATAGTCTCTGGGGCACCTCTAAACATATGAACCCCTAGGGAAGTTATTCTAGGTTTAAGGTATTTCATGAATCAGCACCACTCAAAACCATAGCTCATAAGCCTTCAGTAATATGTTTGCTTTAACTGCCAGAGGACATATTGATTAAATATAAGACATTTAATCAATTGTTATTGTTAATAAAGCAAAAGGAAGGAAGGAAGGAAAGAAGGAAGGAAGGAAGGAAGGAAGGAAAGAAAGAAGGAAGGAAGGAAGGAAGGCATTCAGCAAAACTAACCAACATCAAAAAATTCTGACATTATCTGTAACATTTCACATTCATAATTTTCCACCTCTGCAAAGGACAGAGGGAGTTAGTTGTGGAAGGTACACTTAGGGTCCTTGGCCCCAGCAGCTCACACTTCTGATGATGTTGAGTGGCCAGTATCCTGGGGGTAACATCAACATGCTATTCATTTGCTGTTCTCTACTGTATGTCCCATCTCTGCTCTTTGCATTGTTTCTGCAGGGACATGTCATTCTTGATGTGATGGTTGTGCTGGATGCAGCTTCTCTTGTCTTTAGTGAGTAATTGCTGGACATTTCTACAGGTCACAGGTCCCCAAGCTACTCTCTGCTACCATCAGCAGGGCTTCAGGATGTCTTGGCTCTTTTGGGCCTGGAGATGCTCTGCTGTCATCTATGCATCAGTATACATCTATACATCAGTACAGATACTGAGAAACAGTACCTATAAGCTTCTCCCTAGGAAGGACAGCCTGATACTTTCTTAATACTTAGTTAAGAGCTATGAACTATCACTATCCAGAGACATAGTTACAGAAGCTAGCAGGGTACTCCAGGCAAAACACTATCTATCCTTGGACTGAGTCTGGTTTTAATTCATTCTATGGGCCTATAAAATTATTTGATTTAGGGTTAGGTAATTCCTTTTAGGGAGCACAGTGGATAAAGTACCTGCTTGGAGTTAGGAAGACCTGATTTCTTTATTTTTTTTTAATTAAACCTTTTTATTTGCAAAACATATGTATGGGTAATTCTTCAACATTGACCCTTACAAAGCTTTCTGTTACAAATCCCCCCCAGTCCCCATCCCTCCCCTAGATGGCAGGAAATCCACTACATGTTAATTAAGTTAAAATACTTGACAAATTGAATATATGCATGCATATTTCTACCCTTATCATTGTTGTGCAAGAAAAATCATATCTACAAGAAAAAAATTCAGAGAAAGGAAACAATGCAAGCAAACATCAATAGAGAGCATGAAAATGTTATGTTGTGGTCCACATTTCATATCCCTCTCTCTGGGTTTATATGGCTTTCTTCCTTGAACAATTAGAACTGGTTTGAAACAATTCTTTGTTGCAGAGAGCCATGTCCATCAGAATTGATCATCATATAGTCTTGTTGATGTGTATAATGATCTCCTAGTTCTGCTCATTTCACTCAGCATCAGTTCATACAAGTCTCTCTAGGCCTCTCTGAAATCATCCTGCTGGTCGTTTCTTACAGTACAATAATATTCCATAACATTCATATATCATAATTTGTTCAGCCATTCTCCAATTGATGGGCATCCATTCAGTTTCCAGTTTCTAGCCACTACAAAAAGGGCTGCCACAAACATTCTTGCACATGTGGGTCCCTTTCCTTCCTTTAAGATCTCTTTGGGATATAAGCCCAATAGAAACACTGCTGAGTCAAAGGATATGCACAGTTTGATAGCTTTTTGAGCATAGCTCCAAATTGCTCTCCAGAATGGTTGGATCCGTTCACAGTTCCACCAACAATGTATCAGTGTCCCAGTTTTCCCACATCCCCGCCAACATTCGTCATTATCATTTCCTGTCATTTTAGCCAATCTGACAGGTGTGTAGTGGTACCTCAGAGTTGTCTTAATTTGCATTTCTCTGATCAATAGTGATTTGCAGCACCTTTTCATATGACTAGAAATGGTTTTAATTTCATCATCTGAAAATTTCCTGTTCATATCCTTTGATCATTTATCGATTGGAGAATGGCTTGAATTCTTATAAATATGAGACAATTCTCTATATATTTTAGAAATGAGGCCTTTATCAGAACCCTTAAATGTAAAGATGATTTCCCAATTTATTGCTTCCCTCCTAATCTTGTCTGCATTAGTTTTGTTTGTACAAAACCTTTTTAACTTAATATAGTCAAAATTATCTATCTGATGTTCAATTAAGAGTTCCAGATCTTCTTTGGACATAAATTTATTCCATCTCCACAGTTCTGAGAGGTAAACTCTCCTCTGTTCCTCTAATTTGCTTATAGTATCACTCTTTATATCCAAATCATGTACCTATTTAGATCTTATCTTGGTATCTGGTGTTAGGTGTGGGTCCAGCCCTAATTTCTTCCACACTAGTTTCCAATTTTCCCAGCAGTTTTTGTCAAATGGTGAGTACTTATCCCAAAAGCTGGAGTCTTTGGGTTTATCAAACACTAAATTGCTATAGTTATTGCCTAGTTTGTCCTGTGATCCTATCCTATGCCACTGATCGACTACTCTATTTCTTAGCCAGTACCAAATGACTGCAGTTTTATAATATAGTTTTAGATCTGGTACAGCAAGGCCACCTTCATCAGCCTTTTTTTTTTTTTTTTCATTAATTCCCTTGAAATTCTTGACCTTTTGTTGGAAGACCTGATTTCAAATTCGATTACAGATGTTTACTTGCTGTGACCCTGCACAAGTTACTTTACTCATTTTGCCTCAGTTTCCTAAACCAAAATGGCAAAAGAAATATCTAGTTTAGTATTTCCCTGCTAAGAAAACCCCAAATGAGGTTAAGAAGAGTCCATAACAACTCAAAAACAATTCCTTTTAACCTCTATTTAGATTCCTGATAGGGATCATATGTTCCCCAAACCTCTTTTAGAGATCCTGATAAAAACTCTAATAGGAGTTAAGAAGCTAGAAAACTCCTACAGAACCTTGGGAACATTATTATTTACTTCCAGATTTTAATCATAAATGTATTTTGTTTTGCTTTAAGTTCAAAACTTTTCCTCCTTTGCCAGGAATCTCTCCTTGGTACAACAAGGATCATAAAAATTTAATATTTGTCAAAAATCTAAATTGGCTATAAATATTAAAGAACTGAAAATTTTGGACTCAGAATCCATGACAAAAAATATAAAAAATATATTCTGTGTCAGGTTAACTGCCTTCATGCCTATGGGAAAGGAGCATTCCTGTGCAAAAATAGTCAGTCTGAGAAAGGTGAGATGCCTAATTCTGAGTGCATCATGCCTGGCCCCTAGGCTTAAATATTCTAGTGACAGTTTCAGGACTTTTCCCATTGGCCACCCTGTCAGATCTCCTTGGCAGCTACCAGACTCTGTGCCCTGCCCCTGATTCAGTAAGGGACATTTTGAGACAGAAAAGAAAATCAAACTCATAGTAAGTGACAAACAAAAAGGCATCTCCACTATCTCCCTCCCCCTATCAAAAACTTGCTTTCAGTCTTCATTTACACTAAAGCATAAATGATTAACAAGGACTTAAAACATTATTATTTCCTGGGACTGCATTTATAGACACCAAACAAATCAGATGAAGCTGTGATTTTGGAATTTCAAGCATCAGACAATAAGAAAGGAAAATGTTGAAGAGTATTAGAAAATTCATAGGTCATTTATCTTGAACTTCCAAAACTATGTGGAAAATTCAACATTCAGATAGTTTTCTAGAAATTTTAAGTCGTAAGCCATAAAGTTAAGGAACAAAGACTTTGCCAAATACATATTGATGAAATTACAGAATTAGTTTGAAGAGGCCTGAGAATTCATCTTGCCCAGCACCTTCATCTGACAGAGCTAGTGAGGGGGAAAGGTTTGGTCAAGGTCACATGGCTTGAAGGCAGCAGAACAAGATTTGAACCCACATCCTCTGATTCCATTTTCTGTACTTCATCCATCATATCACTCTTGTCTTTGGAGGAGTAGTGAATCAGAGCAAAGAGCATTTGCGGAAAGAAGTACTTAGATGGCTTAGAGGAGCAGAAGGGTCAACATGAGGTTTACAGTCCTGAGTGCAGCATGAAGCAGGTTAAAATGCTACTGGGAAATATTTAATAAAGTAAATGCAAATACAATAAATAGCATGCAGTTTTCTAAGTCAGTATGAGGCCAATAGGGATCCTATGTATGGATTAGTGACCCCCATTTTTATTTGAGTTTGATAGTCCTGGTTTAGAAGTTCCAAAGAAACACTATTCATTTCTTGGATATTTTTCATGTCACCTTCATTTCTACTGAGCAGCTGAAGTTATCAAATCATTCAGAATTACTTCCTAAAATATGTAGGTAAAGAAGAAAAGGTCATGTCTTTCTTCCAGTGCTATTAATCACAAACACACACACACATATAAGTATGTATGTATATATATACTATATATATATACATGTATATTTTACACATGTATGATATATATTTATTCATTTATATAGATAGGTAGGTAGGTAGATACCACAGATAATGATATGAAGGGAAGGAAAAATTGAGTTTGAAAATAGACCTAGGCTATAATCTTGGCCTTTTTACTTGCATCTTTCGGTCTTTGAGTAAATTGTTTCATCTTTCTGGCCTCAGTTTCCTCATCTATTAGGTAGGTCCTTTCAAGATATAAATTGATAAGATTTTTATATAATATGAGAGAATTGAGTGGATGGATAGGTAGGATGAAAGAGATTAGAAGAGGGATAAATGCTCTGGTAAGTTTATTTTTACCTCTTAACCTTAAAGATTAAACTAGATATTGAGTCCCAAGAATAAAGTTTTGTCAGACTTAACTCCAGGTTTAAATAATTCCAAGAAGACATTTTCATTTTTGCTATTCATCTCTTAGGGTAAATGTGAGACTTTTATTATAGCCAGAGCCTCAGAGCTACCTTGGAACAAACTTTAGCCACTGAATAAATCCTAGAATCTTCCTAGATCCCATTGATGACTTTAGAGGCTAGTCCAGAAAGATTTGTGTGTCCTATACCCCAATTAGATTATAAATTCTTGAAGATAAGGGCTGTGTCTTAATTCATTGTCTTATCCCTAGAATTTAAAACAAAGATAATGGAATTAAAGATTTAGGATTAGAACAAATAATTAGAAATCAATTCAGTCAACTCTTTCATTTTCCAAATCAAGATATTGATCCCTTAAGAATGGAAATGAATTGCCTAAATGGAAAGACCTGGTCACAGTTAGGGATCAAAGTGGACTTCAAAGGCAAGTCCCATTTCTAAATCCAGCCCTCTCTCTTTTTTTTTTTTTTTTTTTTTTTGCTATATTACCTTGCACACGTAACTAGATTCTGGTGTATACATAGATTCCATTAGTTTGCAAAGCTGATATAACTTTCCCATATGGGGAAGTTAAGAAGTCAGTTTCCCAAAAAATCACAATGATATATAAAGTGCTTTACAGCATCATAGACATTCTATAACTGGTTGTTATAGTTTGACTGACTGTAGAAGCATTCAAAAAGACCTGTTAGCCTTGTCCTAGTCCTTTTGGCCAGTCTTACTTCAGCTGTATTTTAGTCCCTTCATTCACAGCATCTTGTAAAAGATACTACTGCAAGGGAAAAGGGAACTTCTATTCTCTGAGGCCAAGTGGGCTTGAAAAATGGACTTCGTTCTTTGACCTCTGTATTTGCTTTTTTCCTTTTAGGTAAAAGAAGTTGTTGCCCATGACTTTGTGAAAAGAAAAGGAGTGGCCTTCAGGAATGACTTTCAGTAGCAGCTAAGACATGAATTCATTTGGCAGTTAGGCAGTGTTTGAACATGAACTTGTTGGGAACCATGTTATCTAAGTTATGAGCCTATTTTTCTAGAGAACAAGGTGACATAGGGGAGAGCATGAACCCCTCCCATATTTTGAGAGGAATATTTACACATTTTTTCTTGCTATATCTTCATGGAAAATATCCCTTTGTAAAAGCTAATTGGGGTTGAGCAGTGATATGAAACTGAGAGTCTAGTAAATATTATTGAACACTGTAGGGGAATACCTCCTATGGGGCTTGCATACTAAGGCAGATGCTCTTGAGACATAAGGAATTTAGATCACTCTTTCCCTCAAAGGGGAAAGATGCCCAGAGAATGCAAAGATCAGTTCTTGAAATCCAAATCCCCTTCTTCTCTAAGGGGAAGAAAACCAGAAGATGCCTATGAAATTAAAGAAAGGGTTTTATTAAGCAGGAAAGTAAAACACACACACACACACACACACACACACACAAGAACTATAGCCTACAATGATAGCCCACCAAGTATTGTAAGAGGATGATACATATTTTTTTCAAACAAAGGCAGGGAAATGGGAAGAAAAGGTAGGAAGAAATCCTAGAAAGTAATGAATCAAAATGCCCTATTTCCATAGGGAGGGGAGATGCAGAAAGAATGCCAGCTGTCTTAGTTATGGCCCTTTGATACACAAATCAGAACACATTCTTGATGATGAGCTTTGAGTACAGACCAAAAAATAGGAAGTTCTAAAATAAGATATGTCTAAGAGTCCCATAACCAACAATTACGGCAATTTCTGAAGATATCTCTTAAAGGTCTATAAATCACCAAATGGCTCAGGATCTGCTTCAAAGCTGGTGGGAACTTCCAGTTGGGTTTATTCTCAGTCACTGCAAAGGATTGTTGGTATGTCAAGCTACTTTGTATTTTCATTAATACATCCAATCTTCATATAGCTCTGTTGTATTGCCTGGATAACTGGAGAGATCAAGCACAAATTCACTTGTACAGGCTTCAAGCTAATGATTATGGAGAAGAGAAACCTCAGTTCCTCATAGTTACTCTCTGGAACTCTGAGGGATCAGATGTAGTTAGCCTGGCTCTGAGAGAGAGATCTAGGTCATTTTTGCTACAAATGCACACACTCACATATGTGTATATGTATCTGTATATATGTGTGTGTGTATAAATTTTATATAAAAATTAAAATATTATTTAGATAGAATTTTATGTAACATTTAATATAATTTATATAACAATTTTTAATATACATTTTTTGTCTGATCCAGTGATCTCATCTGTGTAGGAAACTTTCTGATAAAGAAATTATCTCTATCAGTGCAGATTGGCAATTCTTGTGTACCTCATAACTTAAGAGCTGTATAGGGATACTGAGAAATTATGGAACTTGTTTAGCTTTACACAGCCAGTAGGTGTCAGAAGTGGGACTTGCACTCAGCTGGTTTTAAGTTCTATCGGACTATCTCTCAACTACACCATGCTGTCTCTCACCTTGCACATAGTAGGTGCTTAATAAGTGGTTGTTGACTGAAATAGAATAGAAATGTAATTCTCTGACCCAGAATCTTCATCCAAAGGCTGGGTTAGATAGAGCCTGACAAGATTTAGGAGACAAGAGAAACATCCTTTTCTCTCTAACTTTTGGTTCTTGGCTAGATGCTTCAAAAATTTCCTGTTTCAAGAGATTTAAAGTTTCACTGGCTTTTTAGTTGAAATATGACTTCCTTCATATTATACTATTAAGAGACTTTGTCACCCACTTTCAAGGGCATCTCTTTGACACCACAAAAGTGGCTTTTGGAAACTTTTTTTTTAAATAAAGAGAAGGGATCAGACAGCCGCAAATCATAACTCTTCCTGAAAAAGCACTCATTTTACATTTTTCTCCTAAATTGCCATCTCTTCCAATGTCTGCAAATATAGAAGCTGATTGGTAATCTTGTTGCATCGGAGATGACCTTCTTCTCAATTCAGTAATAAGCCAAATGCATAAACATCATTTTCTTTCCTTTGCAATACTGATATTTATAAACAGATCATGATTTATTTCAGATGCCTTCAATTTAGTGGACAGATAATTTAAACCTCCACACCAGACAATTCAAATGCTGGAGGATCCACCCAAATTTTAGTTTTACAGTTGTGATAGAAATACACACCAAATGGTCTATAAATATAGGAGTATGAGTGACTGCACATCATAAATATTTTATTCACAAGTTTATATTTCTCTTTTTATCATACCGGCCTGTGATATGTAGCTGAAATATGCATTTGTGACAAACACTTCTAGCAGATGCATGAAGAGCCGTGAAAATGTCTTGGAGACTTAGGGGCTTTTGTGTTTTGTTTTGTTTTTGATTTTGGAAGGCGGTGAAACTATACACTTCTGAAAAGATTGTTCCACTACTTTCTTAATATAATTCCTAATATATGTCTATGCTGAAAGGTCAAATTTAGGATAATGTTCCCCAGGAATGAAAGCCATTTTAATGTTAATAATATAAAAAGAAATAATGACTTACTTCCTTTTTCTTACCAGGAAAGAAAAAATAACAGTGGGTCACCACTTGCTGAGCACTATTCTTGCAATTAAGTAAATAGCAATAATAATTAATATGTTAGATTAGATATGACATGTATTAAGTGATTACTATGTGGTGGAGATGTAAATACAAACAATTAAAATGGTCAGATGGAGGGTACTAGATGATACAATGTTGGATCTGGAGTCAGAAAGAAATGAGTTCAAATTTACCCTTGATACTTATTACCTATATGACTCTACATAATTCTCTTAATCCCTATCTGCTTCAGTTTTTGTAACTCTAAAATGGGGATAATAGTGATAATTACACCACAGAATTGTTGTATCAAATGAGATAATATTTATGAAGTACCTAGTATATGATAGGTGCTTAATATATGCTTGGCAGGAAAATAGTTCTTGCCTTTCAGAAACTTACTTCTTTTTTATTATTATTATTTTTTATTAAAGCTTTTTATTTGTATAACATATATAAGGGTAGTTCCTCAGCATTGATCTTTACAAAGCTTTCTGTTACAACTTTAGAAACTTACTTCTTAATATAGAAAGACAACCTATAAAATGAACCTAGACTTTATATGGATTATCCTGTTTGAGCCCTACAACAATCCTTTGTGGCAGGCAATGCAGACATTATCTTCATTTTATAAATGGATGCCTCTGGGGATGCCTAAACTTAGAGAACTTAAGTTATTTCTTTAGAATCATATAGCTTTCTGAATGTGAGAGGTAAGAACTGAACCAAGTTTCAATAGGGTGCCCCAAACCTTAACTCTGGTTCTACTGCAACAGTGGCCTCTTATGTCATAAGTAAAATAGGACAATAATTTAATGAGAGAAGAATGCAAATTGGCACTTATATAATTCCTCTCCTTTCTTATCAGAGCAAAGAAAAAATTACCTGTTAATCCTGATGTCAGGTTCTTTAGCCTTGGATCCTAGAAAGAACAATTTTGATGTTTTCAACAAAAATCTGTCAAAAGGCATAGAATAGATTGGATAACAGGACCAAACCCCCACCCCACAAAAAAACCAACAAAAAATACAACCTATTTTGTTAAGAAAGAATCTGAAAGTGACACAAAGCCAGGAGTCAAGTTATGATTCAACAGATAGAGGCTATTTTTTGTTGCCCAGAAAATGGACCACAGCAAGATTCTTATTTTCCAGGTAGATGAAGCACCACATGTGTTGATATATCTCTGGCTGCACTGAGGCAGGAGAGAATGATTGATTTTTTTTTCCCCACAGAGTTCCATTCACCAGCTTGGTAAAGATGCTGACTCAAATCAGTATAGTTGACTCTCAATTATTCCCTGTCAGACTATTCAATTTAATTCAATGGACAATTATTAAGCACTATCTACATTCAAGACACTTTGTTGGAAAGGATTTATGGATCCTACATAGCTAATATTGCTTTTAAAATTCTTGCTGAAGCATTCATCTCTTCCACTTCAGTCATTTTGTTAAGTCTTGTGTCCTGTATGCATCTTATAAATCTTCAGAACTCTGAAAACAAAACTTTAAAAATCAAACAACATCAACTATATCTCCTGTTCTAAGAAAAGTGTAAATCAGAATGACAGCAAGTTTAGAAAGGGAGAGATCATTTCTATGAAGATGAAACTTTGCATCAATTTGAAACTCTCAACAAATGGGGGATTGGGTGGTAGCACATGGCTGGCATTTAAAGAGTGTCTTACATTTTCCAAAATCATTTATATATATTATCACTTTTGAACTTTGCACAACTTGGTAAGTTAGGCTACCATATAATTATAAATTCCCTTTGGCAAGTGAGGAAAGAGAAGGTTAAAGGTTGAATGATTTGTCCAAGGACACATTGTTGGTCAGGGTCAAAATTCAGGATTGGAGTTCAGCTATTTCTAATTTTCAGTGCAACCTTTATTTCCTATGGCATGCCGTCCTTTAGAGATGACACAAGGAGAACACAAAGGGAAAATAAAGATATTGAAGAAAGGCCAAAAGGGGGATTCAAAATGAGGGATTCAAGAAAGATCAGAAAGATTCAAGAAACAGGACTGATAAGGGAGAGAGAGAGAGACAGAGAGACAGAGAGAGGAAAAGAGAAAGAGAAACAGGAAAGGTTTAAGAATAGAGGTTGAGAGCATCAGAGATATGGAAATACAGAGATGGAGAGAGAGAAACTAGAACAAGGAAGAATGAGAGAAATGATAACTTCAGTTTCTGATGACTCAGTTATTCCTAGACAATGTTTTTTCCCCCCCACTCAATTTCAAGTGATATAAATTCTGTTTGCAAATAACAGTGTAAATTGTTATTGTTGTCTACATCATTGGAATGAGAATAAACATCAGTGAGATCACAGATCTATTGGTGTCTTGGAGTTATATATTCCCAAAACATAAGGCATATTCATAAGCAAAAGTAAGTACAAAATCATTCTCCAAGGCCAAGGAATACACGTACTGCTATGCTTCCTTTATCCATATGGATAATGAAGAACATTTTCTATTTGAAAAAGGAAGAAAAATAGCTGGAATATGGACAAAAAACAACAAATGAGAAAAAATATGAGCCTAAAATATGCAAGAAATGAGAAGAATAATCTATAACTTGATTATAAATATGCTTAATCGAAAATATAACATTTATAATTTAAACTCCACCCTCCAAACCTCCTACAAGAAGAATAAAATGGCATATTTAATTTAGATTACAAAAAAGAGCCCCAAATAAAAGCAAAAATTTTTATTTTCTTTTTAAACAGAGATGCTACAGTCCCACTAGAGGGGTTGGCAAACAATCTTCTCTCCCATGTATTCTAGTTGAGAGCTATAAGAGAAATAAAATGCAGTTGAGAATTATAACACTTGAAGTGACTGCAGGAGGTCATTTGAAAGAGAAATGATATAGAAATGTTCATCATATGTGACGATTGCCCAAGGGCAAAGGTGTATTGAGTGATTTTCAAGGGTGAGCTATGCCAAAGGGGAACAACAAAATGAGTTTATTGAGAAATACTACAACATACTTATAGCCTGATTAAATGGGGGAGGGAGGGAATCCTGTAAAACTGACCCAGAATCTGGCAACCTTCTCTTTCATTAAGGCTGTTTCTAGAATGATTATACACTTTTAGTTTAATTCCATGAAGTCTTCAGAAATGAGAGGATAACGTAAGCTTTCAGAAACCTCAGCAAGATCACAGCTGGCTGTAAAAGAAAGGGATATGCAACATTTTTAGCAACAAGCTTGAAATGACTGGCTAAGACTAGATTTAATGTACATGAATTTTTCAGTCAAGAGTATATATATCCTACCTGGCTATTGATGCATGTGTTACACAAAATGTACAAATTCCTAATTAGAAACTGAGGTAGACCACTTATTAATTTCTAGAATAAACCATTTATTGAGACTCATTGGTCAGCTTGAGATATTGTTTTTAAAAATCTGTTCTTCAATAGAGTAAATCACATCAACATCAATAAGCATCTTTAAAATGTTTGAATAGGACTTTGTAATTATTACACAACTCAATACAGCTTTGTTTCTTCAAATAAGTTCCAATAATATTTAGAAATGATGTGTGGAGGGGGTAGAGAGAAATAAACATTGCCAACAGTCTGAGAAAGAAAAAAAATTTCATTTTCTAATCCCTAACTACATTGTTTTTAAACAATGTATATTGAAGATATTCTGTAAATTGACTCCTCAATTCCCTTTAATGTTGAACTCCTTTAGTGTTATCCATATTCTGTAGGAAAATACTTTAAATTTAATATGATGAAAATATATTTTACATGACTTTACATGTATAATACATATAGTATTTGTTTTCTCAGAGGGGAAGGGAAGGACAGGAAAGAGGGAGAGAATTTACAACTCAAAATTTAAAAATTAATATTAAATATTTTACATGTAATTGGGTAATATTTAACAAAATGATTACAAATATATTAAATTTAATATGAAGAGATTTTCTCTTTGACAGTTTGCATTTTGTACTAATGTCTCAAATGTCCAGTAAATGCTCAATTTCACTTACTCTGTCATTTTGGTCCTCCAGTTTTTATTTCATTATACCAGTGTAACACTCCAGGAAGTATATTATAAAAGATTATTTTATTTTTTCAGTGGTTGAAGACCCTTGGTCTTTATTGCCCTACATTATAATACCATCCTGTCTTGATGTATTGAGTCCTTTTAAAAAACACCACCACCCTCTAATGATGGCTTAGTATGTGCTGAAATAATAGCTTTGATAAGTTTTCCAGTTGAGTCTAGAGATGAGATTAAGTAATACTAAACCACTAAACTTATCAATTATCTTTTTAATGCAATTAATTCTGCATTGAATATAGAAATAAACTTGTTACATTATAAGTTTCTATGGCTTAGAAACAATAAACATTTTATTACAACTAAATTTTAATGAGATTTTTTCCCCAGCCTTTTCATCTACCAGTCCTTCACAACAACAACAAATATATATGTATACACAAACACACATATACATACACACACACACACACACACATATATATATATATATATATATATAGAGAGAGAGAGAGAGAGAGAGAGAGAGAGAGAGA